>VZTH01019642.1:0-135274 GCA_013397815.1 Aleadryas rufinucha
CAGGAGTTGGACTCAATCCTTGTATGTCGCTGTTGTACCAAGGACAGAGAGAAATCATGACATGAAATTCAAGTCCAGGAAGAAAATGGAAAAATGGATTTATTTAATAATATACAGACTCGTTTTATACCTTAGTATTCTTAAATGGTGTAAGGTCATTGGTCCCTTGGCCACACACCTCTCAGGATGATTGGCTGAGCCCTACAACACCTATTTCAAAATATTTCTCTAGTCAGTATCATAACAATACTACATAACAATACCACTGTTTAACTAGCAGCTGTAGATAGAGAAGAATTCATTTACAAAACCATAGCACTGTTTCTTTAGTAGGAAAGGCAGGGCTCTCACAGAATGCTGCAGAAAGCTGGAAAATTTCTCTGCTGAAAGCTTTTCAGCATCCACACTTGTGGGTCCCTTCCAACTGAGAGCATTCTATGACTCTATGATGTCACCCCAGGACATAAATGTAGCACCAATCAGAAGGTTAACTCTGATAATTATCACCAAAAGTCTTCTGCCACATCATTCATGCAAGGAGACTGAAGGCAGAAATTCAGCCTCCTGATCTACCAGGAGTGGGTCAGATCAGACAGGTAACACATCCAGATGCTGAAATAGGTGGGATAACACCTGACCTCAGGGCTTTTGGATCTGGCTGTATTTCAACTGGACAGAAACAGTGTGTCTGTGTCAGTACAAAATTTAGCTGGATCATGAACCTCAAAGGCCAAAACCAAAATCTGACCTTCCATTTTGAAGCTGAAAATTCTTCAACTTCTTCATCTAAATTATCAGTGCTACCCACAGCCCTGGTTTGGACCCCAAACTCCAGGCACTCTCTGACTTTCAAAACTCTTAAAAGACAATTCCAAGAATTCATCCAAACAGCTTCATAACATCTTTCTCATCACAACTGAATCCATAAATAAAACAGAACAATGGAACATGTATTCAAAAAGCAGCTGATTATGCACATGAACCCATGCCAGTTATAAGCATGATTGCAAATAACTGCAATTTACAATTTGCAAGCAACAAGAAAAGTATCAGCCCCTCCTTTATTTCTCTGATTAACTTCAAACACTGTAATTTCAAAAAAAAAGTATTTGCTAGCTTTCCATTCAAGAAAAAAAAACAAAAACCAAACCGAACCAAAACAAAAATACATGGTTATTTTGTCACATTTATCAAACAATGTTCCAAAATCATCCTCCTTGCTTATTAACTCTTCCAAAATTCATGCTAATTTTCTTTATTCATATAAAGACACTGAAATTTAACTCCCACTATGGTAAAAGATTTCTCTTCTCTAAATCCTTTAAAATATGGCCTTTTATTTCCCTGAGAGCTCTAGGATTGGGTCCTAAACAATAGCTACGTGAATGAGGCAAAAGTAATGGAAACTGGAATACACCCATTTTCTCCTTTTTCTTTTTTTTTTTATTTAGACAAATACAACTGCCCAAGTAAAAGCCCTTCAAAAACTATTTTTTAGAAGTGTTTCTGACTTTCACTTTGAAGCATCAGCAAAAGCAAGCCAAGTTTGCCATAGAGGATGGTTGCTTTCTAACTTGCAAGTGAACAAGTTTTCATATATTTTGTAACATACTTTAATTTCACTGAGGGTTGCTCAAATGTTTCTCAGAAATTTTCCAGACACAAAATTTAGTCTTATTTTTTCAATGCAGTGCCTGGGGAAGAAAAACAACTTTTACAGATAGAATTGCTCATCACCCTCTGAGGCCACTGTAGTAGAGCTACCATTAAATCAGCTGTAATTCAACAGAGGGGGAAAAAAAAGCCTTGATTTTCTCAGCAGCAATGACAAATATGCCTAATATTCTCAACATTTATGCTACTTACATAGATAAAGTCTCTACAATGGTGTGGGGAAGACCAGGCATGATTCTTCTTGCTCACACTGCTGGAAGGCAAAAACAACACCACTATGAGCAGAGGAGCAACAACAAAGTTGAAACTGAGTAGGAGCAGTATGGTAACCAAGGCTCATGTGCCACTGATAGTCACAGGCCACCTTATCTTCTCAAGAAATTGTTCATGAAGATGCCAAATTTGGCTTTCCTAAGACCTTGTTTCAATCAAGACAAAACTTAGTATTTCAGAACCTGAAGCTTAAAGACACCAAATTACCTAACTGAAAATCCTCTTAGTCTTGGTCAGTTCAGAGATTAATTTAAAAGTTAATGTTGACTCAAAGCATTCTCCTTCTTGACAGATTTCAGGAAGAAATAAACAAAGAAAAACATGCACATAAATTATCTCTTAACGGCAGTTTAAATTGCTGCAGATCACCCCCCCAAAAAATACACACAGCCCAAGAGGTACCACAGAGGAAACAAAATCTACTCAGGATACAATTCAACTTCATTGACTTCAGCAGAATTATACTGCAGGGAAAACTTTGGTACATGAGTGGTAAAGAGTTCTTTGGGAACAAGCAGATCAATAGTCATAACACTGTTATAACACAGACATTGACACACTCACAACAAGGCCTCTGAAATATTTGCAATTCTTGTAGAAATACTGCAGAGCTGCAATTGCTTATCAATTCACAGTGATTTTTTAATTTTTTTTTTTAGACACAGATCTCTATTTGACAGAATATTATGATGAAGCCTGGGACAAATTCCAAAGGTGAGGTATTAAAAAAAAAAAATCCACAACTCAGCACTAGAGCTTACGGCAAGGGGGGGATAAAAGCAGATTCAGACCAATAATTTTTGTAGATAAAGGTTGAATATTTTGTAAAAATATTTCTCTGAAGCTTTTAAGGTAAGAGATGGAAGAAAGATGGAGGGGTTGGAACTAGATGATCTTTAAGGTCACTTCCAACCAAAGCCTTTCTGTGATTCTATGAACACTTAAAATCTGTTTGGTCAAAACTGAAAATGTATTGGGGGAAGTCCTCTCCTGAACACATTATTACTAGAAGCAATTTAATGAACCTTGCTATCTCTTGCTTGTCCAATTTCTAGGCTCTGAATCAATTCATTAAAGAAAAAAATACGTAATATATTTCAGGAAGTAGTAAGATAAAAAGGATCCATGTACCAATGTAACTGCTCACATCAGGTTTATTTTTTTTGTTTTTTGAAAACTCAGTTTTCCATTATTGCTACCCAAAGTTTGGAGATTATAAGAATTGTATGTTGGGGAAAAATACTAATAACCACAAAAACTTTTCAGCAGTTGCTCAAACATCTATAAACTAGCCAAGGCTCCAATTAAAGGCTTAACCTAACAAAGAACAACCTGCTTTGATTTACCCTACTTTGCCACAATTATTCATAGGCTCTTGGCAACATCTCCACCTTCCACTTCAGAATTCCTGTCAGCAAATAAACAAGGAATCTGGAACCAATGTGACAAATTAACTGATTCTCAAAAAACGTTCTGAAGCAGGTGGTACCAGTCTGAAAACAAAACCTGGAGGAGATGCAAACCAGGCATTTGAAATCTGGCTATCACATTCAGTGTTTTAATGCCCTACCTGCAGACAGCTCCAAAACAGTAAAAGATCAGAGTGGACCATTTCCCTAAAGGAGATCACACAACTTCCACACGGTGATCCCAGAGCCCAGATCTGTAATCACTGAACTACAGTGACCTTAGAAAGACACAGAACCTCAGCTAAAGTGACTGAGAATTTACTGTGTCTACTGACTGTTTTCATGTTTAATACCTTTAAATAGTTGCACTCTTCCCATAATTTATATTTTTATTCTTTAAGCTTCTAGTCACTTGATCTTTGCGGCTTTAGCCTTCCAGTTAGAACATTATTATTAAAATTAGGTTTCCCCTTCACATGTTGGCACTTTACAGACCACAATTAAATTACATCTTGTATTTCTTTTTGGTAAGCTAAGGATATTAAGTTCTGCCACTCATTAAAAGGCATAATTTCAAGACCACAAACCACTGATGCTTAGTGCTGCTGGTCTAATATCATTGCCTCACAGAAATGTCTTCACCTCTGAAACCACTATCAAAAAAAAAGAGCAGAATTGGTAGGAGCACTAAAAATGTCTGTCCCAGAAGTGTCTGACTGCATGTTGTCAGTTTGCCTATCCAGATATTTATCAGTTTATAAAAACTCCTGATAAATCACAGAGAATCTTGCACTGGAAAACTGCCTGGGAGAACTTTTTGGAGAGAATGTTCTGGCTCTGAATGTCTGTAGCTCCAACAGGCACACGCTGTGCAGTGCCATGTGAGAGGAGGTCAGGCGTCCTGTGGTCCCCATCACAGGGAGCCCAGGGTTTTGGAGAGCTCTGCACTGAGCTACATTCCAGTGCCTCTGGTAACCCTGGCAATTCCTGCTGCTCAGCTCCCAGATGAAGGTGAGACATTCATCCAGAGATGGGAACATGCAAGGTATTCCCAAAAAATAGTTTTAATAAAAGGGTCACTGCCACCTTAGGCGTTCTCCACTGACTAAACCCAATTTTTTTACAATGTGTTCTGTAGGCAGCATTGCAGCACAGCTCAGTATCTCCTCAAAGTATTCTGACACGTGAGAAACTTGTGCTTGAAACTCAGCAAAACACACACTCTCCCATGCCTATCACAACTCTGATGTGTATAAGTACCACAAGTGGCTTTACAGATCACACATCAGTAAATAATGCTTGTTACTGAGTTATTTAGGAACAAAAAAAACCACAGTTTCATTTTTAACAAAGACTTGTCCTCATACAGCAATATTCAACCTTGCAAATCTTCTAAGGGAAACAGAAAATTGCATTGGCAAATCAACATATGACACCATCCATAGAAGGCTAAAATGAGAAAAGCAAGGAAGGGGATAAATGAGCTACCCAAGGTCGCACAAAATCAGAAGAACAACCAAGAATAGAACAAAGGCCTCTTCATTACTAAGATCACAAATGCATTCGATTCTGCATTAGTTAATCTGCAGAGTATGAGCATCAGTAGCAAGACATGTCCACAGGAGAAAATACAATAATAATGAGCTGCAAGTTCAGCATTACCTAAAGCCACGGGATATAATTAAAAGGCACAGGGTGAAAATGACCTGACCTTGAATGCCACTCAAACGATGAGAGCAAAGAACATGCTATCAAGTGCTTTGATTCTAGAGAAACCCAAAGCACAACAAACCTGGGGGGAAAATCAGTTTGGGATCTAGATTTGCAAAGCAGATCTCTACCAGATCTCAGGTCTGCTTTGCTTCCCTCCACACCAGGCTTTGTGTCTTAGCAGCAGCAGCAATAAAAGCCTCTGGAAATGCAACAGAAAAGCATCAAGCCCAAGCAATATTTTATTTTTGCAAAGGATAAGCTGGATAAAAAACAGAAAAGAACTTCCAAAACAAGGCAATTTGGGTGTTTCCTTTAAACATTTTTTCAAAAGAATTATTACAACTGTTTTGGCATCCACAAATATTGCCTGTAGCTTTTCATCTCCTAGTCCAGGAAGACTGGTTTGTGTTCATTCAGTGCTGTTGAAGAATATTTCTTCTTGATTTTTCTCTTTCATACCTCCTACTCCTCTCAATAGAAATAACCTACAGGTTGCAAAGTACCTCACAAGAATAAAATTAATTGATAGGAGGGTGTAACTTCTCGCCAAACACTAGCTGAGGTAGCAAAAAATCTGTTTCTTTTGTTTGTTCAATTAAATTCCATATATCAAGAAGAGAAGAAAATAAATTGAGAAGGTAACATTTTTCGCCCTAAAAACTATACCAGACCTACTCACAGGAAAAAATCACGCTGACCTGCTCTATGTGACTGTGCTGAGTTACTTCACTCCTCTGAACTCATTCTTTCTGTACCTAAAGAACACAGCACTGGGGACCACTTGTACCAGTTGGGTCTCTGAGCACCACTAAAGCCTTCTGTTATTAATAAACCTCCTCCTTTCCAAGTGGATTATTTATAAATGAATTGTGTGACCTCTGGCAGGCTAGAACTAAACAGAGAATACAGTTTGTTCCCCTCTAGCTGAAAAACAAAGGCTATGGAAAGATGAATAGAGAGAAGCAATTAATATTTCCTAATAATTGTCATGGTGAATGGGAGAACTGCTACGTTTCTCAGGGTTTCTGCACAGAAAGGTTCCAGGTAACTATTCATTCACGGGGCTGGGTTCATGTAAATCAGATGTTGTTGCCAAGCAACTAAAGGTGCTAAGGAATGAAATACAGTCTGCAGAAACCTAATAGCCTGGAGAGAAAAAGGACCACAATCTGAGATTTATGGCATATATAAAAGGAAAAGAGTCATTTTCCCACACACAAAGAACACGGATACTTTATTATAAATGTCCTTAGCATGTTTTTCTAAGGCATAATTAAGCAATAAAATTCCCACTACACCCCAAATCAAACAGGTAAATTCTTTTTTTTTATGTTTTGCTCATTAAGCTTTCTAGAAACAGATCTTGAGAAATTAGCTACCAAGACAAAAGGTAAAATTTAACCCAAAGATCTTTCTTTTGCCCAAGAAAAGTGTTAGGTATATAGACAGCACTGCAACTGCCAATCAGCTTTACACTTTACCTTCTTATGTTTTTATACCATGCTCATTAACATTGCATCTGATCATCAGAAATTCTCTTTAAGCTTATTAAGATTTTAAAATATTTTTAGCAAGTTAATTAGAATACATTAACAGAGCTCATCTGTGTTCACCCATCATGCATATTTTATTTTATTCAGGCAAATTGCTTTTAAATGAAATATTAGATCTAGGAAGGGTACACTGTTGGGTACTGAACAATACAACCCCTCAGTACAAACACAGGCTCTCACACATGAGTAGCTTCATGCCACTGGAAAGTGGGGACTTTCTGATGGCAAAGGGCTTTTTTAATTCCTATTCTTATTACAATCCCCTGCAGCTGCGTTGTGCATACACAGACCTGCTGTATCATCCTGATACCTGCCCCATGTTCCCATACAAGCCATAAAAGTTAAAGACTCAGAGTCCATTGCAATGGGAACCAAAGGTCCAGCCAAGGAGAAGGAGAGAACATTTTCAGCCCCTCACACCGTAATTCAAAGACTTTTACAAATTTATGTCTGGTGGGTTTGTTTTTCTCCTGCTGATGGTGTCTGAGGATATCACTTGATCTCAAGGCAGGAGCCCAATTAGAAGCTCTGGCACGGTGTGGCACAGGCAGGGGTGCACATGGATTTGGCAGAACAACAAGAGCAGCTCACAAAGGATGAACCTGAAATACCCTTTGCTTTAGTGGTCATCATAAATGCCTCCCTCTAATGTGCACCCAGTGTCACCAAGTATAATTAAATAACCATTTCTGACAAAAAAGGAGACAACAAAAATTACCTTGGCGTACTTTTGGCATGCCACTTGCAGAATTGCACTCAAGTCAGATGAAGTCCATCACTGGCCACTGAAACTTAACTACAGTGCTACTAATAATAAAGTGTTCCTCAAGTTCCTGCTACACCTTCACTCAATCCAGCCAAATAAGACATCTTTGAAATTATTCCTTTACGGCCCAAATACTTTCTGTCTGAGGAAGGATGGAAATTCACACTAATTTCACCAACAGTTCTCAAGTTAAGTGGTTACTTTTAGAGATCTGCATAAATAAAAGGATAAACAAAGTTTGCCAACCTCATGCTTGATTCAGATTTTGCACTCTCACTGCATTTCAATTAACCTGCCACAGATTGCCAAGCTGACATATTTGATTCAGATAGTAAAGAAAACACACTTAAAAAAACAACAGGTCTACATCCTTTGATGAGTGATCATACAATCCATATCAAAACATACATTTAAATCTCAGTCACCACACATTTCATGATCTGCACCATTAACACTGTCTGGTTTGAGGGATTTTGATAATCTCTTTGACAATCTATAGCAGTTCTTTATCTCCAAGGCACTGATGCCTTTAAACCAATGATCATTATTTAGGTATGCTTTGTGCCTGTAGCTTTCCCTGAGAAGTTAATCTCCATAATTCAAGAGGCTGTTCCTTTATAAACTTCTGCCATACCCCCCATGTTTTCTCCCACTGATGAACCCCAAAATCAGGTGTGTTTCATTTAGCATTTGGCTGAGCACACCAGCCATGCTGACATGGGCATATTTTAGCCACAGCTGAGCAATTCTATGGAAAGTTCTTCCAAAGGCCAAGAGAAGAGAACTGTATCAATGGATGGAGTCCCTTTTCTCTGTATAAATCACTATGAATTGCACTGAACCCAAACCCACCCTGCCATAACCTTTTCCTCCTATTTCTACGTTTATTAATCAACTCACACATCAAAAGCATAAGCTGCAGTCTGCACTTTTTTCTCAAGCTTGACCAAGCAGAAGTTTTGTGTTTTAAAGGAATTCTCTGCCTTTGACAGCTGGAGAAGAGATTTCACCTCTCTGCCACAGAGCTGGAGTCCAGCAGCTGCCTTGGCCGCAGGGATCAGCTGGGATCTCTCCCCGGCTCTCACTGCATGCTGAGTAACGAGCCACACAATCCCAAAAACCTATTTACTGGCATTAAAAAACAAAAACTGCCTTGGTTTATTTTGTAGCATTTAAGCAGAGATATGTCCTATCCTAAGGAAAAAAACCCACACAGAAATCAATATAAATTTCTAGTAGCACCCTAATTGCAAAAGAGTAGGGCTTGAATGAGCAATGAAGGCAAACCAACATTTTAATGTCATTTAGAGTGACCAAAGACACTGAAATATGTTTACAATTAAGAGTACTCACTAGATAAAGGAGGGGGTAAAGTAAAGCATGACTAGCAGACAATAGTAAAATAAAATGCAATTTAGCAAAGCACATTTTGTCATCGGCCTACCCCGGCGCACGCTCCTGGTTCCTACAAGAGAAACAGTGACTCATTTATCCAAGCCAGCACAATTTTAACAAATCCCTATAATATCACTGCTAGAGCTGCATCTGCAGCACAGCTATGCTCAAGCTCACCTGGCTCTGGATTTTAATGAGAACCTGGAGCTCTCCACTGCTTACAGAAACTTCCCTGTTAACCCAGCCTTCCCCAGAGCAGCTCAGAGTGTGTTATCCACCCCAATCCCCCCCTGCCTCTGTCATCCCTCCAGAGAAGTCTCAGCCACCTTCATTAAAAAGCTGAAAAACTCCTCCTGTCCATTCCCTCTCTCTTCCCCTTCTCCCAAAAACACAGCAGAGAGGACTCGGGGCCAATTCTTTTCTTTGAATTTTCTTCCGCAAAGGCCAAAATCTTCCACTACCTAAAACCCAGCCCCAGCTAAGTATGGGACATCACTGAATAGCCACTGAATTTATCAGTCAATTTTAATTTTTTAATTATTATTTTTATTATCATTATTGTTGTTGTTATTTTAAAGTAAGAGGCTGCTCACATTTTCCTTTCAAATGAAGAAGGATGAGGTTTTCCACTCTGGGTACATCCTCTGGGTACCTGAGATGTGGTTCACCAAAATGCAGTATAATCTCTGAGTCCCTTTCACTACATCACATCCAATCCTCACATAAAACAGCAGCCAACAAAAAATGTACAACATCTTTTCCCAATTCCTCACAGTTAACACATTAAGTGGCAATAAAGGGTGCAATGACTTTCCAAGGGCATGTACCTGTTTAATTATTCAAAAGAAAATTGACTCAGGCACCATGGTATGAAACACTAAAATATGCAAACGAAGTAAATTATGGGGGAAAGCAACAAAAGAGAAGAAAAGGGATCATGGTGAGAGGAACATATGGGGGCAGATTCTGATCGTCTTGTTGTTTCTGAATTTCTCTATGTATGTGTGTACAAGAAGGAAAGCTTGTGAAGTGACAGAGAAATTATTATTTACTCATTTCAGTACTCTGACCAGGGTCTTGAAACAATCTAACCATGCCTGGAATTTCCTAAGAGAGTGTTATTTTCACCTATATACATGAAGCAGTTTCAGAAAAAGGAATGTTTACACCTTTCTAGACAATCAAATCTTACTGCTGGGAAAACGCTTGTTTCAACACAGGCTGTATAGAACAGAAGAAAAGATGCAGGACCTGATCCATGAGTAAATCTCATTTATTCTAAATTAAGGGTCTGAAATAACTCACTAAAATGATAAGTCCAGGTTAACAGAAAGATATCACAACACCAATTCTAGCTATTTGTCCATAAAACATGAATATCCCATTAAAACAAAGAGCATTTGATTTTACCTTGGACCAAAGCAAATGTCTTTCCAATCAAGACATCCAGTGAATTGAATGTCTCTTGTAAGCAGGTGCTACTGTGTTATATTTTCATCCAAACTGCTGAGAATAAACTAGAAGAAAATGACAAAGTAAATTGAACAAGAAAGTGTCTGATCTTGATGAATAATTCAATGATGCAATGCAACAAATACTGATTTTTTTTTTCCTGGTAAAGGCAGTTTACAACTGTCCTTTGCTTAGAAAAATGACCTTCTCATGGTGATTATACTTTTGTCTTTAGGCACTGGATGACAGTCTTAGTAATGGTCATGATTCCAGTTCACAGCTCTGCTGCTGATCTCAAAGCACTCCAGTCCTGCTATATCATCTAATCCTTTTTAGTAACATAATCCAGCTGCTGAAGAACTTCAGCTATAATACCAGGCACACTGGTCACTGACCATCCTTTAACTATTCTGGTCACTTTTCTTAAGTCCTAAACAGCACCAGAGAGCCACAAAGCCACAACCACCATTCCCATTCCTTGAGGAACTCCTTGACTGGGTGGATAACAACAGTGCAGACACAGAAAACCATCACCCTGCCACTCCACAGCCAGCACAGACAGAAGGAAGCCTGGCAGTGTCAAGCTGTGACACACCAAAGTTGGTGACACACCAAAGCTGTGACACACCTTTCTTGTTGCAAGAAAAGGTTTTAATAGCCAGGATAGCAAGACATAGGAATAGGTTAACCACCATTCCCATTCCACAAGGAACTCCTCAACTGCTTGGATAACAACAGTGCAGACAGAGAAAACCATCACTCTGCCACTACAGAAAAGCCTCTGTGCAGCCAGGACTGCCAGAGCCACAGGCCCAGAACAGCCATGGCCCTACAGTCTAATGAAAACAGAATGCACCAGGAAAGGGCTGAGCTGGATGCCAGTCTCTGTTCCCAGAATGATGGCTTTTTACTATCAACAATTAAAAAAGGCAGATAAGAATTAACCTGTCAAACCTGTAGCATCCAGAGTGAAGACTACATTGGAAGAAGCTCATCACTGGGGAGATGGGCTCAGCCTGGTGATAACCAGAGAAATCTTCCCTAGAGCTGTGCTACAGTACAGTGTATTCAAGTCTTTCTCTAAGCCATTCCTCACACATCAGTATTAAAAAGGGACTTATTCACTGGAAGATCATGGCTGAGAAAAGCTCATTTTGTTTTTTCTCATTTATTCTTCTCTCATTGTGCTCTACATCTCTTTTTTGATGCACAGACTTATTACAACAAAAATATACAGCAAATAATACAGTCTGCAGCAGGATATCAATACAGCCAGAAAAACAACAAAATTAAGAAAAAAATAACCCTACTAAAATGCGTGACACTTGGCATAGCCAGTAGGACTGTCTTTAATGCAAGTAAGGACACAGGCACCCAGGTGCCTATTTTCTGACCCCTGCAATATTTCAGCATTTCTTGCTCATGAATACTCAGATTACATTTGGCAAGTTGGCAGCACTTCTTAACACCTAACAATCTAATAAAAATATTTTTTCTCTGTGCTAGACAAATCTGCCCACCTTCAACCTCTGCTACCCATAAAACAATTTATTCAAGTACCTTTACTCTGAGCACAGTTGACCTTTTCAATGTACAAAAGCTTCTGTGCCTCTTAAATGAACAAAGAGCTACTAATGAACAAAAAATACTTTCATGACTAAAAGTTTAATATTAATTCTGGGAATACAAAGTATAATTTTACTACCCATATATTGTACATAATACAGTATATAGCTCATGCATCTTCTTTTAAAAGGTTTCTGCTTTCAAATTACCATTGTACAAGAGTTTAATACACCACAAGGATACTTCAGGTTACTGCAGATTTACACTGAGAATCAGAAAAAGAATTATCATGAAAAAAAGGCCACTTGCACTAGCTTAAAAGCCAAGGGATGAATGTAAGAGGAAAACAAGATTAATTTTGTTTTCTTCGTTTCAAGGTTAAACCTCCAGGAACCTTAACAGCTCACACATGGACGTAAGTTTTCAGTGCATGGTCCATGAACCCTTGGCAGCCCATAATGTAAGAGAAATACATTGGTTGCCAAGGAGAATTGAACTTACCATGCAAGAAGTCCAGTCCCATACTGAAAAATTTAGGGACCCTAGAAATTTTAAGTTTGAAAATCAATGATCAAGAGGAAAGAAAGTGGAATGTGAGTGGTTTTCATCCTCCTTTCCCCAGTTTCTTACAGGGAGGAGGGATCAGAATTGGACTGGAAGGCTTGAATTCACCAGTGCCACACTTCTCTGTGGGGATATTTTACATCAAAGCAAATGCTGGCTTTAGTTCTGTATTTTTAGCTGTATTTTAAATTAAAAACTGCACTGAATTCTGCAGTAACACAACTGTTGATCACACTCTGTTTTGTAACAGAAGTCCTGTCAGATATTTAGCCTTAGTTACTAAAAACTATCTTCGGGGAGTACAAACATTTCCCCTCTGGCATCCTGTCAGTCACAGCAAATCTGTAAATAAACTGTCAAACTCCATTCCAATCATTCCTGAATCTGCAAGGGAAAAAAAGTAGTAAAATTGGTGCAGCTGGTTGTAGTCCCTGTAGAGCAGGGCTGATTTCACAGCTTTAATATGGTTCACTACTTCACAGCCAGTCCGATCTGATATACAGCATGCAGAAATGAGTGACACCTTTGCTAATCATTTTCCTAAACTTATCACATGTGGAGGTAATAACAGATGCAATGACTTTTCAAGGGCATGGACTGGTTAATTTTTCAACAGCAAATCAACTCGAGTTCTGCAAAATTAAAAATCCACTAAGACACACTGTCAAGCTATCTAAATTATGGAAAATCACACAAAAAGGGAAAAACAAAGGTCTGGTCACGAGAAAGACAGTGTTAGACCCTCTCCTTATATTGTCTTATGCAAAGTAGGAATGCAGCAGCAGCAATCAAGCCAAAAATCTAAAGAGAGGCGCTGACTCTAGCAAAGACTGACTGAATAAAATGGGAAACCCTATGTACTATTACCTGGGACATATCAGCACCTTTGTTCTGTAATTCATAACCTATTAAGCAATCCTGAAGGAGCTGGTCAAGAATTCTGCCCGATACGTTTTGTTGGACCCCAACAGCTAATTGAAGAGTTTTTGAAGGCCACACTGGTAAAGTGCAACAGAAGAAAGATCAGAAAGTAAATAAACACTATCACCTTGCTGCCTATGGACTCAGGACATAAATCCCCTGATTTAGAGCAGGGACAGAACCTGAATCAGGATCTGCTTTATCCCGCAGATTTTCCTTCACCATCAAGTTACACAAAGTCACACTGTCTCTCTGGACTGGTGAATATTTCATATGAGGCAGAATAGCCCCAAGCAGAAGACAGACTGACTCAAAACCCAATAGCAAAGACACTGGCTTGATTTATGTTAAATTTAGGTTCAAGACTCATTTCTGTTAGCACTCAAAAAAGGGATCTCAGCCTCCTAAAGGAGATGCATCCTTCAGATGTTTTCTCACAAAAGCCCCCTAAAACATGACTTTACCTATGAGACATTTTGAACAGAAAATTTGAAAGCAAATAATTTCTTATGAAACAAAACTACAAGTGTTTGATTGCAGATGCTCTCACAGTGTCCCTGCTCAGGAAAGCAAACTTTCCATGCTGAAATGCACCCTAGGAAAGCAAAGAGCACTGAGGTCACTATGACTGCATTGAGTTTGAAGGTGGAAAAAACTAACATCACCCCCTTAATTAGGGTTGCCATATGGCCAGGTTTCTGCTTTCATGTTTCCTTTCTTAAGCTCACATTTTGACTGGCTGGAAAGAGAGGAATACAAAATGCATCAAGGTTTACCATATGGGCCCTGGTCTCCTGTGCACTACATGTGTCAGAGATCTGACATATCAAAGACATCATGCTCACCATGCAAACGCTACATGGCCTATCAGCTACTATTTCCTTCCACAAAATCCCAGAAGAAACCATGGGAGCCCTACCAAACATCTTCCACTTTCCTACCACACAGAAATCCAGACCATATGCTTCAAAGTTTGCAGGAGCAACAACTGCTGCTCTCCAGAACTGAGTGTCAGCCTGGTTTATTCTCCTCTGCTGGTACACAAACATCTCATCCAAGCTGCAAACAACCCCCTGTGAACCTGAAAACTTCAGTGACACAGGTCTGGACCCTTGTACATGGTGGAGTTCAGGGTCCTTATCAGAGCTTTCATCTGAGAATTAAGCACCAAAAAAAGAAATCGCCGGGTCTGAATCTCATTTCCCATTTAACAACTGAGGGAGTTGATAATCCCAGCCTAAAAATAGTCAATTCGTGCTCAGAACACCCTTGACAGATAGGAATTATCAGCATCCTGATTTTAAATGTGAGAAAAAGAGAAGATATTCATGTAGAGGAACTAGGACTGCAGACCAAGTCTCCTGAGGGTCAAAGCAGCACTGAAATCACCCCACATTTTCACTGTGAACAGCAGCCATGGCTCTGCTTTACAATCAATGAGACATCAAAATCCAGCCTGTACACTTCTTTCCATCCAAAAAAAGCAACATTATTTCAATTTCCAATAAGAAAGAAAATGGCTTATTGGATTGTCCTTCCAGTATATTAAAAAAAAAAAAATTACTTTGCATACAAAAGTTTCAGCCCTAGAAAAGTCCACAGTGAAATACATCCCTCTCTGGCAGACAGCACAGCATAACACAGCAACTCCTGACATGAAATGAACCCTAAGATAACACCTGACAAGAAGGGGACCTTA
Source organism: Aleadryas rufinucha (assembly GCA_013397815.1). Taxonomy (NCBI): domain Eukaryota; kingdom Metazoa; phylum Chordata; class Aves; order Passeriformes; genus Aleadryas; species Aleadryas rufinucha. The sequence goes on from VZTH01019642.1 coordinate 14,986, forward strand.
AGTAAAAAGAATGCAATTATCCCAATGGGAGTTGCTCCAGGGCACCTGTGTTAACCCCCCTGCCCAAAGTGTTTTGAACACTTTAATGGCTACAGATGATAAGAAAAGTTATGATGAGAGAAAGTCTGTGAGGCAACACCTGCGAAGTGAAGTATTTTTTAAGAAAAATGCTTCAGATACAGAGACGGAAGTAATTAAAAACCCAAAGAAAAATGTGTACTGCTGTCTTTGTTTTCACCCAAGCTGAACTTCCCCTGGAATTGAATCGCTGGCTCACTGGGGAAGCTGGCTGACATCCTGAGCCATGAACAGGAAAAGCTTGTCTGGGAAATCAGCACAAAACTCAGGCTTGTTTGTTTGGAAAGGAGCCCACAAGTAAACACACACACAGACACAGACCAAGGTCTGCAGCACAGACACCAAGGGAACAGGACTGGGTGATAAAGGACCAAAATTCTCCACACTGACTTTGCCTCAGTCTGATTTGCTCTCAGGAATGGCAGGTCCATGAGGCAAGGAGGGAAATCCAGACCACAGCACACTTACTCTCGATGAACCAGAGCAGGTTAGGGAACATTTATATAAACTGAATGCACAGAAATCCATGGGACCTTATGGGATGCACCCCCAAATGCTGAGGCAGTTGGCTGATATCATTGTGAGACCACTTTTTATCTTTGAAAGGTCATGGCAATTCAGGGAGGCTCCTCAGGACTGGAGGAAAGCAAATGTCACTTCTATCTTCAATAATGGCAGAGAGGAGGACACCAGGAATTACAGGTCAGCCAGGCTCACCTTGATCCTTGGGACAATGGAGCAAAACCTCCTGGAAACCATTTCCAAACATATGAAGGAGAGAAAGGTGACTGGCATTAGTCAGCACAGCCTTCTAAGATGAGATGACTGGTTTGATGGATGAGGAGAAAGCAGGGGATGTTGTTTATCTCTATTTCAGCAAGCCTTTGGAAATGGTCTCCCACAAGATCTTCACTGACAAGCTGATGAAGCACAGGCTAGATACATGGACAGTGAGGTGGACTGAAAATTGGCTGAACTGCTGGACTTAAAGGTTGTGAACAGTGGTACAAAGTCCAGTTGGAGGCAACTCACTAGTGGTGTATCCCAAGGGTCATGGTCTGATGCTGTTCAATATTAATGACCTAGATGATGGGACAAAGTGTACCCTCAGCAAGTTTGCAGGTGACACAAAATTGAGGGGAGTGCTGATACACAAAAGAGCTGTGCTGCCATCAGCAGGCCCTCAGCAGCCTGGAGGAATGGACCAACAGGAACCTCAACCAGTTCAACAAATGGAAGTGAAAAGTCCTGCAACTGGGGAAGAAACACCCCACGCACCCCATGCTGGAGGCCATCGGCTGGGAAGCAGCTTAGCAGAGAAAGATCTGAGGATCCTGGAGTACAGCAAGGCAAACAAGATCCAGCCTTGCTGTGTCCTTGCAGCAAAGGCAGCCAACAGCATCCTGGGTGGCACTAGAAGGAACAGCACTCGCAGGATGAGGAGCTGCCCAGCACATGGGACACACATCAGCAGTGCTGGGTCCAGGCTGGGCAAGAGACTGCAAGGACATGGACACAGTGGAGTGAGCCCAGTGAAGAACCATGCAGATGATTAAGGGACTTGAACATCTGGCATACAATGAAAGGCTGAGAGAGCTGAAATGGCTCAGATGGGGGAAGAGAAGACTCACACAGAATCTTATCAGTGTGCATAAATACCTCATGAGGGGGAGTAAGACAACAGATTCTTCTCTGTACTGTCCAGTGACAGAACAAGATGCAAAGGGAACAAATTGAAATAGAAAAAAAATCCTTTTAAATATAAGCTTTTAACTGTACAGGTGATCAAACACTGCAGCAGGTTTCCCAGAGAGGCTCTAGAACCTCCACCCTTTGAGACAAAGGGTAGGTTTAGACTAGCTCTGAGGAAAAAATGCTTTACTGTGAGGGTGGTAAGACACCCTCTGGGTTGCCCAGAAAACTTCTGAATGCCCCATCCCTGGAAGTGTTCAAGGCCAGGTTGGTTGGGGCTTGGAGCAACCTGGTCTAGTGGAAGGTATCCATACTCATGGCAGGGGGGTGGAATGAGATTATCTTCAAGATCCCTTCCAACCCAAACCATTCCCCTCCACACTGATTCGTCCCCAAAGCGGACACAGTCCTGGGCCATCTCCTCCAACCGTCCCTGCTCTGACTAGGTGAGTTCCAGAGGTCATTTCCACCCTCTTCCACACTGTGATTTGAATTACTCTTAGTATAACACTACATGTAACTGCAAACAGTGCAAAATATCCTGAAAGACTACTCTGCAAAATCAGCCCATATGAGATATTAATGTACAAAGATCCATTTTTCATCATTATGTGCTTCAATCTGTACAGACAAAAATACTAAGCTACATGTAAGGATCTACTTTGAAATATGTAGAAACTAAATACTTGGGGAGCAAGGAGTTAGAGCAAAACAGAAATGTGGTCATATGCCTCTAATTTAAAGTGCATCTTCAGTAGACTTAATGAAATCACGACAGAACAAGCTCAAGATCACAAAATTACTTAAGACAGCACCATTATGAAGGTAATTTTTTTGACTAGTAAGTAATGACACTCTTGAGGACATCACAGCTATTTTGCAGAGCAAAAGTTTGTGAAAGTAGCCATCTCTACTTGCAGGAACCTTTGACTCCAACTAAGCCAATTGATTTCAGTGGGAATGGGGTGGGACCACAGCAACACAGTGGAACTTTGCAAGCTATGATGATCTAGTCCTAAAGACTTCAACAAGAACCAAACACGTTTAGAGCTGAAGACCTTGAAGACAGCCAATTTACATTTTGAGATAATACAATCTAGATAATTTTCTATCCCTCATTATAAGCGTAGGACTCTTCATCATTTCCAAGTTCCCCATACAACATTTCATCAGAAAAACAAGTGGTACATCCCAGCATGCATAATACTATGGTTTTTAAGCAAGTAAAAAGGACAGAATATGTATAAAGGACGTGGCTAAATTAATTTTCAGAACCACCTGACTCTGAAGTGCCTGGTATTTAACACTGTGATAACTCCAGGGAGGAGAGTGGCCCGTAACTTTCTAAGGAGGAAACAAAAGGAAGGGCTTGGATGCTGCAGGGAAGCAGACAGACGGACACATTTACTCGACATGCTCCCTTGAAGCCCTGCAGGCTTCATCAGCTGTATTTGTAAGGCCTTTGAAGTGTGGCTGTTGGACAGCTTGTAAGTCCCTTCCCCTGGAGCTCGGGAGCTTGTGGTGTTATAAGCTACTTAAGCTCCTTAGTCCAGATCTAAGCAAACAGCTTGACGCACTTACAAGCTTCACTCCCTCTTATTCTGAAGATGTTAAGCTGCTTAGCTTACTGTCTTCAACTTTCAAATTCCTACAACCAAATCCTACCCATATACCATGAATCTGCCTTTATTAGCCTGATTCTCCCCTCTGCTGAGGATTCTGAATGTCTTTTGCCAAGTCACCAGTAGAACAAAATGTTCTTTTGTAGCTTAGCTCTTCCAAAGTCACAGCCAACACCTGAATGCCCATTGCTTTGGCAACTACCACTCTGTATTTCCAGTATCCACAGATTACTGTATATCAAGCATATTCACCTGTTCTAACAAATCTCCTTCTGTTAATAGTCTGTTAAATACTTCAGTTTGTATTTAAAAAAAAAAACCCTCCACACTGGTGTAACTCCTCATTTTTACTACGAATTTTTGTTTCAGTAGGAACTGAAGAAACTTCTGGAAGAAATGCTGCTTATACATAAAAGATGGTTTTCATCTAAATCAAGCTGGTACCAAACTACCAGCATTTACAATTAATAATCTTACAACTTAGAATCTTTAAACTTAGAAGTACAGTAAGGCTGGCACAAATGGACATGACACATTTTCTAGGGCTGAAATCATTAAAACTTTGTATCTATAAATAAAAGATAGGGCAGATATTAATAAATCTTAACAAGTAATCACAAAGAAAACACAATTCCATTTTAATCATAGCACAAAAATAAGCTACTGAGCCAAGTGTGGAAGTGCTGTTATATTGACACTAGAAATGTAAAAAAAATAAGATAGAAAGGCTTAAAATGCCTAGTTTTCAGTGAGGATATTGACAGAAGCAACACACTGGTGAAAGGCAGGCAATCATTACATGCTGTAAAATAAAAGAACAAATTATATTGCAAAGACACAGGAAAACCACAGCAGTGAGTGTTGCTATACACTAATGAAAACCTGAAGCCAGAGCAGACAAAGCAGTTAATTGTACCAACTTGTAACATAATCCATATGGTCTGAATATCACATCAATACCAGGGCCATACAACAGCCACTTACCCAGGATGATGGCAATGATCAAAACACACACAAAGAGATCACAGACTGCCTGGACAGGCAATACAGGAACCATGACACACTACAGCTATCCCTATATTAGGATAAACTAATGAACTAATAAATGTTAGGCTAAACACTGTGCTCACATATGCTTTATGCTACAACTTCTCAAGAACCCTAGGAAAAAAACCCAAGCAACACTTGACTTGTCTTAAGCAGAAAATCCGTGGGTTCAGGATGTCAACAAGTAATGTTTTAGAACAAATCATATGTAACCCACACAAAAATTGTGTATAAATGGAGTGGCCAGTTGTTATAAGTTACCTGTGGAAAATATAAATGCTTTACACAAGCATAAGCACAGATTTCCAACAGGTATTTTGAGAAGGTTCTTCACCAAAGTTTCTTGTAGAAAGAAGGCTGCCACAAGACAAGAATGGATGTGGTTTCACAAATTAATGATCTTTTTTTTTAAAAGACATGACACAAAGAGTACAAGTAAGTGATCAGTTTTCACAGCTGCTAGTGAAAGGTAATCTGGGAAAAAGCAGAGAATTAGAAAACAAATCCAACTCTGAAGAGACCTAAATTTGCACACCCAACAGGCTCTGAAGTATTATCTTTGAGTAGAGCATGGTATATTTTAAAAATTTCATGAAAATGACAGATCAATACTCAAAAAATGGAAAAGTGAGTATATTAAAAACTTTTATAAAAGGAATAAAGTCAGAAACAGCAATATGCCACATTTTAAATAGAAGTTGAATCTCTGAATACTCAGTGCAGCACCAGTCCTACATTTCTAAAAGAACATAGCAGAAATGGAAACAATATATAGAGAGACACAACAAGGCTGACCAAAGGAGTGGGACAGCTTCCAACAAGACATGAATAAGTCCTGATTACAATTCTTCAGCCAAGAAAAGAAATGGCTGAGGGGATACCAGGAGGAGGCCAGCAGAGCACAGGAAGTCAGAGATGATAAATACAGAATAACTATTCTCTGCTTCTCATAGTACAAATCCTACCAAGGTGCAAATGAAGTTTTCAGGTGACATGCTCAACCCAAACAAAAAATAGGGACATCTCACACAATGCACAGCTCAGGTGAAGCTCTCAGTGCTGCAGGACACCATGGGGGCCAAAAACCTACATGCTTTTAAAAAGTGATTAAACAAGTCATGGGGAAAAAAGTCTGTCAACAAATGTTACATAAAAAAACCTGAGGCTCGGGAAGTTGCTAAGCTGCAGATTGGGAGGATGTTCAAGCCTTGCTTGTGTATTAGAGACTGGCCACTGTCAGAGGAAGACTTTGGCCAAGTTGGGCCTTCAGCCTGACTCAGGATAACCATTCTTACCTTCACAAACAGCACCAAAACTATTTCAGCTTTGAGTACTCTTGAAAGAACCTCCCCCTAATTCTCTTTTGAACAAAAGTCTCCAAATCAGGTCAAACCAGAGGTGATCCAAAAGACTTTTCAGCTGGGAAGACACACCTTGCACAATCTTTCCCTAACACTAAATACATGAAAGTATTTTACATTGGATGTTTAAAAAATTCACTATCAAGCCAACAAATAGGGCACCTTCAAATCTTGCAAAGAAATATTTGATTCTACCAGCCTCAGATGACCAAGGGCAGCCATTCCCCCCTTCAATGTGTTTGTTTCAAAAGTTATAAAAAGACAAAAGTCTTAAAACCTTAATTATATCTATCATAATTCTGGAGATTGTAACAATCTTGACCTTTTTACCCACATGCTAATGCAACTTCACATTAATCTTCTCTGTTTAGCAGGAGTCATCAAATGCCACAGAGCATGTAAACTACATCTTGATTGCTGAGAAAACATCTCTTTGCAGAACATTATTTAGGCAGGCACTGAAGTTTCATTGACTTGAGAGGTACCTAAGCACATTCTTGCATCAGACACATCTAATCCTGACAGCACCAGGAGCCAGCGGGAGCCAAAACCCTGGACTTCAACCCCAAAACTTCAGTCCATAATATCCCACCCAAGGGGTGGCTGGTCAAGATGCTGCTTTGCCTTCTTCCACTGTCATGAAGGGTATAACACAATGCAGATAGAAGAGACAGCATTCTCTATTTGTCAGAAGTAATCAAACTTGTCACTGACTTTCTGTAAAACTCAAGAGCCATCTGGGAAAAGAGCAGTATGTCTCCACATCCGTGTGAGTGACAAGGTCAGAGCACCCCTCACTTCCTTGGTTGCATCTCCATCGCTGACTCTGCTCATCATGCTGTAAATTAATCCACAAAAGTTTGGATGGAGTACCTACTGTAATTAGCTCTATCTGCCCAAAGGAGGCAAAATGAGATGGGGTGGCAGCTGAGGGATCCAATTGGCTCGTGGCTGCAGAGTGACAGAACTAGGTCAGTATACCAACTTTATTCAGAAGGAGGACAACATAAAATTAGCCTTGTCGTGTTACATTTCCCAGACAAGGTTTCAAGACCTTCAGTCAGCAAGAGCTCACTAATAAAATGTTTCATATTTGTACTCCTCCCTGTGATTTTTTTTTTAATATATCCCCTTAGAAACTCTCCTCTATCAATTTGAAGACATTGTCTCACTTTTTTCTGCTGTGTACCTCAGACAAGAGCACCTCAACAAGCTGCCATTAGGCCCCCCTGAAGCCTCCTGTTCTTCAGGCTGAGCAAGCCCAGCTCCTGCAGCCCCTCTGCCTAAGGGCAGGTCCTCCAGCCCCAAGGCATTTTGGTGGCTCCCCACTGCCCTTGGTCCAGCTTGTCAATAAATTTCTTACATGAAGAGGCCCCAGACTAGGCACAGCACTCCAGATGTCATCTGCTGGGCTGCTGAATAAAGGACAATAATTCTTCTCCCTCAACTGCCTGGCTGTGCTTCTGTTGGTACAGCCAGCACGTTGTCAGCCTTCCTTGCTGCAAGGACACACTGCTGGCTCGTTTTTAGCTAGACCTCCCACATCCTCTTCAGCTGAGCTTTCCCCCAGATTCTTATCAATGCAGGGAGTCTATGTGCCCCAGGTGCAAGACTTGACATTTTTTCCTTGTTGAATTTGATGAGGCTCCCAGCAGACCATTCCTCTGTTTAACATGCAACTTACATGATTTATTCAAGTCACAAGCATGAGCTTCTCATCATCATAGCAGAGGATAAGCCTGGAGATAGAGCTGAATGTGTAAGACAGGATTAGGTGTACGCTGGGTGGAGAAGTGTGTTGCACAGCTCACCTCTTTGGCCTTTTCTCATTATATCACAGGACCTCTCTCAATGTTTATACTCACAGTGACTGACACACTGGGGGTCTTGCTGCTGTTACTTCTCTGTTCTGAGAGACTCATGTCCCTGTTTGAGGGGTTTCTGCCAGGAATTGCTAAGCACACACTGGATCACAAACGACACGACTCAGTTTTCTCACTGGCTTTCAGGAGGAGGTGAAAAATTCAAGTTTGGAGCTTGGGAAACTGCTTCAGAACATGCTTAAACACAAGAAGCATCATTAGTATCAACAAGTCAATGAGATGACAATGTCTGTTCTTAAATCTAGACTCACAATAAAAAATGAAAAAAATTGGCCAGACTAAAGCCCATTTTTATAAAAAATATGTACATTTTATTCTGAAGGTGCTTTCTTAAGTCGCAGCTGGGATTGAAGGGTAGGGAAGCTTTCACTGCTGTTGGCTCTACAGAACCTATTCTGCAACTAAAGAAGAAGCTGAATTTCCACCAATGATCCTGCAGAAGGTGTGTTCCCTCCTGGTTTTTGCCTTCTAAATTTTCTGTGAACTTTGCAAACATCTCAGGACTGGCTGTCTGAACCTGTAATGGCAAGGGAAAGAATACAGGAGACTTACACAATTAAGTGTGAGGGAGGAGCTGCCACTACACTGACAAGTCAAGAAGTGCATGCATTTGTATTTATGTAAACCCATGCATACTTATGGATATCAACCAAGTATGTCTCAAGGTAAAATAATTTCTGCCACTAAGATCAGAATAGCAGGACACCTGTATAATTTTAAAAACAGTTTCAGAAGATTTAAAGACTGCTTTTTCACCAAAATACACATTCCTAAATAACTTCCAGGGACTCTTTACTAAAATTATTAATAACATTCATACACTTGGGCATTTCCTTTGCATCATTGTCAAGACTAACACATCAGACAACTGCTGTGCTTGCAACCTCGAAGCACTTGGGCATTTCATGCATGAGCAGCACTAGGTCAGGAAGAGGTTAATGTGTGGAAACACAAAATGGATTTGGCAAGAAGGAAGAGGAGGAAACAGTGCACTTCAGCAGAAGAATATGACATTTCAGCACATGAGGATGTTAAAACATCAGCTATTTTCTTTCTAGGCAACAAGGGACGTGCACTACTATGTGCTCCATCTCTTGGCAAACTGAGCGAGTGTTAGAATTTTCAGAGAACATGGAAGGGAATAAGAGAATCATTTCTCAAAACAGTGTGGGATTTGGATGAGCTGGTATCCACTAAGGATCTGGAAATGTCCTTTTTATCTCTCAGTTACAAAACAATTTGAAACATGGCGGGGAGGAAACAGTTATTCCCATCCTGTTCTGTAGCTGAACCTAAATCAAGAGCTGAAGTGTCAATTTACCCTCTAGAATCTTTTGTTGCAGTTTAATTTACTTTTCCTCCAATGTAATCCTGGTGTCACCTTACTGTTTAATATTGAAAGTTATTGACAAAGGAAATGCTGATTCATGAAAGTGAGATTTTGCTCTAATGTATTCATGTGAAAACAAATGAGCCTGTACTGCTACATGGTTCTTCCTCTTGCTCACATTTCATTTCAGCCCTGATAGAATTTCAGATTGGGTGAGTGAATCCTGCACAAATGCACAAATGCTGCAGCAAACCTTTCTCAGCTGTGGGCCAACAAACAGAGCAGAGCACTGAACAGGATGCCCAGGGAGGTCGTGCAGTCTCTTTCCCTGGAGACACTCCAAACCCACCTGGACACGTTCCTGTGTCACCTGCTCCAGGTGACCCTGCCTTGGCAAGGGGGTTGGACTGGATGATCTCCAGAGGTCCCTTCCAACCCAAACAGTTCTGTGATTCTGTGAACAAATTTGATTTCAAAGAAAAGCCTCATATTCAGTGCAATAAGAATGCTCCTTGTGTAAAAGGGCACGACCACTTTACAGACTGAAGCAGAGCTGTCTCTGAACTTAGAGAATCTGTTTATCTGGCTTGTTCCCTATTCATACAGCACGTTCTGCTTCATAGATATATATTTGCTGGGGCTTAATCCTGATTAAGATTTATATTCTAATCCAGCACTACTTATCCTCACTATCCACAGCAGCTGCACTATTCATAACCCAGTGCTTTCATTGATACTGTTTTGCAGGAGGAAGCAGCACAAGCTCCAGTTGTGCAGCCTGGTCAAACCTTAAAGGTCAACACCAACCACGCTTCCTCTATGCCAGAGCTTCCAGGGCTTCTCCATAACTGATTCCCATTTAACAGTGTGCATTGAAAATAATTGCTGTTTGCCCTGCCTGGGTGCTGAGATCCTCATCCTTGCAGGTCGCTGGTGTCACACCACTCAATTCAGCTCAAGTACGAGATGACGCCATTGCAACACGGTCCTAGAAGGCCAGAGGATCATTCTGAAAGTCCAGCTATCCTCTGACAGCAGTGTGGCAAAAAGACCCCTAAGCCTGAAAGAAGTACCTGAAAACATCTGTGTAAGAGCATTTTCAAAAATCTCCAAGAGGAGAAGGCCAAGCAACGTCAGCCTCAAAACCACATCTCCTGCAAGGTAAAGATCTCTGTCTCCAGCCCAGAAACTCCTCTCTACACACCACTACTGAGAGGAGACACTCACTAGTTGCCACCACCCTCAGCAACAAAGCCAGCATAACATCTGGGAGGTTTTTCAGCCAGAATGTTGTCATTTCTATTCCCAGCACAGATCAAGGATGACCATGGGAATAGGCTGGGATGAACAGACTACACTGACAGACAAAAGCATTTCAGGGAGTCATTCTGCAGCCACACTCCAAGGATTTGTGCAATGAGGAGTATTGGAGGAAAACAAGAAAGGGAAACATTTTGCTACTTGTATGGTAGCAGTTATTGAGCATTCAAATGCATGAAACAAAGCAACATGGCAAATATCCTTAGGGTCCTCATCATGATGCAGAAAACAGGGCATTTTTAATTCTTTCCAGTAATAAAACATTATGGTGCCCTTCAGTGCCTTCACAGAACCATTTTGAATGGCTCTGGATGCAGGATGATTCAGAATTCCAAGAAACTGAAACAAGAGGAGGAAGACAGAGACAGTTTGGGAAAAGGATTGGGTTTCAATATTTGGAGTACAAGGGGCAAAAATTTCTCTTGTAACTGGGAAGAAGGCTCACAAAACATGCTCAGTGCTCAATGTCTTGCCCTACTCTGCCACATGCTCCTGGTGTAGACACGGACATTGCAAACAACTTAATTCCAGCCTTGGAATCCCATCTCCCAAAGCCAGCTAGCACTTTGAATACAGTAGCTATGCCCACCACATTAGGCTAAAATAGAGCAGCAACCACCTCCCAGGCCTCCATCACATCAATTCCAACAGTTATTCTGCCAGGAAAAGGTTAACCATGGACTGAAGATGAATCAGTTCTACTCACATGCATGATTACGAAGCTACTTGCACTGCTTAAATACACTGAGAGAAAAAAGGGATCTGTGTACAGTGAAACCAGAGCAACTGCTGCAAACATCAGCTGTCACCACTGCTCTGGCAGCATCCCACTCGCACGGATTCCCAAGTGCAACAGTGCTTCCCAGAAGGCTGAAAAACAGTGATGGAGATGTCATGGTTTTTGTCTCTACACCCTACTGTGAACGCAGAGCAGCCAGAGCAGAGGCAGTTCCTCCACTGGGGCTGGACACGTGCCTTGACACCACCAGAAGAAATTGAACTGAGGAGCACACTGAGCTGAAAGTATTTTTTATCACTACGCTGACAAGCTAAGAACACTTCTGCGTGGGGGCTCAACAGGACAGGCAAGTCCTTCCACAGTGTATAATAATGATTCCTGTAGCAGCTCAAACAGGAGCTCTGGAGAACACCTGAGAAGCCCCATCACCTGATCCAGAGCCATGCAGCACCAGGATGGATGCAGAGGCACAGGCACAAGCCTGGCACAGCTCGGGAATGTTGGTCCCACCACGTGTGCCCGGCTTGCCCAGTCATGCAGCCAGAGCCACCCCTGGTTATGGTGTCCTCTCTCCATATGGGACTGTCACAGGGTAGCCACGGGGAGGTTTGGCAGCTGGTGTGCTCCATTTCACCTTCCTGAACAGCTTCTGAGGAAAACAGCAGCTTAAAAATGAAAAATGAGCTTTTGCACAGACGAGTAGCTTGGCTGTGCACAAAGCAGGTAAGCCCAAAATGGCACACACATTTTCCTCTTTCCTCCCCGGATTTCTACTGATTCCAGTCAGTGTTTTATAAATACAAAAATTATTAAAAAAATATAAACCAAAGGATAAAGAACAACTTGGATCAATCTAGCTCTGATACGTGGAGGCACGCTTCATTTATTTTGGATGTTTTAATCATAGAGGGAGATATATCTTGTGAAACGAGCATTTTCCTTGCTAGCTACCAGTATTTAAAGTTAGCAAAACAGAAGCCACTGAACATTTATTCAGGTGAACTCATGTATGTAATGGAGTTGCCTTCAGCAACTCTCCCTCGCTCCTGGGCCTCCTGTGACTGTGCTACCTACATTTATCTTCCTCTGATGATCACAGCTGGGCAGGATTTTCAAACTTTAAACCAGAAAGTCTTGAAGCCTGCATTATACACAGTGCTAACAGCCCAAACAAAGAGGCAAGAGCAGCAAGAGGTTTATTGTAATACTGGTGTTTTCCAAGCTCTTATCGAACAAAGCATTTAATCTAATGTATTACACTTAATGAAGAGTCAGGAACTTGTACTGCAAATAACAGATCAGATATAATTGGAATTTGCTCCGCACCACTAGCCTACATATATCAATAAAAACAATAACCACATTGGATTTTGGGCTCACTTCATTTGCATTTCTTAATTTAGTGTTTAACTAATTTAACAATAGTAATGATTTAATTCAAATTACAATCTAAGGAAAATAATTTTAAAAAGCCATTAAAGATTTCATTAAGTTCCATCTAAATTAATATTAGCTTTCTTAATATTTTCAGTAAATGATTTTTTTCTCTCACCACTGAAACAAACATGAAGTTTCCTCTGTGCAGTGAAGCTTTAGACAAACCTTGTTAGATTTATTGGTATTATTTCAAGCAATTAATTAATATACATTGAAGTTATTTAGAGAAAAAGCACAAAAAATGGCAGGAAAATGGATGAAGCTGTTTTTAAAACACTGCATTCAACTTAGATAATTGTTCTTTGAGCCTTTTATGTGGAGCTCTTAGGTACACACCATCCATTAGATCACTTCTTCCACACTTTTGTGACATTGCTCCTAAGCATCAGATACACATGATTATTAAAGGAGTTACTACTTCCAATTAACTTATAAACACAATTCCCCATTTTCAAATAGATATGCCAGCAACTTCTTATTCTGTCATACTTAAAAACAAGATGTTCACAGATGTTTCAGATGTTCACATCCATTTCAGTGGGTGCCAGACCTCACAACATTAAGTACCCAATATGAGCTTTGTATCACTTTCTCTGCAGCAAAACTGTTCATTTGCAGGTAACCTTAAGTCATTTAACTAGAAGTGCACTTAATTTGAAGAGATTAGTCAAGCAGCTCTTCACTTGTACATTTGTATTGCCATTATAATTAGAACTACTTGAAAATAACAAAAAGTTCATTTTTGACCAGAATAAACACAGGGGAAAAAAAAAGATCAAGAGCACCTTAAGTGAATAGAATGGATAGTTTTGAAAATATCCTTCAAAATCCCTCTGGCACTGTGACCAGGGACCACCTCCATTCCAATGCTACTCACAGGGCTGCTGCCACACAGTATAAAATATATGACATTTCTGTATGTTTTAAGCTGGCCACCAAGGAAATGGCTACGTGCAGATAAATTCTGACATCTACCCTGCTCAGTAACAGATATTGGCAATGGAGAGGGAAGGAACTGAATGACCATTCCTGGAAACACAGAGAAGGCAGACGTGGATGAGCTGGAATGGAGACCCCAGGAGCCTTCCTTCAGCACACAGACACCTCCAGGATACAAAGCCCTCTGCCAACAAAGCCCATATTTGAAATGCAACAGAAGTGATATGAAGCTGTTGAAAACAAGACATAAGAATACCCTGAAGGAAGCTGCTAAGTGATGGAGTACATTTACAAGGTAGACAAGCATGCTGAAACTTTGGCTACCAACTTTAGAAATGGAACGTGTTTACAAGTCAGTTCGTTTGTTAGCGTTACTGCAAAAGCGGAAATCAAAAAGATTTGTATTTGAGAAAGATGCAGCCAATTTTTACAACCAGGAGCTAATTGAACTTTCATCCACCAGAACTTCTGAAAATGTCTAATAAATAGGCATTTCAGAAGAATGCACCAAGATAGGCACAACCAGAGGTGAAACATTAAGTGCTAAGCCACACTTTAGGAACATGTGAGATAATTATAGACAAGTGCAGTCATCTGCAGTAGAGGTATCCTCTAAATAACTAATTCACTTTGAGACACTATGAAAAATAAAACCATCACAAACCCACCTTTTGCTTGTATGTATATACATATTTCTATTTTTAATTTCAAATTTCCAGCTTTCAGAGATTTCTTGACATTTCTTATTAAGCTTCAGATATTGTCAAATGGAACACAAATACTTTAAAACCAACAGAAGTGGTAGAGAAGTGGCCGGTTTTAAACCCACTTCCTACTTGAGTAGTAATTGATGTACAATGCTCAGCAGGTACTCCTGAGTTTAGTTTTACTTTGTCTGATGCGGTACAATCACTCTAACTGCAGTCAGAAAAAGATAATTTCAGACTCAAGCAAACTTTCTTTGTGTTCTTTTATCCATTCTTTGGATTTTCCAGCAAGGAAAGTTACAGCACTGACGAGCTGGAGGTCACTGCAAGACACTGTCAAGTCCAGCCTTTTGAACATCAAAGAGAAAAATTATATCACTGTGCAGAAGCCGGGACCAGGAATTTCATGTCACCCACCATGTCATCAAGGGACTCAATTCTGTGGATGCTCCAATCTCACTCTTCCACACACCCGATTTTCTTCCTTGGGTCGGTGCTGTCACTGATCCCGAATTCCAGCCTCCAGGTGCAAAGGTAACACATTTCTGTTCTTATGTCAGAGAACTCGAGAAGTACACATTGCACTTGAAGGTTGTTTTTCATTAACTTCCCACCCTTTGCCACCCTTTACACTTGGACTAAACTGATGTTGTGAAAGCCTTGGGGCTGAGACCTGTCATTTTACATGCCCCACACACACCTGAGCTAGTGCCTAAGTTAGACACACAGGTTAAATAACATTACAGTTTAAAGAATACCCTTCATGTGTGTTCTTGAAAACCACAAGCCAGAAATAAGAAAAAAAAAAAGTTGCCCAAATTAATTCCTCATGTCTGAAGATAATTGAAGTTATGCAAGTAGAAAGCAAAATAACTCTTGTCCACAATTGCGTGAACTTTATTTGGGTTTTATTTAAACAATAAATGTGGAAGGTGGTTGGCTATTTTTTTCTTGAGATAATCTGGGTAAGCACTGAGTAGCTGTCCTCTGGAAATCAAAGTCTGGATGGAAACAAAGCTTTAGATATTCAAAATTGTTTTTAAAATTTAGGTAGTAATCTCTTTGTAAGTAAAGGAAAATTGCCTTGCCTAATTTCGTGCAGCAAACAATCACAGCTAAAAACCACTGTATGTGCAGGCAAATAGAGGAAGCAGGGAAAGAATGACTTGTCAAGTAGGAACCCCTGTTAACACAGAAAGCCTCAAGTGTGGGTTGATGCAGCTGAAAGCATTGAGACACTCAATGCTCAGGAGTGATGCATAACCTGAGATGTGTAAAAGGAGCGGAATAACCTTAAACCAGAAAAAAAGGAAAAATGGCTGGAAGGACTAGGGAATCTTGGGAGAGTTGATTAGAGTTCACTAACAGGACTGTCATATCTGAGCAACAAAAATGAAAATACAGGAACACACAGGAAGAAATATTTTAAAGTAATAAATATGTAGCATTTCACTAAGTGTCATCTAAGGTAAATGTAGTATTTTACAAGCAGAATGATTGTGAAAACAGGACATCATTTACAGTGATACCAGAAGCTGCTCTGGGTATAAATGATTAATACACAGCAATGTTATATAGCTGTGAATCAGATGAACTTCCTAGCAATGGCATTTCTTACAGATTCCCATGTGTCCAACATGGAATGGACAACTCTCATCTTTTAAACTCACTCTTCTATAACATAAATGATCTCTTTAGACCAGAGCACCCGGTTTTAGGGGGAAAAAAAAAAAAATCTTGTTCTTAAAACTGCCAGTGCTAAAGAATTCACTACACCACTGTCAATTGCTGCAGTTTGATTTCAGTTTCTGTTAAAAATCTGCACCTTGCTTGTCATTTGAGGTTTGCCTGCTTTCAGCTTCCAGTTATTGAACCATAATGTTTCTGTCTGTAAGGCTCAAGAGTCCTATACTATCAAGTTTCCTTTCCCCAAGAAGGTACTTATAGACTGCAGTCATGTCATTCCCTTGCTAATCTAATTGGATTTAAAACTGCAGATCAGTCTCAAAAAACAAGCAATAAAAGGAGATTTAGTAGATAACCCAACTGATCTCCAGGTCCCCAGCTTCCAGAGATCTACAAAGCTCTAACAAACCCAGCAAACTGACAGCTTGACTATTTTTCTCAGTACTGCTTGAACAGTACATCCACTGACAGAGCCATAAACAATCTCTTCTAACATCAGGGCACAGGAATTGAACCATTTACATACTTGGTCTTTTGCTGACCAAACATTAAAAGCAATTGTTCAAACAATGACAACATTTTATCATTGTGTCAGAAAAGAAAGACAGATAGTACCCGTTCCAATCTTTTTATTAACTCTTCAGATTTTCTGTCTTCATTGTGTTTCCTGTATATGTATGACAACAATAAAACAAAATAAAAGCAAGACAATAGTCACTGCATGAAAAATTCTAGAGCACGTAAGCAGCTTCCTTATAGCACATGAGGTCATTTCCTTCAGAGACATTTTATCTAACCCTTTAAAAAATTAGTTAAACTAATACTTTACTCTCCTGAGCCAAGTAATAATAAAAAGCCATTTTTTGTAAAATACTTGGTCAGGGAATTGGTAATGAGCTAACCAACCTTTCCAGATCACTGGCTTAAAACCAAGCCTTGCTTGATTGTGCCTTGAAGGCTCAGCTACGTGATAAAAGGCTGATGCTCTGTGAAAAATAAAAGGGGATAGAGTCAAGTTCTTGGCAAGCTATTGCCCATCTCACACTGGCACTCTTATCAGCCAGAAGTTTCATCAGAAAATACAAATATCCTCTGCAGCAGAATGACTGGCTTATCTGGGAGGAAGATCCTGCCTCTGATGAATTTCAAAGTATTCTTGAGCCAACACTCCTCCCTCAAAAATATAGGTTTAAGATGTAATGGCAAGGCATTTCTGAGGTCTGTTTGTACTGCATGCCAAGCAGCACACTCTGCCCCATCTCTGTGTCATGTGTTCCAATCTGGCTCTTACCACCATTCACTATATTGTTTCAAAAAGAAAACTTCAACCTGTCACTGTCCTCTAACAATTTTTAAACTGTTTTCACAAGCTTGCTGAAGCAAAAGGTCCCTAACAAAGCCAGCACCCTTGTGCTGCTGAAACACCATCAGCACTCTCAGCAGCAAACAGCAAGAGACAAGCACGAAGCCAACACAACATTTTAGTATTGATTTCTCCAAGAAATTTAAATCCTGCAGGGCATAAACATCAATTTAATCTGTATGCAGCTACAAAATGGCCTCACTCCCAGTGTTCCTTATTTCAGCCAAAACACTGCTACAACTGGAGTAAACACACACTTAGCAGTGCAGGCAAAGGCTGACAGAACAAGTATTCCCATGTTCCCAATAATTTGCAAGAGTTTTGGAGAGCACAGTCACAAATGCCAGACAGTCAAGGACAACCACCAGCAGGAAAATCTGCCTCATAGCCAGACATGAAAGCATCCCTGGAGCATCCCAAGGACCAGTGGCACCCAGCCTTGCCAAGCAGGAGAGCCACTTCATCCTCCAACAAACCCAACACTTTGTTGTGGAGTAACAGCCTCAGGTCTCACCTTTGGGTTTGTGTGTCTCCACATGACAGCAGGAACAATGAAACACAACTCCTCCATGCTGTACTAACTGATAGTTTGGAACAGGCTCCCCAGGGAAGTGGTGCAGTCACTATCCCTGGAAGTGTCCAAAAAACATGTAGGCGTGGCACTTCACAACATGTCTTAGTGAGCATGGTGGTGTTAGGTGAAATGTTGGATGTGATGATCTTGGAGGTCTTTTCCAACCTTAAGGATTCTTTGATCCTATTATCTGAGCATCCCTGACTCCATCACACTGCCTTCCTTGCAGGCAAAATGCCACATGTTACTGCTACCTCCAGCCTGCTGAGAAGAGCATCAGAAGAAAACACCACCTGAAGAAAATGGAAATTTGTCACCTTGGAGTTTGCCCTCATGCAATCATGAGCTGAGCTCTTCAGAAATGTAAGTCCCCCCTCTAATCACTGAGAAATCAAGCCCAGCATGCTCTGACATTCCCTTTTTTCTTCTTAGCACTGCAGGACTGCTATTTTTTTTCAAGAATGCGCCCCATGGAAAAAAACCAGCTCATTCTTACAGCAGTGCCAAGCCCCAGGCATGTCAGTGTCACCCCAGCCAGCACTTAAGCACCAATACAGTCACTAGAATTCAGGGCACCGACATTATTTGTGAGTGATGGATTTATGTATGCAAGAAACTATAAATTACACAATAATCACAGACACAGGGTTTCATGGACAAAGCCTGCACTTGTAAAATGTGGCACCTTCTATCCACCTGCCCCTGCTGATGACAGTTAGGTGGCAGAATCAGATTCCTGAAGATATAGAGGTGACAGAACAGCACATTGTGCAACTGGAGTATTATGAACTCACTGACAGGCACAAAAACATGAAGACAGAAAGCCCTGTCCCAAGTTAACAGGTTCAACACAGACCCCACCCCAGATAATCTGCCTTCCTACCTGGCAGGATTTATTAATTGCTGCTGCAGTCCCACAAAAGCTTACTTAACACAACTCTAGCACACACCTAACCCAGTATATATTGACTCAGGGCTCAGATTACCATTGACAGGAAGGTTTCTACGTGGTAGAGCAGAATGTAATTTAAATATCTATTGACTACATGTGTGATCAACACAGAACCCCTACCTGTGTACTGTTTCCTTCAGCATATGTAACATACATCATGGCAGTATTTACTTCACCTATCAGAAAGGAGCAGGATGGATTTTGCTCCCAAAATTAATCAGTTTTGTGGGTCTTCACCAGGACAGCCTCACTAGGTCCAAGCAAGGATCATGGCAACATTCTCCAGTCAGTGTCAATTTCAGGATGAACTTTAGGATTGCTTGGTCAGGAATAGAAGCAACTCTGAAGTGATCATCAAGATTATTGAAGTATATACTGGCAGATCAGTCTGTACCACTGACAGCTTTATAGCTGCTGTGATCACCTGTGTCACTGAGCTGCAGACACTGTCATTTCTCCCCACAGTTACCATGGTTTTGACTTCAGAGAGTCCCCAAACCACGCAGCAAGAATGGCTGTAAGTCCAGCCTCTGAACTACAGCTGTGAGCTTGGCTTTCCAAGGGGGATGGCTGCAAGCAGTAAAAGGAAGTGACAAAACAGAAGGTGTTTATGATACAATCAAAATTCAGGAAAATAAAGGCAGAACAGCAAACCTTCACCTTATCTTCATGAATCTCTGAATGGGAGGATGTAAACAACAGGGACAGACCAAACTTCACTTGTTTGTTTCTAGATTCAACATTCAGTCCACCCCTTAAGCACATAAGCAAAACAGGATACAGGGTGTTACTGAATGATTTCCTCTGAAACCTGATTGAGAAAGATTAGAGCAATTAGAACAGAGTGACACACACTTTGAAAGCCCTTAAATCACGATTAATATAAAGTTTAACCTTTCTCCTAAGGATCATCTGGTGACTCTGCCATTTTCAGAACAAGGCTGACACGTCCCAGCCTCCGAGACAAAATTCATGAGACAGAATCCCCTGCCCTCTACTGGCATCAAACCCGCACTGAAATCTGAGCTCATGTCACAGGCAGCACAAACAGCACCTGAAGAGCTGTTTTAAGGGGTATTTTAAACTATTATTTGTAATTTATATCAGATCTATAATGTGCCGGACACATCCAACTGGGAACAAAACCTCACATATAAAAAGCTCTTTCAGCATCATTGCACTCCTTCCCACAGCACCAGCTAGACTGAGGATTCAAAATACTGCTCCTAGCAAGATAATATATTCATTAACTGGAAACAAATTCTAAGGGATTATCTAATGTTTGTCATATTCACAGTGCATAACAAAGAACTCTATATGGCAGATTTTTATTTGTTTATTTTTACAAAATTCTCTCTCACGTACGCTGTTGCTTTTCTGATTACAGCCATCCAAACTGCATTTGGCCCAAGAACAGAGAGGCAGGTTCATGGCTGCCAAAATCATTTTCCAGCACCTTGGTGCCAGAGCTAGGGAAATTCTTAGCCAGGTTTCTGACTCATGTGCACCACTGTGACAGCACCAAACAAAGCTCAGGGCACCACAGCAAGGCATTTGTTGTGACTGACCATGTCACATACATTTCTCTTAAACATTGATTTAATAGGTGTCATCATAGAACCTTCCAGATCTTGTGAGCACTTCTTACTGTATTCTTCCATTGGTGCAAACAACAGCAACAAAAAAAACAAAAAGCCAAGATTTACCCTGCTGTGATTATATTTCTGAATGTAAATCAGCTTGATTCCTGGAAATATCAAAGTAAATCCCCCATGTAGGCAAGGCCTAAAAGGAATTGAATAAACACAAGGGTCCTGACTGCATATTTCATCCAAAAAATAAATAAGCTTTTAAATCACATTAAAAGGAAAGGGGAAAAAAAGGCAGACTGAAAAACAGCAGCTATTAAACAAGAGAAAGTCTGGCAATGCTGGAGTAATTCCCACAATGCTCATCCATACCCTGAAACACATTCAGAACACACCCTGTTTTCAGAGCTGTCACACAACAAATGCAGATGTGAGCCTGCCATCACTACACAAACAACAGAGTATGACATTTAAATAATACCACTAAGGAGAAGTGGGAGATGCACACAGCCTACACTATGCACAGCAGTTCTTTCTTAAAGCAACTCATCTGCTAAGTTACCAAATAGCTAAAAGGCCCTAGGGATGCAACAAAACAAAAGTATATGATATTCCAAGGAATCTATAGGAATACAATCCCATTATACCTGTCTCCTTTTCATTGTAGACATCTATAGCATTTTAAAAAATACTAATGAAGAATTCTTAAAGCTTATTAAGCCACACCCTAAAACTATTTAGATTTTTGGCTACCCTACTCAGCCTAAATGTATTTACAGATAATTTGTCCCCATTTGTTCCTGTGTCAGGGTTGTCTGATACTTCAAATAGTTCTTCTCACACTCTGGTCCTTGTCTAACCCCTGACATTTACAGAGTGCAAAAGTGTCTTCAGCCATGAGCTTTCTAGGCTACATAAACCAAGATTTTGGCACAGCAGAATCTAAGAATGAAGGATAAACAGGTATTTTAAACAGTCTATTTGAAACTCTGCCTGTCTCCATAAATAACCTCCACAAATAAATACAGTTTCAACTATATAAGAAAATATATAACACAGAAACCTTTACAGCGTAAATTTATGAGGTGGTGTTGTCAAGCCTTGTGATTTGTTCCAGTATCTCTGCATTTTCTCAATTTTCAGCTCCTGGAGTTCTCTCTTAAAAATAAACAATAAAAATATTCTGTCCTTCATGATTATTGATAAAAGCCTGGGGGCAGGAGTCAAGCAATGACTTCTGAAGAAGGAGGTCGGGATGTAAATAAGAATAATATGATCTTAAAAAATAAAATATTTATTAAAAACCCTCCAGATGAGTTAATTCAGTATTTTTAAGATGCCACTGACTGATACACTGACAGAAAACGCCAACAAAAATCCTACAGACTTGCCTGTATTATTTTTGTAGAATTGTAGACCTAGTAATGATGTGATCCCACTTCTCTAGGTAAAATACTGGCTGACTTTGTTGTTCCAGTGTGCTAAACACTGTTCATATCATAAATTCTAGGAAGCAGGATCTCTCACTTTCTGAATCACAAGACAGAGAAGGGGTTTCTGCCTTATTAAGAGAAAACCGAGGTAAAGAGGTACGTGACCAGCTTATGGCAGATCCAGGAACTGAACATAGATTTCAGATTTTCTGAGTTACAGTCTTGTGCTCAAGGCAGAAGGCTGGTCTTCTTTTCACTTAACAAGATATCGAAGCCCAAACTCTTATTTAGAAATGGACAATGCAGCTCAGAAACAATGAAACAACAAGAACACTTGAAAAAGAAGTCTTCTTAAAGTTAAACCATTGGTCCTTCTAATGTTAACATCTGCAAAAACTTGCCCCCAACACGCCATCAGTAATTTTTCCAAGAGATCAAATTCAGAATTCATACCAGTTTCTGTATCCATCAGGCAGGACAAGAATCACTGCAGACTGCCTTTGGTCTCCAGTGCCATTAGTCCTGCAGCTGCTCATCATACTTACAGACTTTGTACCCCAGCTTTTCAGCATGAATCCTCTTGGCCATGAACTGCCCTTCAATCAATGCTCGTATTTCTACTTCCTTTGGAAAGCTTGAAACCTGCACCAAAGAGGGAGAGAATTAACACCTTACCCAGCATACAATGCCAAGCTGCAGAGTGGTTAAAGACAGGTTTATAGTTAATTATCCTTGTCTTCACCCTGAAGTCTACTCTCATCTAGGCCCAGTTTTTCACTCATACACACAAGGTGGACCTAAAGACTCATGACAGAGAACAGAACCCATAACCTCAGTGCTTTGGCAAATACATCAAACTTGAAGTCGATGCACAATGGGAAGAAGTTTGGGGCAAGCTGTAAAGTTTTCCCTTACGCATTTCCCATCAGCAAGAGCTGCTTAAGAATCAATACCTCAAAAATATAAAATTAAAGCAATTAGATCAAATTCAGATGAATTAAGCAATGTCACGGAAGTTTAAATCTATTTCTGTCTGCCCAAAAGTGAAACCGTGTAATCTTTCCATTAATTTATTTAGTTTCTATCTATAACATTTTTCAGTCCTTTCATCAACGAGACAGGCAACAGAAGCAGGAGGATATTGAACTGCAAACAAATTCAGGGAATCCTCCACACGAAGCTGAGTTTCTCCATGCACTGCAGTAAGTGCCTACGTTTGTGTAACAGCCTGAAGTGATTAAGCATTCATTTAACAGCCAACACTTAAGAGAGTAGAGCTGCACTGCAAACACCAGATAGCATCAATCTCTGTTCACCTACGCGAGGCCTAATCGACTGGGAGTCATGATTGATCAAAGACATCTCCTGAGTTCCAGTACCACCCAGAAAGCCAGGCATTTAAACAACATCCATTCCTCAAAAAAAAAAAAAAAAATAAAGAGGAAAAAGATACAAAGAACTTCCCATAAGTTAATTTCCATTTCATTCCACTTGGACTTGAGCCTGTGCTTACTTACACATCATTATGTGGCTTGTAGGTTACTCCAAGTCATCCAGGACAACAAAATGAGGTCTTTAGTTTACACAGACATAAACAGAATATTACAGCCCAGAGTTTCAACACACTCTTATCTATGTGCCTGAAACTTAAAAAACGAGAACTAAGTCAAGTACGTGTACTAAAGTTCTCAGTAAGCTTTAAGTTAATCCTGTCTCAAAGACAGTGTTGGTTTCAGTAAATCCACTGAAAAAAATCAGTAAAAAAAGTATATCATAAAAAAACTACCATATAAGTTCTAGTTCAGACACTGTTCCATAGATGCTGTCAAGCTACAGACCAAAGACTTCCTCATGAAAATCATCCCAGGGATTTGCATCAATAAATGAAACTGGAAAGTAAATATTTCAGACAGAAAGAAAAAAAAAAAAAAGACAATGGGAAAGATTTGAAGCTTTGACAGCACTCCTTCACAGTTTGAGACATTAACTAGATTATTACTACCTTTTGGTTGTCTCTGTTGAATCTGTGAATCCCAACTGCTTCAGGAGTAATTTCCATCACATCAAAGTAGAAACCTGCATCAAGGAACATTAAGGAGTGTCATGTTTGCTCCCCAGCCCAAAGTTGGAATCTTATTTCTGCACACAGCTGAAATGATAATAGATGTTTATCATGTATTTGGACATTTGAGTCACCACACAGTCTGTTTCTTTACTAATTTCAGTCCACAAATCCATTTCTTAACAATGCTCTGAGCCACGTGGTGGAATCCCTGGGGCTCTCCTGTGCAGAGCCAGGAGCTGGACTTCGATGATCCCAGTGGATCCCTTCCAACTCGGGATATTCTATAATTCTATGATTCTTTCAGTTCACAAAATGTGGATCTTAAGCATGCCAAACAGTGTGATAAACAACAAGCCTACAAAAGAGGACACATCCACCACAACACACATTTGCAAGTAACACAGATAAGACACAGCACATACTGAAATAGTCTGAGTAGGTCATATGCAAGGGTGAAAGAAGAAAAAAAAACCCCACACACAGAAAAAAATGGCAAGTTGGTAAGAAAAGTACAGAATATTGGAACATTTCATACCCTGGATTAGATATCATGAGCTTATTAGAGAACATCAGATATTTTAAGTCACGAAGCAGAGCTGGTCTCTGAATAGTTTTGATGAGATCTGAGGAAATGCTGTAATGCTTTGTAGACAGCTAGACAAAAACTGTGAAAAAGATTTCTTTTGTGTTGATGGAAAGAAGGGTTGGTCAGAAAAGATATTCAAGGGAGGAGACCAGAAAAAATGAGGACAGAAAAACTGAACAGAATAGCTAAGAAACCAAGGAGAGTTTCTAAGGTCCAGACCTTGGAACAAAACTGTGCTGCCCTACAAGACCTGTGATTACTGGCAAAATAAGACCCAAAATAATACTGTGCTTTAGCACACATGACCTTTTTGGTTAAACATTCTGCAAACTTGCCAGTAAGCAACTCTGTGTGTCACAGATCTGCAGGCCCTGTCAGGGGAAGCACATCCCAACATTCCAGTTCTGACCTCCCAACCTCTGCAGAGGCACCTTCCCACACAACAGGGAGTGCAGGGAACAAGGAATAAAAGGGGGGGGTATTTAACCAGCTATGCCTTTGCTTTGCTTCCCCCAGGCACTGAAATTATGGAGATTACTGCATTTTTACAAGTATACCTGGAGGTTATTCTAGTATATAGGTTATTGAGGATGACTTCCATGAAACACCCATTTTATAGAGGAGTGAGATATTCAAGTGAATATACTATAACACAAATTTTAAAACTTTAAGGCACTGTCCTGGTTCAGTAACAATATTTTCATCAACTTCCAATTTCTTTATTATTGTCTAAACCGGCTGACTTTGGGGTTTTAGAATAATTTCTTCCCATTTTCTAAAACATCTGAATTGATTTGTCTTCTAGTGAAAAGAGATTCCTGGTCATTTTAATACCCCACAGAGACTGGATTTGACAGACAACATAACAGAGCTTCTAAAAATGAAAAATCTAATCTCACAGTGTCAAGAGGCTCTATCTTAAATTCACTTTGCTAAGGAGTGAAGTCTTCTATAGCTTAAATATCTGCATTTAAAAACTTTGCTGCCTATAATTTTTACATTAATTTTACTCATATCAATTCACACCTGAGATGATGGTGATGATTTCAAACCCTGCTCTGCAATGGGTCCATTTTAATCTTGATTAGACATGTGCTCACTTTTCAACAGCTTATTTCAGAGCTATATATTAGACTTGTTAAACTGTGGGAAAGAAAATAATGTAAAACTTCAAATCCATTATATTTTTAAAATATTTCCATCATCATAATTTTGTTACATTTCATTCACTAACCATAAAATGAGGGGAAAAACAGGGATGAAATGATTCTGTGACACACATTGGGGGAAATGCAGGAAATCTGGGCATCCCTTGACATCATTGCTTTGTACAAATGCATGAACAAGATTCTAGAGTAATGACTGAGAAAGAAATGATATGGAGCTACTTAATTCACTTGGTTTGAGTCTTCAGAAAAAGAAATAAACTTTAATGAAAGTCTCCTTCAGAAATTACCAGTTTTAAACATTCTACAGCTAAGATGTTACTAACACCCTTTCAATGACCAAAGGAGATCCATAAATATAATTTTCTTAGTCAGTGAATATTGAAGGAAAACACTGTGATGACACTTAGGCTGTCAACAGAGCATTTCCAAGGACACATTAGGCATTTTCCTCGCTCTAGTTGACTTAATTCTTGACTTTTATCATGACCCAAGTGAAAAGCAGGTACACCACCTACTCCAGTATATGTCTAAGCAAACCCTCAAAGTCCCAGCCCTGCTAAGGTTCATACCCAAATTTCCATTGTTTCCAGCAACAGTTGATGATAAGGCTTTGGAGAATTCATCCCAGGAGCCTGAGGCACAGTCATCTCTGATCCTCTCTCTCATCAGAGAACCATTCTTAAAACTGAAACACACAAACACCATATGCATTTTCCAAAATGTTTAGCTCTAGATTTTTAAAGCATTTTGTTCCTTTACTTCATATTGTTGTTTTGTTTATCAGCTGAATAAAGCTGTGCAAGTTAAAAGATACAATCACTTCATTATGGAAAGAGATAGATAGAAAAAGAAGAGTGAGATAAGAGAAAACAACTTTTAGAGGAGGTGTTGAGGAGCACGGTGCAGGGATGGTGATACACATTTCTCCACTGAGAGAGGTTAGATCCAGGCTGGCAGGCCATGCTAAACCCCGGCTAGCTCTGAACAGCTGAGACATCTCCTCAGAGAAGTGCCCTGACACCACTCACTCTGAGATGACTCTGCAAGGAGCAGCAGGAGTGTCTCCACACTGCATTTATCATTTCAGGAGCATGGTACCTGTGTGGAACCAGCTTGGGTCCAACAAGACTGGTGATGAGGTCTAGCTCTGTGCCAGGATCTGGCAAAGGAAAGCACCACAGCCAGTAAACAAACCATGCAGTAAAATAAGCATATCTTTATTTTTTTATGGTCTTTGCACACTTTACACTGTCACCTTCTTTGTGAACATCACACTCCTGCAAAATACTGCAGCATTGGACTCGTATCCAGGGGAAAGCAGCTTGAACACTCTCCAGCACAGAGTTATCAGAGCAACTCAGCAGGAGAGGCACAAAAATATCAAAAATGAGGGCAAGGAAATCACTGAACTTGCTCAGTAGCACTAGCTGAAGTTATTTGAGTTTTCTATACAAACACCTTGCCTGGTAGCCCAGGCATTCTTTTTCCGCTGAGGGTCCCCTATTAACTCTAATATTCTAGAAATCAAGAGGCATTGGTGCCAAAGGGGCAGCGTCAGGTCAGAAATGACTACAGAGGAGGAACAGGAAGGATTAACTCAGCACTGCCAAGGCCACCACCAAACCACATGTGAAGCTGCAGTGAAAGAATGGCAGTGTAACATTTATTCAGAAAAATGCCTCAGTATCTGCTTTCCTGTTATGAACAGGTTGTTTATATAGCTCTTTTACACAGCAAAAGTAAAGAAAACATTGGGGTAGAAGAAAAACTCAAATGTAAATTAAAAACAAAGCAAACAAGCAAACAAAAAAACACACACAGCAAAACAAAACAAAACAAAACAAAACAAAACAAACAACAAAACCTGCTGGGAAATCACACAATAAAACTCAGTAACTTGCAACTGACATCATGTTTTTGAACTCAACTTCATGAACACTGTTCCCACTGTCATCTACTCGTGTACAGGTGGGACTCAATGCTACAGCTCCAGGGCAGACTTGGGCTTTGCTGAAGTTTTGAGTTTCAAGCATCTACAATCCAGGGGATTTAGACACAAAATTTATCTGTATATTACTTGCAAATATTTGCCACAACACTGTGACCTGGACTGGAAGTTTTAATCCAGAATACAGTGGTTCAGTGAGGCCAAACAGTTCCAGACCACCTTTCCACTTACTTGGTCGGCAAGGGGTCAAACTACTCCCGAATCACAGCAGCCAAAAGCTACCATGAGGATCCTTTTCTCAGCTGGGTTTCTTGAGATCTCAATATTTTCCTCAAGCACAGCCCTAAAACACCCCTGAACAGCACTGATTATGCTCCTCTCTGGAAAGGGAATCTTCACCTACTCCATTAGGACCCCGCTGGACCACTAGAGGAGCACAGAAATTACACAGCCTGGTCAGGCTTCGTACACTCCACATTCTATCTCAGCAGATTTGTTATTCCTGAACATTAAGTGCGTTACCTGAGATACACAGTGAACTGGCTCTGTGCATACGCCGAAATAATTTCAGCTTTTTATTGCCATGAGAATTTATCCTCCACAGCTCTGCAGCTTCAGTTCCTCAAATTAAACAATAGGAATGCTATAACGCTGATGGAAATGTTTCGGCAGTAGATTGCCATATACCGTAGAGAATGCTGAATGTTCTATTCATTATCATTTCACAAAAGAAATAAAAAGCACTAACATAGAGAAAGAAATATATGTTATTGATCCCAGATGCACAAAAAATAAATGATATTACCATAAAAGTGCCATATATGTTTGAGAATCAACAGGATTGCAGAGGATATGACCTTCTAAGGCAGGAGTTGGCTCTTGGATCCACAGAAACAATGTGTCACTTGTGCCAAGGCTAATCTGGAGGGGAAAAAAAAATAATTGAAGCCTTATCACAATGTGCACGGAAAGCAATACAGAAATTAAATTAAAACCATTTGTTATTACCACTAATTGTTTTTAAATTACACATTAAGTCAATTGGATTCGTGTTGAAGCTTGCTCTGACTTAGGCTGTCATGCCAGTGAAATACATACTAGATGGAGACTTAGGTTTCAATGTCTGGAGCATTAGTTAAAAATAGTCACAAGAGTTTACTTAAAATCTTTCAGGCAGCTTACAGATTGATAGAAATAGAACAAGGATAAATCCAATAAACAGCAAATCACCACTGGCAGGTATATTTAACTGACAACCTGCAGCTATTTACATTTCAAGTATTTCAAGTATCCAAGGACACGGACAGTTTTCAGGAGTGTGTTTTGACTTACTGCAATGTCTCCTTCTTGAAGTCTCATCCCTGCCAATGATGCTGAAAGCAAAAAGAATACCAGGTACAAAGGTAGTTCTTTGACTCAACTACAGCCTGTTGTCTGAGACATCATAGGACATGACAAACACCATCTCAAAGTACAATATAAATGGCAAATATGGTCCTGATGGCCTTGGGCTATCCACCATAAAAGATGGGCAAAGCTTTTGGGTGAGGGAGTGATTTTTAATAAAATCAGAATGCTCAAGACAAAAGACTACAGAACAGCACAATTATCTAAGGGCTTATGTATTCAGGTTTTAAACAGAGTGGACCCTTGATTAACAACACACTTCAAAGGAGGAACATTCCCATTCCCATCAGATTAATCACATATTTATTGGACTAAGCAGAATTTGAGTCTCTAGAAGAAAAAAACTGGTCTTTTGGGTAATGAAGAGTTTACCCAACTCCCAGAATAAGAATGTAAAATATATCATGATGAAGCTTCTATCATGATTCAAACCTGCACAAGCTACTATAATATGGGTAAGTATTTTATTTTCACAATCTTGAAAAACAGAAAAATTTGCTTTACACTGAAACAGTCTCCAGGATTCAAAAAAACTGACCCCAAATTAACACCTTCCCTTAGAAAATATGACATCTATCAGTCTGACTAAAGGATAGCTCTAGTTCTTAAAGAAAGCCAACAAGGTGCATCTCCACCTTTTCACTTGAAAAGATACAAGAGCATTTTTAAATTCATATTTTCTAAGCTAAAATGTTAGCAGTTCATAGCAGGGCCAGTTTCTTATGGGCAGGCAAACAAAAACTGAAGTTATCAAGAGGCAAATGAATTCACCTCTGATTGCTTGGCAAAAGAGAATTAATTTGTCATACACAGCTTATCCAAGGTATCTCTGTATCAGAAGAATCAGTGATGGAAGGGTGTTGGAAAGAGGAATTAATGCTGATAAAAACAATATTCTTTCATTTTATAGGCAGCATCTGAGAACCAGCAAGATTGATTTAGAATTTCAGTACATACATAATCATATCCACTGAATCTTGCACAGTTAATCATCTCACCTGGATTGTCTCCTGTAAATGCTACTATTTTACAGTCTGGGCTAAACCCATAATGCTGACTGTAATATGGAGAAATGGGCCCCTAAGGAAAGAAAGAAAGAGAGGAAAGAAAGCTCAAAAAAATGGAATGTAATCTTGCAATATATGACATAACGTATTGTAACATAGAACTGAAAAACCCTAGAGCAGCTACAAGAATAATTTCTGAGCATTTAAGGTATAAATGAATATTTTAAAAATTTTCAATGCACTTTTTTCATTGTTGTTGTTGAGAAGCTCACAGAAATTCCCTCAGATTAGATTTTGAAATAGGCTAGTAAACGGCAGCATTTTAGCTTTGGGTCTTTCTTCAGTTATTCACATCAAGTAACATAAACACATCTATCTGTTTTGCACATATACATGAATATTAATAGATAGAAATTAGAAATTCAATGCAAACATAAGAGGAAACACAACATTAATATACATCACAGCATCAAATGCTCGAATATGACCCCTATTATTTTAGAGGTCAAGAACAGTATTCTTTTAAGCCACATTTGATAGCCACAGAGAAAAACAGAAGAAAACTATCCATAAAACATACAAGGACATCTATAAGGATTTTTTTATATGTTTCTCTCCATTACAGATCAGCAGTGAATTCAGAGGGCTCAGGTGATGGGTATCTCCACTGTCTCATGTGCACCAGCTAAAGAATAGCTGTTTTTGTGCTGGGTAGTAAGACTAAACTCATTTACTCAGGAGATGTGAGGCTTGATTTGATTTCACCATTATGCTACATGAACTGAGGAGCTTTAAATATCCCAAATTATTCACAAAGATTACCTCATTAACTCTACAAACAGCTTAAGACAAGATCTCTGTCAGGAAAAGCAAATGTTGGGTTCTGTTTCTGCAGCAATAAGCACCCATGCACAACTCTGCAGTGACCAGGTGCTCTGGGGCATGGGAGAGGACCCCAGAGATTCTTATCAATGGAGCATCTACCAAAGAGTCTCTCATACAGCCCAGGGCATGCAAGAATCCAAGGAGACCAAAGCTGTGATGGGTGCCAGCTAACAGCTTCCAAAAATGTCTGCATTTGCTCTGAAAAACACCTTCACAACACAGCTGGAAATATTAAATCAGCAGCATTGCACACACAAATACACTCCAAGTGCCATTAACAGAACTCCCAACAAAGCCCCAGTTGTTGCTTACAACTCCTCTAGAAAGGCACATACCAGGACTGAGTGGGATGGTACAGGGCATCCTAGTCTCTCCTCTAATCCAGGGGCACAAGCATCAAGGCAGGACTTTGACCACACCTTTTCCCAAATCTGCAGCAAGTTCATACCAGAACCTACAAGGCAGATGCAAACAGGAAGTGCACAGGATTAAGCAAAGACCAGAAAATTCCAACAACAGAAAACTTACAGGTGTATGTTTTACATTTAAAGAGAATGGTTTCAGCTCCTCTAAGAATAAAGGATACTGATAATTCAACCTCTGGAGACCTTTCACCTGCAAAAGTAGCAGCAAATTCCTCTCTGATGTACAGTGCACTAGGCAATTCAGTCATTCACAAATTACGAGTAAAAACAAGAATATTAATGCCTCCCCATCAACTCCCCCCCAGATCTTCCACCTCAGACAAGGACTTCACTACAGTTAAGTAAGGGTGATGGAGCAATGTCCCTTGAAGATGTGTTGTGCTCAGCAGAGACCTAAAAATGAAGAAATTTCCCCCTGGGTGAGATGGCTTTACACTACTGCTACCTTTGAGTAGAGTACCCTACAAGCATCTAAATCCATGCTGGCTAATCTTCCTCCATATCAATGTTTCCCTTTTCAATTTTTCAAGCAAAGCATCTAATTTTGAGGATAACTTGGTATCCAGTTCTGAATACCAAAGCCATGATTTTCAGGAATGCTGAGCAGCCCAACTGAAATCTGCAACACCAGCAAGTGTGCAAACCTCTAAAGGCCAGAATCTGTGAACTGATTTGCAGGATGCAAAAAAACCAAATAACTGATTTGGCCACCTATTTCCTCACCAGAACTATCACTAGATCTGAGAAAGGCCGGTACAGTTTTGGTTCAGTTTCTCATTGCTCTTTCCTCACTTTTTCTTTGCTGGTTTAAAAGTTAATTGAAGTTGGTTAGTGGCCAAATCTATATAACATACTGAGCACTCCACACCCCTGGCTTATGATTCTAAGATGCCTTTAATTGCACATTTCATTAGACTTGAAAATCTGTATATATTTCTGGTTAGTGCTGCTCAGAGACATAGCAGTCTTATTCTAAGTTAATACCATTTTCATTTCAAAGACTGCTTAGCCCACCACTTATTTATCTCAGAAACACAGCCTCGTCCTCAGTTGAGCACAGTGGAAAACCTGGTATTTCCTTCCATTCAGTACATCTTCAAGCTTTTTAGATCATAAAGATGGTGAGGTTGATGCCACATGCAGTGTCTGTGGAACAAGACTTTGCTTGCAGTGCTGGGACTCAGAGGAAGAAAAGGATTCAACCCCCATCTCAGACAGCACATCACAAGGCTCCAGCAGTGCTTCTGCTCTGAGAAAGGGCCTGCAACACACTCCACACACACTCTGCTGCTGGTTACACAAGCACAAATGAGCCCACCCTATCAGCTCCCAGTAGACTTTTTCATACAGGCTTAAAAATGGGTTTAATAGTGTTTGTAAAAAAACTTTGTATTTATCGGTCCAATCCTAAGCAGCACCAGCATGGTCTGGACCTGGTGCTCCACACAGTGTTTTAAACAGAAAGTGTTGCACACTCAAGCTGAGACACCGGAATAACCCAAGCCAAACAGCAGGGTATTTGATTATACTTAATAACATAAAAATAGAATTAATTTTATCCAAACCAATCAATCTCATTTCAGGCAAATTAAACAGATTTAACATATTTGGCCTATGATGCAACAGCAGGAATTAGAGCACAAAGTGCAACAACCCTCTCACAGGCAAAGGATGCAAGTAACTTTTCTGCCATCAAAATCACTACTAAACACACAGAAAAGGAAAGATGGCAATATTTACTCCAGCTTCTCTCAGTTCTCCATGGGAGATCACTCTTGAATCCTGCCATCCCCTCCTTCCCAGGGTAAACTGTGTCCTGACAAGGAAAACTCATCCCAGAGCCACCATCTGCACTTTTCAGAGGTAGAGGGTGTGAACAGCCACGTGTTCCCTGCTCTCAGGCCTAACAGGGCTTTCTACAAGGAAATACACAAATGTATATACTTTCCTGGATAAGTCCATGATTTAAAAGGCCAAGAACACCTTCACCAAACTAAATTAATCAGTGAGGAACAGAATCTTTAAATAAATAGGAATTTTCTACAGAAAAGTTAGTTGTTGTTTTCTGCAGATTTTTTTTTTAAATCCTTCTTGCTCCACACCCCACAAGCCTAAACAAACATTTCACCAGTATCCTCCAATGCAATTTTGCAAGACATTGGGACAGCCTCCAATCTTTCCTGGATAAAGCAGAAAAGCCTCTAATCTCTATAATTGAATGTTTACATTATACAGAAACAACACTTCAGTTTATTGGCTGGTAGATGCAGTGGCACAAAGACTTTCATATGCCCCGAGAAAAGAGAGATGAGGTAATCTGCCCCAACCTCAGAAACTCATTTTAAAAATGTGAAACAATTTAGAAGAACTATTAATCTGTTGGGCTGGATTCATCCTATCCAGCTGTTGGCATGGGAATCTCTAGTCAGTGGAAAACAAAAAACAGAGCTGAATGTTCCTCTGATTATACGAGGAGTGATGTACATGGAGTTTCTAACTCTAGCACCTCTGCTCATGACCTACACCACAAAGTTCAACACTTAAAATCAGCAATAATCTGAGAAGTAAGGGGAGAAAACAAACAAAACTGAAAGGCAGCCCTTTGACTTGTCACCCCATCAGCAGTGAAGGTCAACAGCCAAGGCCATGGCACAGCAAGAACTGAGGGAAAAGGTCAATATGTGGATGAATAGATTTCCATATTTCACTGCAAACATCACTGACTTTTAGCACAGAATGACCAGGAGCTCAACCAGGACTTGCTAATATTTACTACACATACAAAAGTGTAAGTGCTTGAACACTTGGGGGCGAAAGGGGAGAGTACAAACACTTTCATTACAATGACCCAACGATGCAGACTAACTGGTTTTATTAATCAACAAAGTAAAGATCAATATTTGCATATGTTTATAAGCAGTTAAGTGCATCTGTTTCTGCATTACAGCCCTCTGGATCGCCTTTTCAGTGAGCTAAAGCCATGAGCAGTGTAACTGCTGACACCACACAAGCTACAGGAGGAGTAAATTCAGCCCACCACACTCCTTTTGAAAAGGCTTCATCCAACACATCCTTTTTTGATAGAACAAAAACCCAAGTATGTTAAGCTACGATTTGCCTAAGGCTCTTAGAAAAGCATTTCAAAAGATAAAGCTTCTCTAGGTCAAGAGCTGAATTGCTGTTCTTTAAGGTGTCTTCTAAAAGAAACAATGCCCCAAGTGTTCAAGTTGTTTAGGTCCCAGATGTATCTTACTTTTAACATCTGCACAATATAAATGAAAATCGTTCTTTATTCCACTAGAAGGTAATTTCATTTTTTTTTTTAAATCAATCACTCAGGGTGCTCAGCCGTTCACAAGTGATTTGAACCTTACAAGATTGGACCTTTAAGAAGAAAAGGAAAAAATCCTGAAACTGAATAGCACATTTCCCACAATAACCTGCAAATTTAGAGAGATAAGTTATTGTGTAGAGCTAAACAATTTGACGGGGTCTTTTAAAGACGATATGACCTGAAGTTAAACCTACAGAAATGAAGAATAGGTCTATTATCTGAATATTATTTTGAGAGATGCATTTTAAAATACAATACACAGGTGCAAAGTAAAAGATCAAGCGAATTGCAAGAAATTGTAAATGACAAGAAAACAAGTTTTTCAGCTGCACCCAAATAACTGTTGCATCCACTATACTTATATTTTATTACTGGAATTAGAATTCTCTCTCATTATATTAACAGAAGAAAGGAATAAATGAGGCAAAATACAGCTTACAATGCCAAAAAATCTTTTGTCTTGTAAAGAGAAGTGTAACATCCTGCTTAGTTCTCTTATCTTTTTTCACACAAAGATTTAATAATCGTACATGCTCTGAACAGCACATAACATTTACTCAAGTTCTGTAAATATCCATAGGTGTAACAGAACAGGCTCTCCTGGAGCTGTTTGAAAAATGGGACTCATTTTCTAAGAAAATTTTCCAGTTAAGGAAATTTTAATTTTCTTTGCTTTAAAATATTTTGTTTTCCAACAAATTTTCATGTTCTGAAATTGGAGAAGCATGGCTTTCCTTCACTTGCTTCCAAGCAAAAAAGTAACATTATCAAAAAATAACAAAACAAACATAAACCCAAGATACTTTTAATGCTTATAATACTAAACATTCCAATCAAAATTAACACTTCACTCTCATTGAAAAATAAAAAATCAGTGTGTTTCTTTATCAGAAAAAGCACCTAGAGATCTCACTACCTCTCTTTGAAATACAGTAGGTGGCTGAGCAGCTCAAGTGCTCAGTATTTCGACCTGGTGAAGAGCAAAGTGCAAATCTCCAAAGAGTTATGTTGCCAATAATACACAAAAAAAATAAAATTCAGCTGTGAAATACTTGGCTAAAAGGACAGGACCAGAAAACAGATATAATAATCTCACAAGTGTTATAAAATAAGCATGGATTGCCTTGCCATTTCTGAGGTCTCAAGTATAACTGATAGCAAGTAAGTTGTCCATTAGCTAAAATTGAGGTGTCTTGTCTTTTCCTGTAAGATTTGATGGAATAACAACGGAGAAAAAATGAATTGGTCTTAACACATGGGTGTCAACCATGTCTCTATAATGCAAAAATTCTGTAGAGAGCCTTGTTATCTAACCTTTCAGCTCTGAAATATATCTCCTCTTAGTTTCAGAGCAGAAATCAGAAATGCTATTTAGAAATAACAGCACAGCTCCCAGGAAAATGCTCTCCTTTGTAATTGCCATTTAAAATTGCCATTTAAAAGCTGGATAACTGAGATAACACACAACAGAAAAGAGAGACAGTAGTCTTGTCACTTTTTGTCTTTGTTATAATGAATAGAGAGATATGGAAGATTTGGTTTTTTTATCTGGGTTTACTACTTTTTTGCTTTATTTATGCTTTTTCTCCTGGTTCATTTTGAAAATATACTTCTGTTGTAGAGCCATACTCCAGTTAGGTGGGGAAAAAACTATGACAATATACATCATGTTCACATCCTGTGCACCTCTGAGCTAAACCAGCAAAACCAAAGAACAAATATCAGAATTCTGAAGTTTAATTTAAGATTCCACAACTTTCTGATGCCTCTGAAAGATCCTTCACCACTCCTTTACACATCACAAAATAATGAAAAAAGCTATAATTGCATTTAAGAATCTTTTCTGTGGATCCATTCGATAGAAGTGGGAATCAGTAGGATGGGGATAGATAAGCACAGCAAACAACAAACTGAAAGGAGTGATTTAGTTAAAATCTAATATACTTGTCATTAAAATTTAAAGACTGAAAACATATACCAGAGACCTTGTCCCCCATCTATGTAAGGCAGGGATGGAAAGGAAAATTTCCTTGTTAAATTGTTACTATGAAAAGGGCCCACACTTACCATCACTGTAATCAATGGGTGCATAAGTTCCTAGGAAAAGGGAAGCTGCAAAGCTACTGACCAAAGAGATTCTCTGCAAAAAAAAAAAAAAAGTGAGAAGTAGTGAGTCCCATCAGTATTCAGTTCATAGAAAGTAACTGGAAAGCAAAGAAATTAATTGGAAGCAGCAAATGTTAATAGATGCTTAAGGTTAGGCCCAGAAAGCACACAAAAATACACCTAGAAGGATTATTCAGTTTTGACCACTGCAGTAATACAGCTCATATCAATCTAAAAGTAACCCCAGGATAAAAGCTGTTAATAGCTCTGCCTTCTGAAACATGCAAAACACACAAATGTTAGCATACTCTGTGTTAGCATGAACCCACAACTTCGGTCTATCACAGAGACTCATTTCAAAAAAAACCAGTTTCTAAGGAAAAAAAAAAACAAAAACAAAACCCACAAACACCAAAAAAAACCCCCCCACAAAACCTCCTGTGTGTTGATGACAGGGGAAATGCCCAGAACCATGCTCTGCCCCACCCAGGGCGCAGGTCTGCAAGCTTTTAGAAGCTCTGGTGAGGCTCTGCCAGCACCTTTAGCACCTCTGTGTGACCCCTTGCCTGCCTTCCAGCTGAGACCCCAGACCTCCCAGGAGTTACTCCCAGGAGCAGGTAATAACCAGCTTTGAACTGAGCCACTGCCTGCAGCTCTGCCTCAGGGCATGCTCCACCTGCCTGAAATCCAGCTGTAGGGCTGGCCAAAAAATGCCCCACATGACACAAGACACTGATCCACCCTGAACCTGCTTCCTCTTCACATCTGCTGTGTGAACCACCCAGTGAACCAGCCACCAACAGGCTTTCTGCATGATCAGGTATTGTCTGTTCCCAAGAAGCTGGCACAAAAAGCACACAAATTCCTCATTCTGTGCTGTGACTTGCTCAGAAGAAATACAGTTGTCACCCAATAACTAAACAGAATCAAACCTCTGCTGGTGGAGTGAGCCAGCAATGACAGGTTTTTTATTAATGATCACAAAACCACTGCTTCACACAGCATTCAAGGACAGCCTATAGCCAGAGCTCTAAGAGGTGGTTGTAATGGCCAGGAAATTTAATGATGCACTTGCTCTTCGTGCATCTCTCCCCAAGAATATACCACATTGTGCTCAGATAACAAAGGCCTACCTTCTGTGGTGCCCCAGTGGGCACTAGCTGCCTGAAATGGAAGGAAAAAAGGATGAAGTTAAACTGTGAATCAGCCAGCCAGTTTAGCAAGCTGACCTACAGAAGCAAAAACATCCACCTTCCACATGTCACTGAGACTGCCAAGCTGTTAAGTGCTCCTTGAGGGTCCCCAAGAGCAGCTCTGGCAGAGAGATATTTTGTGCTTGAACACATCTTGCATAAGCTTTATTGCTAAAAGTTGCCATCAGTTCAAACAGCCCTCAAAGTCTGAAATTGGTCTGACCAGTTCTCAGTTCCACGGACCCACTTCCCCCCATTAACATAACTTTCTCTAAATTTAGTCTTAGGCTTATGATCAGACCATATCAGTGTTCTGTTTCATCTCATACCTTACTAGCTACAATGAGAATGTAAAAGAAAATAAGGAAATAAAATTAAAAATTAAGCATTCTCCCACGAAATACAGAGTCGACTTTGCAACTAACTTTCTCATGAAATGAACTGCTTCATACAGGGGTGAGATTTTAAAAAAAAAAAACTACAAAAAATAATTATTAATGCTATCAAGAACTGAAGTAATGGAAAACCAGGAGCATCCTGGCTTCATGGGTCTGGATGTTTGGCATATTCTAATCACAGGACAGGAGTCCTTCTCTCATTCACATGATTTTTTCATGGAGTTTTAACCTTGCTTCAAACCATGGCATTTCAGTCACAGCTAGATGCAGAGTCAACAAATTGAAATAGTAATGGAATTGCAAGTTGATTTCTGAAAATTAAAAATCAAGAGGAAACCAACAACACAATGCAATTAAAATGTAGTAATAGAATCAAAGTAACTCCTCAGTGGAAAATGGAAGCCACTTGGCCATGTTGAAGTTCATGAGGTTCACACAGCCCCACCTCTCCAACCTGCTCAGGTCCCTCTGCATGGTGTCCCTTCTTTTCAGCATCAACTGCCCCACACAGCTCGGTCTCGCTGGCAAACTTGCTGAGGGNTCTCAGGACCCATGGAAGTATCTCATCAGGTCCCATGGACTCTTGCAATTTCAGGTTCCTTAGATGGTCTTGAATGTGATCTTCTCCTACACTGGGTGGTTTTTCTTTGTCCCAGTCCCTGCCTTTGCCTGCTGTGACTCAGGTGATGTGGCTGGAGCTCTTGCCAGTGAAGGCCAAGGCAAAAAAGTCATTGAGTACTGCCCTTCTTCATAGCCTGGGTAACCAGGTCTCCCACTTCCTTTTGGAGAGGGCCTACATTTTTCAAAGTCTCCCTTTTATCACCAGCATACCTATAAACACTTTTCTTATTGCCCCTGATGTTCCTGGCCAGATTTAATTTTGTCCGGGTTTTAGCTTCCCTAACTTGGTCCCTGACTGCTCAGACAACCTCTCAATATTCCTGCCAGGCTACTGCCTTTGTTTCCAGCTTCTGTAGGCTTCCTTTTCGTGTTTGAGTTTGTCCAGGAGCAATTTGTTCATCCACACAGGCCTCCTGGTGTTTTTGCCTGCCTTAATCTTTGTTGGGATGCATCACTTCAGAGCTCAGAGGAGGTGATCCTTGAATATCAACCAGCTTAGGAGAGCCTGTATCCTTCCATCCCAACACTTCAGGAGGCATCCCACCATGTCTGCATGATGCCAAAAGATGAAAACCCTCTAACTCCTGTTTATTCCCTGTGCCATGTGTGTTTGCACAAACTTAAGCTGGACCCCCAATGAAGGTGACTTTACTGGCTGCTGCTGTCCTTCAGGTGCTCTCCTGCTGTCCTGCCATCCCTCTCCAGGCTCTGAGTATCTCTTTCTGGTACTGGCACCAAACTGGTAGGAGGGGGATGGATTGAGGTTCACCTCCCCCAGCAAATTCAATTTAAAACTCTATTCACCAGCTTGAGAAATATAGCACTCAAAATAGAACTGATGTCTGATTTTTATCTGCCTAACTACTAATAATTTAACAACATTGAAAAATAAAATAATTAATTTTTCTATTTTCATCCTAAATTCAAACACAAGACTCAAAATAATCTTTAGCAAAAAAGTCAGTAAAAACATCTGCACAAAATTCATTTTAAAAGATTTTCAACCGTGTTTTCCAATGAGGGAATTGAAGTTAAGCCAACCTCAGTTTGCTTGTAGACCTCAGGATTCTGGCTGTAAATCTTTGCTATCTGGTTTCCTGTAAAACGCTGAGAAAGAAATGCAAATGCTTAGAAACACAAACCCTAAATGGAGTCAATAATCATTAACTCTGTGTAATGAGTTCAGAACATTGCACTTTGGATATTTAATTTGCCTGATGCATGATGAAAGTCAGTGCACAGCAGGCAATCTGCACTAAACAGGGTATAACACATAGTCTCATTATGAGAATTTTGTTCACCTTTTGAAAAAAAAAGGCATGTGAAAAAGCATTACTATCCATAATTTACATTTCAGAAATGACAGTTCAATGGAATGAATCACACTTATTCTGTGCAGAGGAACCAGCACAATTCAAATGCTGCCTTCAAATCCTTGAAAAGGTTTAAGCTACACAATCTATGTACCTGCCTGTGAGGCAGGTGAATTGAAATTAAAGCAGGAAGTTTCATACTCAAAGCAGAAACTCCAGCAGAGGCTAAAAACAGATGTAAGAATATTTATTTTTCATCCACATACTATGTCAAATAAAAAAACCTTCTAACACTGAAACCTTAGCATTTAACAAGCAAAAAATAAACTGTTAGTGGTATGCAAAGTCTGATTTCAACATTGGCCATAAACCTTGCATGATGATTCAAAAACAGAAACATCAATTTGGGAGGCTAAAGCCTTATTCTGTTGAACCTAAAGTATGAGTAGCCAGGTGCTGAGATGCCTGGAGGGCAGCCCTGCTCCCACTCCATAACTCCTTGTCACAGTTATAAGGAGGGAAGAGTCAGGAAGAGGAGACAAGTGACAATGTATCTCTGACAGTGTCCCAAACTTCTGAAACACTTGGCTTAGGTCAACAGCTGCTTGTTGGCCTCCAGGGAATATTAAAAGGCCAATCTTTTAATTGCAGAAGTAACCTAGAGCAGGTTATCCACAAATAGGTGGATGGATTTCCCCTAAATTAACCTGTAACACAAAATGGGTTTCCATCCCCATGGAAATGTGGCTACACAAGATGCTCCCATGGGACAACCAGGCCCTGAGACTTTAGGCATGGCCACCAAACACTGTAT
The DNA here is from genome assembly GCA_013397815.1 of Aleadryas rufinucha. NCBI lineage: Eukaryota > Metazoa > Chordata > Aves > Passeriformes > Aleadryas > Aleadryas rufinucha. The sequence goes on from VZTH01019642.1 coordinate 56,009, forward strand.
TTGGGAACCACTGGCCAAATGCTCACTCCAACTGCCTCCTGCAGCAAGATTTCCAGTGTTTGGTTCATTTCACTGTAAAATTTCCATATCTTTCTTCGTGAGACTAATGCAAAGCACAGTATGGTCGGAGTTTCTTCAAGAGCTCTGTCTCTCATAGTTACTGGCTGATGGTTACCTGCTGCAGTTCCCTGTGATGACAGAATTGTTTCTATCACAGGATTCTGCTGGGAAGTTTCTCCCCATCCATGCCTTACCTCATAGGCCCGGGAGCCAGTGACACTCGCCAGGTGCTGGGCTCCCCCCACGGCTTTCTCCAGCGCTCTGCACTGGGAGGCTGTGCTGGAATCCATCCAGATGGGACTGTTACTGACTGAAAAACAGCCCTGTAATGAACAACACCCTTTATTAGGAAGTCTGATCTCTGAGAAGTCCCTGCTAGAGTAATAAAAATACAGCAGTCATATGTATCAGCTCACAGCTCAGCTCTCTGACATACATTCTACCCTTCTCTCAACAATTACAGAAAGCAGATATTGGGCAGAATGCTGGCCAGGGATGAAAAGTTCAACCTAAACTTTGCATCAGAGGGAAGCAACACTCTTTTTCTGCTGTCACTTCACAGACCCTGCAGCACGATGTCTCAGTACATCCTCTGGTAGCCAAAGCCTCATCCCCTTTTAGAACTCCTCTGCAAACCATCAGATTATCTTCCCACAGCTCTACTAACACATTTCCCTTTAATGCATGGCATAACCATTTGGAAATACAACTGAGGCTTAATACACCACTTATTCCAGCATTTTAATGCCATTTCCATGAGTTTTGCACAGATGGGACAGTTCCAAAACTAATGATTTAACACATCAGTTACACAAAAGTCTCCCTTTCAACATACATCTGTCCTTTCTGATCCTGAAGTAAGGAAAGTAAGGGTCTTCCAGAGGAAAGCTGATTCCTATTTTTCTTTTTAAATAAAACGTTGTCAAGTCTATGTTCTAAACTTACCAATCATACACATACAAAATGTTGAGGTTCAACAAGGTAATTGGCTAGAATTTTAAGTCCACACAGCATCACACTTCCATCCTTTCAGAGGTAAGTGTAAACTGGTCTTTTTTTAATAGATATATTTTCTTATTAAATCACTTGCACATCCTGCAAGGAAACTCAGGTGCAACAGTCTTTTTCACCACAATTTTTTGTTATTACAAATACATTAAAAATGTAAAATATTTACAGATTGTTTACAATAATATTTTCTAAAAGAACAAAAAGGCTGTTACTCCGACACAGAAAGATTCTGGGACACCCACTGGCACCTGTAAGCTTTTAAAGCAGCACATACTGTCATTCAGGAGAAAATGAAATGTCAAAAGCCCTGCAACTGAAGGAATAAATACTGCATTTCATTTATGCTGCAGGGGCCTGCAATCCAGCCAAACTAGAGGAAGGAGAAAAGCAATGTAAGAATCAGAAAAAGGACAGTGTAGCTCTCCCTTCAGAGCTTTTGTGCACCTTACCTTTAGTGATTGATGTAAAGGCAGTTCAGATGATGCATTCTTTAAAATCTGGATGCTTCCTTTTTTCCAGTACACACTCCCGTGTTGCTGTAGGAGATACAGAAACAGGAGTTGGAGATGCCCTCTCAAGCTTCAAAGTTCATATTCTGATCTTACACTCTAAGAAACAAAAGAACTCTCTCCAAACTAGCACCCAAAAATGCTCCTTTTCAAATCAAGGGTCTCATAAAAAAAAAATCTTTAAGACTGAGCAAAGCAGACACTAAATTAGAATATTATTTTGAACTATAGAATCTTCTAGTGGGAACTATTATTATACTGCTAATAGCATTAGGTATTTTTTGAAGGCTCTCTGAGCTGTAGCCAGGGCTCCAGAGTCAAGGTTTAGTTCTGTGCTATTTCAGCACAGCCCCCTGATCCAACAGTTACCAGCCTGTCCACCTTGCTGGAGGGTGGGCAAAATAAAGGGAATATGGGCAGTCTGGAAATGCACTCCCTTTTTTCACTTGAGTAAGGTGGGGTTACTTGGCAGTCTCCAACTCCTGCTCCACTGAAGAATTCATAACAGAGCCTTGGTACCAGCTCTGATTTTCAGACACTTTGCTCAGTCTTTCAACTGCAATCAATGAAACATGGAGATAAAAGCAAGGGTTTTGATTAATTAGCCCCGGATACATCAAGATGAATAACCTAAACCTCGCATGTCAGAATTAGCTATTGCTTTGGTGCTGTCCTCACCCTGAATATCATCTGTGAAAGTTACAAAAGCCTTTGTTGATTCATTGGAGTACTAGGAGGAGACTGGCTAACTGACTAAATGTCAGGGTGGGTTTTATAAATCTCAAAAAAAAAATGCATTATGCACTACAGACTAAATCACAGCAGCATTTTTGTCATTTCTGCATCAGAGACTCCCATCATTTGGGTTTTGTTGTTTCTGGGCAGATTCCTGTCCTGGACAAAAAGAAAACTGCTCAGTGGGATGTTACTGTGCTCTTAGCAAACTGTGCTCTTCGCTGGTTTTTCTACCCCATTTTCCACAAGCACCTGGATCTCTTGAAATTCAAAATGAACAAAAAATTAAAACAATGGGAAGCCAAGCAGTTCTGCACTGTGCTGATCTAAACAACTACACTGCAAACCCCATCCTCCACTCCCACTATCTTCTAGTGATTGCTTTGCATGCTTCAGGTGTCAAGTTCCCCTGAGGAATGTCTGTGGATGCTTATATAAAAATTTAGGTCTTATTTTATGCCATTACAGTCCTCTGCCATACAATTGTTCAAATTTATCACTCTACCTTATACTCTATCAAAGAAATACATTAAAACTGAATTTTTCTTTATAAACTAACCTGGCCAGCACCAGACAAAGCTCTGACTTGAGAGAAGTTAAAGCCTGAAGACCTCATCTTTTCCAAGATCATATCCAGAGCCTACAACAACAAACAGAATCAAGAATGACAGTAACGAGCTATCAAATTATGCATACTCACAATCTGGAATTAAACAGTAAATTCATGTCATCACTGGTAAGAGTTCATTGGCAGATAATGAAAAATTAGCTAATGACTATGGACTTCTCAAAAATCTGCATAAATTAATTTATTAAGTGAGAGTCCATAAAAGAAAATTTGAGTCACAGAGGGGAAAAATAAGATCTTTAAAGAAGCTGAATCACAAAGATCCATTCTTTGAATCCTAAATAAGAGGCAAAAATTAAAGAATTCCAATTCATTCAAAAGCACTTTTAAGAGTGCTAGACACAAAGCAAGATTATCTTTTTCTGTTCTTATTTTTGAAAATCTATGAAATCTTAATGGGGTACACTCTGCACCCATCCTACAAGACATTAGGTAACCTCAATACCAGTGCTCCCAGTGTCAGCAAATTCACAGATTCTTTAACAGAAGGCTAATTCACGTGATTTTAGCACTTCAAGCACCTAGGTAAATTTTGTTCTTGACACATTTTCCTGAAGTTTAAAACCAAAAATTAATCTATCTTTAAATAGTTTAATTTAGATCAGCACTTCCCAGACTCTCTTGACAAATGCACCACTGCAAGACTTCCAAAGAAACATCATATATGCCTATAGCATCATATTATTAATTTAATAATTACAACTGTTCCTCTTCATTATGGTTCAAAAAACCAACTGCAAGCAAATTTGCCAAACCTTTGTCAGCTACTGTGGATTACCAGCTGGGGGTTCTGTGACATTTCATTTATTTTAACTATTCAAATCCCTCAAGTAAGACAAATTTACACAGTACCATGTGAGAGTAAGTGTTGCAGAATCTGCACAGAAGTAAGGAAGGCCTTATTTTAAAATTTTAAAAAATGCTGTACTTCAAAATAAACATCAGCCAAAGTTACTGGGAATCAGTGAATAAATTGCCCTTTCACCACTTACAAGTTGCGACATCAATTGGTAAGCAAAGATTATTCTAAACAAAATAGTTTAAGTAACCTGGGTGCTACAAAAATACAGATTTAAGCAAGGAAAAGTGACAGCTGCCCCATTTGTGTATGAAGGAAAAAAACACCAATAGTCTTTTTTTCAAATGAGGGAAAGTCAGGGAGGAATTTCTCCCACATAGAATGCTGTAATTGTAGAGAGTGAAGAAACAAACAAAAACACTCATCAAAATGTTAGCAACTTCTACTATGTTTGTTGATAGCATCACTATTTGCATACCAAAGACACGGAACAACACTTCAAAGAAACAGAATATAAGCAAAAGGACTGTGTTGATTTGAGTGATGAGTTCCACTATTGCTCAGAATAAACTTTCATTTCTGTAACAGCAAGGAAAAAGTTCAACCACATAAAGTTTGTTCATACCTTGACCCACATAAGCACTGGTGAAGTGACTGTCAGTCTGTCACTGTGAATATAGACTCCACCTTGAGTCCTACAGAAAAACAGGATTTTCTCTTGGTAAATTCAGCAACTTTTTTTTTCCCCTGCCAAGCAGAGTTCTTCAAGTTTATTAATGACCAAAGAGAATTTGCAATGCTTTTATGTTAACAGCAAGGACTGGTATTTGAAACACAAAGAAGTAACAGCCAGCTCCTAGGAGGTGACATGTTTGACCCAATTGCAAAGTAAGTAATTTTCAAGGAAAGGCCCTGATCCTGAAGTAAGATCTGTGATAGAATCCATTGCTGATACTGCTCATTGGGTCCATGTAATTCATAGTTATTTCTGTCACAATTAGTGACTTGACCCCCAAAGACGAAGTTCGATTTTTGCTGTTAAACCATCAAGTAAATAAGTGTATTTTATTGAAACTTGTGACTGAAGGATGACATTTATCAATTCTAGTCTATTGTTTAAGTAAGCAAATACTGTCATTCTACACCTTATTGTGAGATTTGAACAACTGAATTTGTCTCCAAATGCCTTTTAGATGTTCCCCTCAAGTAATTTACTTGCTGTTCTGAGAGAATCCCACCCAGTCATGTCCACAAGTCTGAAGTCACAAAAGAAAAAAAGGTTTATTTATATTTTGGGGTATATTTTCTTAATTTATTTCCTGTTGGAAGTTCTTGTCATATTTACATGCAAGGAAGGCAAGAGCATATACTACCCTTGCCAAGCAGGAAACATGAACCTGGCATGACCTTTTTCCATGCCTCCATACATATCCCTGAGACCAAATAAGGCAACAGTCCCCTCACCCCAATCTCCAAAGCTTTAAATTACATTATCCAAGTAAAATATAAAATATAAAAAGCCTTACTTAAATTCCGGAAGGTCCTTATCAAAATGAACATTATCCTCATAAATGACCCTCAGCTGCTCATCAATAGCAATGACTTTCAACTGGAAGATATAAAACAGGAAGTTAACAAAATCTTGCAATAATTGAATAGCACTGATAACTCATTTATAATAATTTAATTCCCACAGACAAAATGGAGGAAAAAAAAAAAAGATCACCCCAAAGCATACAACTCACTGAAAGTATGGGCATAATTTTACATTAAACAAGTTATTATGTGAATTTCCAGCATGTCACCAATTCAGCAACATGAAGTTCTGTTTGTATTTCCTCTCCCCATTTTCTTTCTCCTCTGATTCACAAGATCCAGGTACAGGCATGTGCTAAAGAACAGCAAACATTTACCAGTTTCATTGCTTGCATCATAGTAGCCAGTTTTTTCCATTTCTCCATAGAATACAGTATCCTAGATTAAAGAGGCCTTCTTTTTTTTTCACCTCCTTTTTTTTTTGTCCCATCTTACCAAGGAAGCTTACAGACCCTTTAGGGTACCCTGAACACCCTCTCTGCTCTCCAGATGGTGAGTAAATCAAACTCTACTCATTTAGCAAAGCTCAGAGGGCATTACATAAGTGTATTTTGGGCTTCTGCAACATATGGAAAGCAACATCTCCAACTCCATAAAGCTGAGCCTTCTTGTAAGCACGAATTAGAAAGGTACCACAACCTTTCTTCACCTATCTTCACTTAAGTTCACCTAGTTCTGAAGAAAGACAGTAAGAGCCGACAAGGAAAGCAACAAAGTAGCTCTCATTCTGTGCCTATTTCAGCCAGGGAGAGAGTGCAAACTGCTGCTAAAGGAACTGATTTAAAAATCCCTACAAAGACTGTCATCTCAAGGAGCTGCATTCAAATAACAAGGCCATCCCCATTTTTACCACAGTAGTGTAGGGCCATTATCCATGCCCTGGCACAACTCATTACCAACCTGCACTAGCTCAAAAATGGCTCTGACCCACTGCAGCCTAATTGGCTCTCTGCTTGCAGCACATCCCTGTAAAAACACTTGATAGACCTAATCTGGATGTGTCTTTTCAAGCTCCCAAACTTCAGCACAACCATAATGGTGATTTATGCCTGAACACCTATTTTTAACGTATTCAGGCCCCTGCACAACTTGGGCACAGTTTCTATTCGCAGTGCAGCAACACCCGGCTGCGCCGACAAATCAGAATTTCGAGCAGCAACCTGAGGATCCAGGTTCAGTCTTGATTCACACAAGGACACTGCAAAGCTGGGTTTGGGTGCAAATCCCAGCTCCTATAGCAGCAGGCAGAGGGGTCTTCATGCAGCCTGCATACAGAGAAGGGCCACAGCACTCGTTTCCAGGATTTAACTCATCCCTGGAAGGATGGGGAAGCAGGACACATTCGGATACACAACCCACTGCTTCAGATGAGGCAAGCAGAAAGGGATGAAGGGTGCATTTATGCAACTGAAGGGGACATGAGAACAACCACGTACATGCACTTCTGCAGGCTACAGACATCCTAAAACACACAAAGTGCTGGGAACTATTATGGCCATAAACTAAAACACAGGAAGTTCCACTTCAAAAAGAGGAAGAACTTTGTTACATTGATGGTGGCAAAGCACTGGAACAGGATGCCCAGGGAGGACATGGAGTCTCCCTCTTTGGAGACACTCCAAACCCACCTGGATGTGGTCCCCTGTCACCTGATCCAGGTGACCCTGCCTTGTCAGGGGGTTTGAACTGGATGATCTCCAGAGGTCCCTTCCACAGAGTCACAGGATCGCTCAGGTTGGAAGGTCAGGTTGGATCACCAGGTCCAACCTCCCTGCTTTAATAGGCTCGTCCCAAAGTACACAGCACAGGATTGCGTCCAGACATCTACTGACTATCTCCAGTGAGGGAGACTCCATAACATCTGTGGGAAATCCAACCCTAAGGATTGTGTGATTCCGTCACTCTGTGAATGATTTGGCACCAGCCGTGCCAGGCTGCAGCGGGTGCGAGCCCCGGGCAGGGAGCACCGCCCCGCTGCCTGCAGCCCCGGCCGGGCCCGGGTACCGGGAGGAGCCCCGCACGGCAAACCCGCGGCGGGGAGGAGGAACGCGGGCACGGAAGGCGCGGGGAGGGGACGGAAGCGGCCGAGAGGAGGAAGGCCTGGCCCCGATCTCGCACGGCGGCCGCGGTGGCGGCGAGGCGGCGCCGAGAGCATCCTCCGCATCCCGGCGGGGCAGCTCCCGCACCTCCTGCATTCCGAGCCCTCCCGCGTTCGGAGCCGTGCCGGGCAGCGCGGCCCCGCAGCGGGCAGGGCCCGCGGGAGCCAGGGAAGCCCCCGGCCCCGCCGCCCGGCCGAGGGAGGGGAGAGGAGGGGCGGGGGAGGCGGTGCGGTACCTGCTGCGTGCTGAAATCCCAGCCCAGGTAGCAGGGAGCGGCCATGGCACGGCACGGCCCTCGCCGCCTTCACCCGGGAGCCGGGGCAGGGACCGGGAAGGGGGCGGCTCTGCTGGCCCTGCCTCCCCGGGCAGGAGCCGCTGGCCCGGCCCTGCGGAGCGGCAGCACCGCGGTTAATGAGTGCTCAGGGAGCAGGCGGCGGGACGAGCGCTCCATCCCTCGCACGGAGGGGCCGGGAAGAGCTCGGGGGTGATGCGGTGGTGGATTGAGGCCATGGTGGGGTGATGCTGTGGTGGGATTGTCCCGTTCGCGGGCTCGTTCCCCCACGCGCAGCCCCAGTTCACACACTGTGGACTGAGCTGATGCCGTCCTTCATTCTAGTTTGGGGAAGGTAGCGAGCTGGGTGGTAACCCACAACAGGCTGGCGCACAGGTCATCAAAACTTTACACTGTTGATACATTTTAACAAACAAAGGCATCAGCTTACAGTGGTTACAAATTACGTGACTTTTCCCTGCATTTGAGTCTGGGGTCCGTTTTCAGTAGGTGGTCCTTGGGTCGGTGGTTGCGATCACCCACTGCCACAATCACCTTTCCCCCAGTTACTGCTCGGTTCTGCTGAATTCACTATTGGTGACTCTTGTCCAGACAGCTCATTCATCTTGAGACTGTCTTCCCTTTTCCTTAAAACAACAGATTAGCCAAGCATACAGAATTCACAATGCAGTTGCTTAATCATAACTGTCCAGCTACAGCTACTGGTTAGCAACTAAAAGAAAAAACAAACTGCAAAGTTTGACACAAACCCTTGTTTGAATCTTGAGGGGCTCGGGATCAGGATGATGGGGTGATGTGATGGTGGGTCACACCATGCCAGGGCTGTGCACAGGGCTGAGCATGGATAACCAGCACCCATACACGGGATCCCCAGCAGCAGCACCCAGGCCGGTGAGAGAACGCCAGAGCTGCTGTGCAGGAACCACCCAGGAATCAGAATCAAATCAAAACAAGCAACCTCGAACCACAGTCCCAAGGAATTAATTAAATTTTAATATCCCATTACTGGGATTAATATCCCACAGCCCTGTTGTGGTATCGCACTCTAATCAGTACAAACACACTTACACAGTATTCCATTAAAAAACACAGTATTGTTACTTTGGCTGAAATATTGTGTACTTGTTTGCCTTTTTTCACTTGGGAGGGTTGGGGAGATTTTAGGTTTTTGCATTATCTGCCATAGCATATGATAAGCAAAGTGGTATTCCTTAATCAAAAGAAGACTCATCTAAAACATGCTTCCATTCTGCAATCAAGGCAGTATCTCAGCAGAGGCTTAATGAAGTCAAATAGGTTTTGCATGTCCAGGATCTTAAAGTGTTTTTACAGTACAAACACTTAATTTGCGATAGCTCAGTTGGTCAGAGCATGGTGCTAACAATGCCAAGGTTGTGGCTTTGATCCCTGTATGGGCCACTCACTTAAGAGTTGGATTTTTTGATCCATGTGGGTCTCTTCCAACTCAGAACATTCTGTGATTCTAATTATAAAATATTATTAAATTTTGTCATAGAACGAGCATTTAAAAATATATCCAGTGATTTCTCAAAGCCCTAACACCCGCTGGTTTATACTTTTAATATTTCTAGTTATTATTGCAAAGAACAACCTTTAGAACAATGGCCACCAGGTAGTGGTGGAATTTCTCTGCTCCTGAAGAGCTCATGCTGGATGAACCTGTCCTGAACAAAGGTCTCACTTAACCAGAGGCTGTGAAGGAATTAACGTTTTTGAAATGTTACCAAGAACTGTTTCCTCAGTGTAATTTATACCAGAAAACAAAGGATCAAATAACACATAGAGGCTGGGTTTTTATTAATGCAGAATGTGACTGGTGAGCCAGAGAGGAGAGGCTTGCTCAGCCCTTTCCCTGGCTGCACAGTCCCTGTAAACAATAACAGATTCAAAGGCAGAGGCTTGAAGTGCTGCAATGTTTGAAAGACTTGAAAAAATGAAAAGAAACTGAAGTCTGTAAGTCTGAAGGTAAGAATGATTAATGACTTCTGAAAAAGAGAAATTAGTGGATTTTAATATTTTTAAAAGTAGGTATTCGCTAGTAGAAAGGCAACCAGAGTGTGTAAATAAATAAAGCAATCTTGTGAGAATGTAAGAATAATTTATATTTTTCAGCAATCAGGTCAGAATAGTCTCAAATAACAAGAAATCATTTGACTTAAACAGCACAGAAAAGCTGGGGCTGGGATAACCACCCTTGTGTTATCAAATCTCCTTAACTTAGGAACAAGGAAGCAAGACAAGTCAGGAGGAGAATCCACTGAAGGACAAAGTGGGAATGTTATTGTTGCTGCTTTCACTGTCCATGTTTCTCCAAAGAAAGTAAGGAAGCTTGGAGAATCAATGCCTCATCCAGTCACTCTGTTGCATATCTTTTCATCAAGGCAGTGTTGTCTCAAATTTATTGTTTGTGTATGTGCATTGCTGCTGTTCTTTCTGGACTCAAATTCATGCTTGCAGATACTGCCATAGCCTCCAAAAATGGTTCTTGAAAGCAAAGAAGGTTTAGCTGTGCATTTATCAGTGAAGTTGCATTCCTGTACTAGTGATGTTTTAGCACTGACAAATCCAGAATTTCCAGAGGGGATGGACAAAATGCCGTTTATAATTGAAATGTCACAGCTGCAGATTAACAGCTTGAGGCAAAGCACAGATTAATCACTCAAGACACATGGAGCAGAGTAAAGGGAAAAGCAAGTTTATTCCCATTTTCCTATTAACTAGTTTCTGACCTGATGGAGAAGCAATACTTCCATGCTTTCCTAGGCCCTTGGCTGTTTAGATAAGTTACAACCAGGACGCCAATTAAAGCTATTTTTTCTTTCCCCACTGTCAAGTTAACTGCAACTGCACATTTATTTCAATTCATTGCAAAACATAAATTAACTGTATTCCACATTCCTACATACTGAGATTTTTCACTTCTTATTCTCACTTCCAGTATCAAAACCTGCCTCTGATCTCATCTGCACCCTGATATGAACTTAGATTTAACTGCACTCTTCAGCTTTGCACAGGGGAACTCCTTCGAAAACAGTGATAGCCTAAACTCCAGCCTTCATTATCATCGCATCATCTGAGACATGCCAAGCTAGAGAGCAGATATTTGATATAAATTAGGATGACTGTATTGACAGCAGTCCAGCTCACCTGATTTATGCTGGCTGCATAATTTAATGGGATGTGGAAGGACTCACACCTTCACAGCAAGTCCATGGGCAACTACAAAGCTACCAATCCTTCTGCTTCCAGCAGTAGATTTTGGGCACCTAACTAGTTATTCTAAGTAGCAGGACAGACAAGTATTTCTAAGGTACATCAGCATAGGTGGGCACAGCAGAAGCAATGGGACAGGTAAGAGTCACTGCACATACAGACTTAAGTTGTGAACATGCAATAAACCACAGCAGGCCACGTTAATACAGGCATCGTTAAGCCTGTTGACACAATTATTCTTCTCCCAGTAAGAAATCTTGTGGCTCTTTAATTAGCCTCAGAGACATTAAACATAGTAAGCTGGGTCAGATAGAAGCCAACGTTTTTGCCAAGTAACCTGACTCACATGCACTGCGACGTTTACAATGTTAAGTTCCAAGTAACACAACAATAACACATTAACACATCACGTTAAAAAAAAAAAGAACCAACCAAATCTCAGTCTGAGCATAGACCTACCTGCTGGAACAATATCTGAACAATGGCAATGCTCTAAAGGTCATTCCCTTTCTACTTAGCATTGCAAGCACTCTTATCACAAAATCTCCAGCAATGTTTAACCAAGTACTGAGAATATAAAATACCACAGTACCATAAATTAAAAGATGAAGTTTCTGTTCTTTTTATTGAGATGGTATTATAACACCAAAAGTATTTTTCTTTCCCTAAATAAGTGCTTATCTGTCTAAGTTATTTTTGCACATGATCTTGTCATAGCCATTATGTTTGTCCATACCTCTAAATGCAGTGGAAAGTCTCATTATTAACTCCGTAAGAATAAGAACTTGATGTTTAAAAGCAATGGGTTGAGGTGGCTGGTTTTTTAGTGACTGTACTGTGACACCTGAATATGAGGAACTCCTTTACTGTGTAGTGAGCACACACACTGGAACAGGCTGCCCAGAGAAGTTGTGGAGTCTCCTCTCTGGAGATATTCCAGAAGCATCTGAACACAATTCTGTGCAATGTGCCCTAGAACAACCCTTGAGCAGGGAGGTTGGACCAGGTGACCCACTGTGGTCCCTTCCAACCTGACCCACTCTGTGATTCTATAAAGACATGTACAAAGATCCAGCAAAACCCCTGTGAAAGAGTTCCACAAGAGGAAGCCCAGAGCACAGTTGTTACATAGAGACTGAAAATGTAGATTATTTAAGTATAGTAATTATGCCACAAACCTACTGGCTGATTTAATTTTTCGACATGTGCATATTCAAAATGCCAGGTGTGGTACTGCATTAACCAGTTAAAGCTCTTTATAGAGAACTCATGAAGAATTGGTGCAGGAGTCTATATAAAAGCACATATGAGCACACAAGTAATGGATACAAGAAAAGAATTTAAATGATGGCTCAACTACACAATCTCAACTATACCACCAGTTTCATAGGTATTGGTCAATTTGCAGCTTTTATCTAATCATGTACATAAAATCCTCCAATTTCACTTTTATTGAATTCAGCAGAAGATGTTTTGACTTCAGTGGGTACTGAATCAGGCACTGTGGAATTGTATCTGGTTTTATATACTCTAGTTTTACAGATGTAATTTCCTTGACTCAATTAGACTACCAGTGATTATGAAGTGCAGTACAAATTCCTCATAAGATTTCTGCATGGAAGCAAAATAAAGGATGCTTTCTGAATAACAAATTATTTTTAGGATACTTTCCTCCTCTGCACATTCTTCAAGACCATGTTTGTCTCACAATGGTAATAGTACTTAACCATCCTCTTTGGAGGACTATCTTAACTACAGCCATTTGCAAGGCTTATTAAAGTTAACTTATGCACCCAGCAGATTTTCTTGAAGATGAATACCAAAGTGGTTTGTGTTCTAATGCTCAAAAGTAAATATCTCAGAAGCAAGATGGTGTCATCCCGATAAAACTTTTCCTTAACAACAGATTAACCAGTTCTTTCATGCTGTACTTGATTCTTATCAAACTGCACTTACAGATAAGTACATCTTATTGATTAAAAGCAATCAAAGATAAACTCATTCCTACTCAAACAATGCCTGAATTGGAAACTAATAAGGGACGAACCTTGCACTTTTCAGCACCATCCTGCAAGGACCAAAAATCTTCTTGCAATCAAGAGTGAATCACAATCCTGTCGTTTTCGGGTGGAAAAATCAAGGCAGAAAAGTTATATAGCTTATACAATTTGTTTTAGATCCTGCTTGAAATTCCCACAGAATCCCTATGTGTCTATTATGTCTATTGGGAGAACAAATAACCACAGGCTGTTTTCATCTCCCAGAACTGCAGCCTTCATAGCTCCATGGATAGGAAACAGCCAAAGAAGTAGTTGGTATAGAATAGAAGGAGGCCAGGCAAACAGTGAGGGAAGATGTCAAAAGTTCATTTTAAAATCTCTAACTGGTAAATACGTTCATTTTCTTCTTAGACTTGCCTCTGCACACTGTCACTTAAAAGGGAATTTCAGAAGTTCTTGGTGGGCAAGGAGAGCAGAGCTGAAAATGAACAACTCCTGACTCTCAGTTGTGGAGGCTGATTGTTTGCACAGGAGAGATTCCAGTCCTATCAATGAGACAGCCAACAGAGGGAGCAGCCTTCTAACAAAGCAAATTTCAGCATTTTAGTTTACTTTTTGTAGCAACTAACACTCCAAAGGAATATTATTTAATCCTCTGCAAGTCAAGACAGAAGAACAGAGACATGCTGCTTATGTCAGGCACAAAAAACCACATACAGAACATCTGCTGCATTTAACTCCTCACAAGCAGCACAACTGAATTTGACCTACAGGAACCCAGTAACTTGTCTGACCACATTTACTATCCACAAAAAAGAAAAAAAAGCAAAGGTTCTGCAGAGGAAACTGGATACTACCAAGCTCCCAACACCTGCAAAGCCAGATATGTGAGTACTAAATCACAGAATCACAGGATACCAGGCTGGAAGGGACATCAAGGATCAGCTGGTCCAACCTTTCTTGGCAAAAGCATGTAAAGCACAAGATATTTGGTATGAAACCCCCAGTGCTAGCTTGGTGTTCTTGATCTAAGCCTTTAGAGACACCCAGAAAGAGTGCAGGATCAGAGATATTTGGTATATGCCTACCTACACACACTACCTAATTATATTTGCATAAAGACACAAGGAATAAAAGGGATAATTAGAATCCTATCAAGGAAATGTGAAGATGGACTACATACAACCCAAGTTCACCAAACCTTCAGAGCGACCTGAAGGACAGCTGGTCCCTCCCTTTGATATACTTGAACCCTTTAGGTCTGAGAGAACATGAAAGATCAGGTTAGAGGAAACATCTCGAGATCATCTTGAAAACTTCCATCATAGGATCCTTCACCCCATTAGCAAGGACATGCAGAGAGCACCAAAAACAATCTTGCACCATCAGAAAGTCCTGTGCTGTACTCACAACACCCCGTAGCTGGGGCGTGCTTTAAGGTTGTGCTTTCAAACAATAGAAATGTGTGTGCTCTTATCAAAAATCTCACTAAAAAGTAAACAATTCCTATTGATTCTACTATTACTGTCTAGAACCCAAATAATAGCAGCTACTTTTTTTCTATCTTTCTTTGTGTGATAACATTTTCTAAAAATAAAATAGTCACTTTCTTACACTCCAAGATTGTACTTAAATTAAAATTTAAAAAGCACTATAAAAAGCTAGAGAAAGGGGGTTATCCCAGTGACTTTCATTTTCCTTCTCAGTGCCAGTTAAAATCTACAGACATTGTATTCTGTCTTTTTAACCTCCATGAACAGTGCTGAACATGTCTATAATTCAGCACACGAATATCATGAATAATATACCTCTGGTCTCAGGTGTGCAGTAAAACCCAGTGTTACAGGAAGTGCATTCAGTCAGTTAACCATTATGAGCATTTTTAATTATCTTTAAATCAACAATTATTCCTAAAAGGTCCTCCAAACAATTTTTAATAAAAAACTAATTTACTACACACAAATTAATTAGTATGAGATAAAATTAGTTGCATGTTTTTAAATGAGATTTTGCAACCAAGGTCAAGGGCAGTAAACATCTACTTCAAGTTCTAAAAGCCACTGCTTTTGGACTATGAAGTATTCTCAATTTTTTTTTTGCCTAAAGGAAATGAAGAATTGGTTCCATTGTGATGGAAGAAAAGACTTAAGGGAAATAGGGCACTTCAGACTTCAGTGGATGGATAATCAAGTAAAAACCACTCAGATGATGTTTTGATCAGGAGTTTGTTCAATTAAAAATGAACAAGTTTTGACACAAACCTAATCATGGCAATACATTTTCAGGACCTATAGTGCTGTTCAGAAATACGTGTGCCAGTGCTAGAAAATGGCTTGGCTGCTTATATTCCTCAGCAACCTACAGCCCAAGTGGAGACCTCTAACGTTTCAGACTCAGGCAAACACAGTCACTCCACTCCAATAGTGCCACCTGCTGCGTACAGGGAAAGTGTGCAGGGCTCTGGAGCTCCAGGTAACTCAATTTAAAGATTGATTGACTGATTAAAAAGAAATCACACATTGGTGTGCATGTATGACAATAATAATTTATTTTTATTTATTAGTAATACCTAAACAGGCAATACCTAAAAGGAATTCCACTATGATATAAGAACAGAACCCCTGGGCAATCCGTTTACAAGTTTATCCCAGTGGCATAATAAGGATTAGCTACATCAGCTCACTACACATCAAAGTCACAATTAACCTCATGTACTTTCTGATGTCATGCAGATTAGAACTGCAATTCATTTTATTAATAATATCCTGGTTGCCAATTATTCACAAAACACACACACATATATATGTGTGTCTATGTATATACAGACACACAGACATGCCTTGATGGCAAAGTGTACCTGCACAAACACACAAACCCATACACACCTCCAGAGACTGAATCAATTGCATCTCAAATCCTATGTGCACTTTTGGGCCTCTCATGACAAGAAAGACATTGCTGGAGTATGTCCAGAGAAGAGTAACAGAGCTGGGAACGGGCATGGAGCACAGATCTGATGAGAAGCAGCTGAGGGAGCTGTGGGAGCTCAATCTGGAGAAAAAGAGACTCAAGGGGGACCTTCTCACTCTCTACAACTCCCTGAAAGGAGGTTGTAGTGAGGCGGGGGTTGGTCTCTTCTCCTGGGTAACAAGTGACAGGACGAGAGGAAATGGCCTCACATTGCACCAGGAGAGGTTCAGATTGGATATTAGGAATATTTTTTTCATGGAGAGGGTTAGAAAGCATTGGAACAGGCTTCCCAGGGTGGGAAGTGGTGGAGTCACCATCCCCTGAAGTATTCAAAAAACACTTGGGGAATGACACCTCAGAACCTGGTTTAATGGTGAATATGATGGCACTGGGTTGACTTGCTGACCTTAAAGATCTTTTCCAGCCTTAAAAATTCCATGAAGACTCCCTATTCACAAGGTTTTGCTGAAAAGGAAACAAATTGCGATGTATGTGGGATTGGCTGAGCTAATCCTGTTCCCATTTCCACCACTCTGCTGTACCACCTGGAGTCATCCCCTTCATTTCACCGGGCATCTGGGTCCTTTATCCAGTTTGTGGTTTTGCTGCTTACCTGTGCAACTGCTTGGGAAGGGTCTGCTTTCTATAAACTATTCACGTATCTGCGTGTGATTCCTCTTCCATGATCCCGAGGGAAAGGTACAGTACAATTAATAACAATTTCTGATCAGATACAAACTCGTTACATGTTAAATGCTCTTCTAATGAGAAATGAAGCGTGCATCTCTGAAGACAGAGCCTATGTTTCAGGTTTAAGGTTGCTATCCCAGTAATTCCTCCTGCCACACACAGGCAGGCTGCCGTACAAGTCACTTTCACAGGAGGTCAGAGAGTCAAATAGTGTGACTGGAATTTTAAAAAGGTTGGGTAACTTTTATGACCATTAATAATGTTTGTATTGAATGCCAGCTCAGACTGTAATGAGGTTAATTCAATCTCTTGTCCCAATGTAGAAACCAACTGCCTGAAGGTCCAGAGGCAGACTCCATGTGACAACAACTCAGAACACCGGACAAGCAAGGCAATTGAGACACTGCTTGCTAGAGAGCACCAGGTGTTTGTCACTGCTGAAGGCAGAGTATCAACGCAGCTCTAACAAAGCCATGATACATCAGAACAATTCTAACATGACACATGCTTTTTCTAGGGTAGACAGAATCCAACTTCAAGAGTATCCAGTGTCTGACAGAGAATTGTGTTTACTGTTCTCTCCCTGGCTAAGGCAGGAAAGGACTGCACTTGAGTTAGGTAAAACAACTGTAAGACACAAACACACTGGGAAGGCAGGAGTAATTATTAACAAGTCAGCCACAGCAGACTTACACACGTGAGCCTGCTGAGCCTTCCCAGAGCTCTGCACTGCATAACCAGAGTCTTGTCACCTGCAGACACAGAACTTCCAAGGGGATTCCCAAGATCTGCAGGATATGAGCCTGATTCAGTCAATCATTTGTGATGCAACCCGAGGAATATGAAGGAGCAAGTGAACTATCCGAGCTCAGGCAACTGGGCAGTTCAAGCGTGTTGAACAATCTCAGGGAAGAGATCGGCTGCCACATTTCAAGCTCCTGCCAAAAGCCTCCTCTGAAATCAGCCACTGCAGCACTTTGGGCACATCAGCAGATTTCTGCTACAAAATGCAGACCAGCCTGCAACAAACTGGACTTTTACCCTTTCCCCAATAGGAAAGGGCCCAGAATTTCCGAAGCAGCAAGGAGGCTTGGATTATATGTCTCACAATGAGGACATTCAGTAATACCTACAACTTAGTCAAAAACTTGACTAAAAATAGCAAAGTAGTCTTTCCAGTTAGTTACACAGATCAACCTGCTGAGAGTCTACTACTTTTATTAGCCATGGAAGATTCTGACTATATAATTTTTAATATCGTTACAATTTTTTAAATCAATGAGTAAAACTTCTGCTCATTTCTATTGGTTTTGTAATGGATCTTAAGAAATGGCAAATTTTTCTTATATATAAATTTTATATTGTTGCTTCCCGATTATCCCCAGTATTTTGTTAGAAAACAAGACTTGGAATTAATTACTCAGTTCCCTGATACCATCTAACAACACACTTTCCTTACCAGAGTGTAACACATCTTTCTGCTCTTACCCTGCGTGCCCAAGGGGAATGTAACCACTTCAGCTACACAGATGTAACTGTAGTAGCACAGCTGGTTTTTTAGACAGGGTTTAACATCTTGCCTGGTGAAGAGAAGGTTGTGGAGACCCCATAACAACCTTCCAGCATCTGAAGGGAACCTACAGGGAAGTTGGAGAGGAGCTCTTCATCAGGATTTGTAGTGACAGGACAAGGAGTAATGGGTACAAATTGAAAGAGGGGAAGTTTAGGTTGATATTAGGAAGAAGTTCTTTACTGTGAGGGTGGTGAGACACTGGAACAGGCTGCCCAGGGAGGTTGTGGATGCCCCAACCCTGGCAGTGTTAAAGGCCAGGTTGTACAATGCCTTGAGCAACGTGGTCAAGTGGGAAGTGTCCCAGCCCAAGGCAGGGGGGGTTGGGACAAGATGGTCTTTAAGGTCCCTTTCAACCCTTAACATTCCATGATTCTATGAACTTCTCTTGTGCCACAACAGCACCACAAACCTGTGCAAGTTTTCATAAGTGAGTGGTTATTGCCAGTCTAACAGCTGTGGTTTATGTCCTTCTAGACACAAACTCTTCTCAGCCAGAAAAATAAAACACCCCCTCACAAGGTATCTTGGAAATAGCCCAATGAATAAATAAAAGCCTATTGTCAAAGCAATAGGAGTGTTATCCATTTCTAAGAGAAACTACCATTTTCTTTGCACTCAAGGCAACTTCAAACTATTAATTCCACTGGCTTTAACTCAGTGGGTTAGAGCATGGTGCTGATAACACCAAGGTTGTGAATTTGATCCCCGTATTCGCTTAAGAGTTGGACTTGAAACCATGTGGGCCACTTTCAACTCAGAATATTCCATGATTCTGTGACTTCTGTTGTGCTCGATGGAGGATGTTTGCACCGAGCAGTTCAAGCCTATACCTCCAGTGCAGGAGAGTCACAGTTCTAAGCGTATCACAGGACTCCAAGTCCACAAAAATGGAAAAAAGCTATTGTGGAATCCACTGCTATTTCCTCCGGTGATACATCACATTGTCCATTGTGACAAGTGCCCACCTGGCTCCTGTGTCCCTGCACCCCATGTTCCATCAGAACCCACTGCTGCTGCTGTGCCCACAGCTCCCGCCCCGGCCGCTCCAGATCCTTCACCTCAGGGACAGCAGCTCTGGCCTTACTCCCGGGAAGGAGCTCAGGGAGCAGCTGGGTGGATCCCTGAGCATCCCCCAGAGGCAGTGCTGATCCCACGGGGTGCAGGTGGGTGCCCAGGGCTGCCACA
This sequence comes from Aleadryas rufinucha, assembly GCA_013397815.1. Classification (NCBI taxonomy): domain Eukaryota; kingdom Metazoa; phylum Chordata; class Aves; order Passeriformes; genus Aleadryas; species Aleadryas rufinucha. The sequence continues at coordinate 75,390 of VZTH01019642.1, forward strand.
GGATGCTCCCAGCTCAGGGGGTGCACAGGACACTGCTTTGGTGCCTCCACTCCCCCAGCCATGAGGGACATGTCAGAGCTGTGCCAAGTGCCTTTCTTCCTTGTCTTTAGGAAAAATTAATGCACCCTGCTTTATTAGCCGACCGTTCTGACAATCCTCTGTCCCTTCCATCAGCAGTTCAGCTCTCAAGCCTTATTTCTCTTCTTCGTTTATGTCACACAAAAGGTAAATTGTCTGTAGAGGATGACATTTGAGTTACAAAAACTCAGTCTGGCATTCAAAGTGGCTCTTAGGAAATACCCCTGACTGTTTACTCAAATTAGTTTCGAGAAAGTCCTTTTAAACTCTTACCAAAAATGTTTCACTTCATGAAAATTATCAGATGCACAATTGTATTAAAACCACAGTTTAACTTTTTTTCACATAATACTGTCTTGGGCCCTTGATGGACCTACTTCAGGGACAAAAACTTGCAATACACTGTCGCTGTTGCAGTGGGGGAGGAGAGAAAATGAACACTGATTTGGTCCAGGAAGAAAGGAGAAGTAGCCTTTATTTAATAATATACAGCTCCTTTTATACATTAGTATTCTTACATGGTGTAAGGTCATTGGACCTCGGGTCATCCACCTCCCAGGGTGATTGGCTGAACTCTACAACACCCATTTCAAAATATTTCTCTAGTCAGTATCATAACAATTCTACAAACAACTGCAGGTGCAGATAGAAAAGAATAGTTTACAAAAAACCATAACATTGTTTTGAATAGCTTGTGTGGGAAAAGCAAAGCTCTCACAGAATACTACAGTCTCACAGAATACTGCAGAAAGCTGGAAAACTTCTCTGCTGAAAGCTTTTCAGCATCCACAGTACACAGCCCAGGCACAGCTTTATACTTTACCTGATATGATCAAAAGCCACATATTTTTCAAAATTTTGCCTCATTATTAGTTAATACTGTTAAAAGTTCATTAAGTTTTCAAATTTGGCTTACCATGCATTTGAAGAGTTTGCTCAGCTCTCAGTAACAAAATTATTATTTCTGTAGTTTATTTCATTCTATAGAAAGACAGAAGTCCTAAAGGAATCAGAGTAAGGTTTTCCTGTCTCCAGCCTCCCAATTCCAAGTGTTGTTAGCCCATATTTTTTTGATTCTGCACCCAGGCCTGAATACTTTTAACATAATATTTAAAAGGAAGCAATAAGCACAGAAATATTAAGGCATAATAAATCCTCCCCTCCCACTCCACTGGCCCAAGAAGTGTCAGCAAGAATGTAATTGGGTGAAAGTTAAGGAAGGGAGAGTGGGGGGGAAAAGACACAAAATACACAGGAAAAAATACAGAAAAAGATTTCCCAGGCGGAACTCCTGGGCCGGGGATGCCTCCACAACAGCATGCCTTTAAGAGTTAGCATTGCTACATAAACTAGTATTACCCAGCCTTTTTTGCACTTGGCTGTGTTGAAGAGGGTTTGTACTTCACTGGTTTTTTTGGCAAAGGTTCATATGCTCACAGCCTTAAGTAAACATTAAATCCAGCTATCCAGTCCTGACCGTGAACTCTGTATGCAGGAGCTTCGGGCACACGGCATGAAAACAACCTGACTGACAGCCACAGCTTCAGTGCAGACCAGGCAACTCCTGCCACGAGTCACCGTGCTTGGAAGAAAGTTATCCCTTCATTTAAGAACATTTCAGATGTTTGATACTTGACTTGCTTTTTTCGCCAGCACAATGAAGGAAATGTCCTGCTTCTGCATGACTTTTTCTTCCTTGTTGGAACAGATGGTGAAGGCTTACAAATACGTGACCGGTATTTTTTCAGTGACTCATAGTTCAGAGCCACAGGTTTCAGACGGTGATAAGAAGCTCACCAAGATGGATGTAAGCGTACTTGAGGAGCAGTATGATCATATAAAACAGAAGCAAAAACTGCAACCACACATTATTGTATATAAAACAGGTACGCTTATATTTGTAGAAAAAAAAATGCATATGTAATGTGAAGATTATTTCTTTAAATCTTTAATAATTCCTAGTTTTGTTCTTTTTGTGTTCAGCTTCAAGAGAGGTAAAAGTAAATTCCTTTTCTGTCATTTTTGGGTTTTATTCCTTTTGCTGAAAGATGGTTTTATATTTCTATCAATAAGCTTAATGTCAGTGAAATACTAATATGTATTTGCAACAGATGAACATATCTGAGGTAAGGTTTTACAGGTTTTTTATCAGTAAAATGAAGTTCTAAACATAAACAGTAACTCTTACAGGAACCATGTTCTTCATGTCTATGATAAATGTATTTGTGCAACATATTCTGTAATATTTCTGCTCTCCTGAATGCTTCCATCAGAACTAGCAATTCTGGGTTATCTTTCTCTTTTTCTCTTCTCTATCTGTGTAAAGAAAGACTACAGGAAGCAATGGCAAATATCAAGTAACAAGCACAAGTTGGGGTTTTGTTAAAAAATAACTTTAATTAAAAGTCATAGTGGGTAACTAAGATACAAGCTTTGAACAAAAGGTCCTGTTTTGAAAGTATTTTCAGTGCATATTGCTTGGAAAGTGCATAAATAGAAAAACAAGTAAGAATATGTACCACTCATCTACCTGCCATGTCAAACAAATTTTATATAAGAAACTTGCAATTATTTTAAAGCTTTCAGTTAAACTACTGCTTCCAATACCACACTGATACATTAGCTTTCCAAGTTAGAGTGATGTTGAGAATACTAAGACAACTAATGAAGTTGTCTTCTGAATTTAAGTGTAATACAAAAATCATGCTTCATTCACCTCTCATATTAGTATTTAGCTCAATAAGTGTACAACTTAGGTTATTTCATTCTTTACATTTTCTTCTAAGTTTTTCAGCAGTTCTAATATTTGGCTATGTCACACTTTATGATCAAAAGAATCGGAAAAAAAACATGTAATTATGAACTGTACAACAGATTTGCTTCTTCAGTATTCTTTCATCCAAATGTTTTGAAATTCTCACGTTAAAAGAATTAAAATCTGTGTGAGGAAGAAAAAATGATATATATGAGCTTATTTTATCAGGTATCAAAAGGCAGCTAAGTTGAAGACAAAACAGCCCATTTAATCAGCTATAGCAAAAATATGTTAGTTAAAGAAAGGGAGCAGAAGCCTTTATTGAGATTAATTGAAATGAAGTTTCAAATATAATCAATGTAATCAGAGCAGATTTTTTGCAAGGCCATTTGAAGATTAAAAGATGTAAGAAAGTAGGACTGCACAGTTTCTGGAGAGTTTAAAATGCAGTAGGGCTAAAAATCCATATACAAATATTTTTGTACACATGCACATGCCCCAAAACATTCATGAAACCACATAACCTACTGCACTGAACTTCTATCTTCAAACAACCTGTGTGGAAAGAATTCATGTCACTGTTAGAAGCAGTCAGAGTTTGGGCATTCTTAGTTATGCTGAGTTCTCAAGGTCCTAGAAGTTTATCTTGTACATTCCCGTGGAAGCTGGGAAAATCTATTACATGGCTCAGCACTTTGCACCTGTTACATGCATCAGTTTTCAAGAATATGTGGAGCAGAAATGAACATTGCCATGTAGGACTGCCCTACAATATCCCAAAATTCCAGGTAGTTCCAAAAGGCAGCCCATGTATGGATCAGTGATTTATACTGACAGCAAATTGTTTCCCTACCTAGAGGATAAAATTATGGCTGTGCTGGGAAAGGGGTGACAACAGCACCACTACAATCCCCACACATACACACAAACCTCAAAGGCCAGACACACAAACCCTCATGGAAGGAGAGCACCTTCAGTCCCTTGTGGTCTTAGAAGTCCCTCCCAATGGTCTTTGTTCCACCCAGTAAAACCCTGCTTTGCTCCTGCCTGGCAGACAGCTGTCCTTCCATGTAAACGCATGGATTTTGAGCACTCTAGGTTTGTTGCACCACAGTTGGAACAGTAATTCCAAGTTTTCTGGAGAACTTTTAGCTTTATATGTCACCACCTGTCTGCAGAAGTCGTGAAATCATGGACCTTTAAACAGAACTTAGGACCCCCTAACTTCTCTATTTTTTGGCAGAGTGGTTAGTAATCAAGAAGTCACCTGAAAACAACTTCATTCTGTTTCTTCCCCAATACACACAGCCACATTCATGCTTCTGCCCACTCCTGATTATTTGAGAACAAAAACCATGACAAGATTTGAAAGGCACCAGCTAGGGGATAATACAGCAGTGTATTCATTATTTGTTGGCTAAGAAGCTGAAAAACAGTATTTACTTTAGGAATTAAATGGGAGTATTCAGCAGTGACATGCAGTCACAACAGAATAAATAGTGGGGCTCTGATTGCAGAAATCTCTTCCAAGTGTTTCCCAAGCTGACTTGAGATAGCATTAACTTTTGTCACGCCAGAACCTTAAAAGTTTCTATTGATGATGACAGCATATGGCCAGATGGTAAACAACTCTGCAACAAGGCTATAATACACAATTTACATGGAAAAAAAGACAGAAAGACAGAAAGAAAGGTTTATATAATTGCAGCTTTCTTGAGAAGTTTGGGCAGTGCTGAAGGTGTGTTAATTCAACACCCAGTGGTTCAGGACTATCGCATTTCTATACAAGGTCATTGCTCAATTTTGTGTGCCGCACCTGTAGCCAAGCAAGGAATCAAATCAACCTTGAACTCAAAACCAGTCCACACTATTAAAAGTGGACTAGATTTGTCACTCTGAACTTTCTGATCAGCTCAAGACAGATCATAATTCTTCTGATGACCAGTTCATAACGTTCTAGATAACACTGAAGTTGCCTATCAATGTCAGTTCAGCCAAGAGCACAGTTAACATCCACAAGAATGTGCAAAGCTGCTTCCTCTCAAGTCTCTTGGTTCCATTCTCTCTTGATTTGTCTCTCACACACAGAGAACAAGCCCTGGTTTTCACAGCTTGGTGCGATACTGTGCTGTTCTGCAGAACACACAGGGCTCTGCTTTGCACGTGGACCTTTCTGTAGCCAGCCAAGCTCAGCTCTATTTCTTGGATAAGGTCCAATCATAACTCTGATTCTCACTGTTGAATGGTAGAGAACTGTGTGTTCTTATCTCTCCGAGTGGTGTCACCCTAAGAAGTTCTGTTACCACACTCCACTGTACAGACAGATGCACAAACACACCTGTATCTCAAAGCTCTGCACGTGCTTCAGTCTCCTTTCTCCTGGTAACGCAGCACGAGAGCCAATGGGGGCTAACATGGTTCTCCCTCCCAGCCATGCTGCAAAACAGCTCTTATCAGATCAACCCTGCATGGCCAAGGAGCAGAAAAAGTTCTGTGATATTATGCTGGGGTTGTTTTGGCAGTGGGAGCCAAAGGCAGCAGTGAAAGCCCTTGCTTAGGAAAATCCCTGTTGTACAGGTTCATTTACTGCCAGTAAATCAGCTGGGTCTGACATCTGCAAATACTCATTCATAAAGATGACACAAAAGGCAGCTATAAAGCAGAGGTTGTGCTGTTGGGTTTTTGTGCAGGCAGCATCCTACTCGAACTAGCTTCATTTCAAATTCAGGGTTACAATCCTTTTAAAACAGCTGTACAGAGACACTCAGGATATAATCAGCACTCTTCTATGTCTACTTTTCTCCCTTTAATGTGTTTCAGAACTTACACTGCAACAGACACAGTTGCTCTAACTCAACCCTGTAATAAGGCCAACATTCTGCACAACCACTACTTTAAACTACATTTATACCAACTGAAGTATATTTCATTAGTGCCAATGGATTATCTTTAATGTAATAGATCAGTTTCTGTTCATTTTCAAGACACAGAAAACCGGTCATGTCCAGCAATTTGATGACTTCTACATGTAATTAAAGTAGCATTAGCATCTCTATCCCTAATATCGTAAACATTTTTAACAGTAACTTTCATAGTGGTTAAGAAATTAAGCTATAGGAGTAGAAGAACAAAAAAAAGGAGACCAGATTCTCTCTCACTGTTACAGCTACTTTATACCTTTCACAGAGTAAGCAGATTCCTCTAAGTGATCATTCAGGCAACACTAGTGTGATAAGCTAGTCAATTGATACTGACTGGAATAGTAAAATTGCAGTAAAATAATAATATACAAGCCTATAATCTTAATGATCCCTCATGAAGAAAAAGAAGACATTCACAACTTGCTTCATCTAGAAATAGTCACAATATTATTAAGCTGTGAATACAAACTTCAAACAGTATCAAACAGAACATTTTGTCTTTCAAATTACAGCACTTGCCAACACACTGAGCAAGTCCCTACTCACCTTAAGAAGTTTTGCTTACAAGCAATTAATTAGTGAAAGTCGATTCTCAATCTGTGCTGTTAATGAGTCTTAGAGTACCAGTTAGATCAATATCATCTTGATAAATTTCCATTTTCATTTGACTAAAACTGGGATGCCATTTATGCCCTCAGAACTGCAAAAGCAAGCGTGAAGTAGTTCTACTCCTTAACCTGGCATCAGAATAACTTGCACTACTCAGCCACTGAAAGGAAGAGCACAGATAAACTCATGTTAAAGCTTTTCAGCTTAGTTTATGCTGCAGAAATCATACCTTTGCTTTTTGTCACCATAGTAACAAATGCATTTCTCTTGCAGGTGAACATGAGTCTGTTCTCCCACAATCAATGGTCAACCCTGTTCTAATTAATAAGAAAGTTAAAAGATCAAAGTCATGCAGAGGAGATGTCCCTGTCAGAAATGTCACACTGGAGACAACCAACAGTGGTGACTCAGAAGACGACTTGTTATGGCGCATCCACCTGGGAACTCACCGCCTGGGGCAGGGCCCTGGACAGGGAGATTCCTGGGATCTTTCCCACTGCAACAACACACCATGGAGTTTTGACAACCAGAGACTGATTTCAAAGGGAAATTACACACTGCAGACCAAGGAGTATGAAGGAGCAAGTGAACTATCCGAGCTCAGGCAACTGGGAAGTTCAAGCGTGTTGAACAGTCTCAGGGAAGAGATCGGCTGCCACATTTCAAGCTCCTGCCAAAAGCCTCCTCTGAAATCAGCCACTGCAGCACTTTGGGCACATCAGCAGATTTCTGCTACAAAATGCAGACCAGCCTGCAACAAACTGGACTTTTACCCTTTCCCAAATAGGAAAGGGCCCAGAATTTCTGAAGCAGCAAGGAGGCTTGGATTATATGTCTCACAATGAGGACATTCACTAATACCTACAACTTAGTCAAAAACTTGACTAAAACTTAAAATAGCAAAGTAGTCTTTCCAGTTAGTTACACAGATCAGCCTGCTGAGAGTCTACTACTTTTATTAGCCATGGAAGATTCTGACTATATAATTTTTAATATCCTTATAATTTTTAACGTATGATTTCATCATTCACTTTCAAGATATTCAAGATAATTTCTGATGTATTTTTAAAATCAATTAATAAAATCTCTGCTCATTTCTATTGTTGTAAAGAGACTTAGTAAATGTAATTTCTTTCTGATACATAAATTTATCATAATATACTGTTGGTTCCCATCTATCCCCAGGGTTTCATTACAGAACTAATGAAGGAGGTCTCCCCTTCTGCAAGATCTTCAGAGGGAGGAGACCCTCTCTTGCAGGTGCTTTTCAATGACACAAACAGGAGCTATGCACCACCCACTTCTGGCTGCAAGTGTTCAGACGGGTCTCTTTTTCAAATGTAGGCTTCACAAAAACTGGAGATGGGAAATGTCTCCCCATTTCATAATGGCTAGGCATGGGACATCATAGTAACTGGGTTTTTTTCTGCACAGTACTTCAGTACTTAAAGAATGATTAGGAAGAAAAAAAAAAGATAAAGCATAGATATACCTAACAGGTATAAAAGGGAAAAAGTACTAGATAACAATTAGTCCACATGAAACAAGAAATTACCTGGAAGGAAATACTTCAAAAACTTCATCATCCTTTGATTGAATTAGTTATCTTAATTAAACACGGACCTTGAAAACCTTGGTTTTAAAGTCAGTGCAGGTTTATGCAAGGACTAAGTAACTAACTCCTTTGTAAACTCTCTCATACAAACACTTTGTCCTTTCCTCAGGCTTCTCTAGCATAGTACTGTGCTTTGTACTGACTGGAACTAATTTAGAAAAGGCATTTTGCCTTTGGAGAATCTTTCAATTTAATTTCCAAGGACATTATGAAAGAACATTTTCAGTAAGTTTTCATTTGTTAGTGGAGTAGTTTCAGTTATCAGAAAAGTTGCTATACTAACATTTCAAGAGACTGCAATATTACACACACACACAATTGTCTAATGAGAAAATTACGAGGTTTTTCCTAAAGCAGCTGTAGTGAAAATGAAACAGGAAAATGAGAAAAAACCTAAAACTTCAAATACTAGAAAGTCCCACTTCTCAAGGACACCTGATCTGCAAAACCTTTCCTATTAACTTCTTCATGTTTGGCCATCATGAGCAGGCGCATTCATCACTGTTACCACAGATGTAGCCAAGTTTCAAGAACTGAACTCAAGACTGCCATAAAGCAAGTTTACTCTGAGTTTATCAGTAGGCAAGCCTGACTGATTTATGCACATGGGGGAGCCTGGAATCCTGAAATTCTAGTTCAGTGTCTTGTTCACAAGCCCATGACCCCTGTGAAGTTCCCATTTCCAAAGCTGGAAACAGGACTCTCATGTAGTCTGCATGACTTCCTAAGGAAAATGTTAGGACAATCCTGCAGGTCTCTCCATTCTAGAATAGATCACAATGGTGTGCAATGAATTCAGTCACACATAAATAAAATAGAATAAAATAGAATAAAATAGAATAAAATAGAATAAAATAGAATAAAATCCCTTTGCTGCTGGGACAACATGCTGCTGGTCACATGAAAGAATCAGCCCAAATGGGTTACTTGTAACTGGTATTATCCATTAAAAGAAAAGCTTATGTCTTTTACAGGTATCAAAACCATTCCAGGAACAAGCCTCAACCCTCTGAGGGCCTCAAATACAAAACACAGTATTGAGCAGCCCATATTGTACAGCCAGATGCCTGAAGCCTCGCACCTTGTTCCCATTCCAGGACATTTTGGGGACTAGAAGCGACACTGGAGCACTGCCTCAGCCTGAGGTGGTGTTTAGCACCAGGTTTTCCACACCCCTCACGTATTCTTCCAGCCCAGTCTCTGAACCCAGGTTAACTTTTGACAGCCCCACAACCTGGCAAGACCCTGCCCACCCTGCTGATGGGGAAATACAAACTCCCACGCTAAATCTCGCCCTCAACACTGATGCCTTCAAAAAACACAGGAAAAAAACCCAACTTGTGCCTCTCACACAGAGAGGTGGCAGATGAGGGGTGGCTGCAGAACACTCAGCCCCAACCCAGCCCCAGCCTCTCCTGGAGGGACAGTCCCTAAGGCAGCCTTGGGGATCACCACCACATCCCAGGGATGAGCCATCAGATACTCTGGAGCCAGAAGCTCCTGCTGTTGTCCACAAAATCAAGTTCATTACCCAGTGTGCAACAAGCCAATAATTACACACTTAAGAGAGACATTTATTTCAGAGTTGTGCAAACCTGGGTGCTCCATGGTTTTCCACAAATCAAGTATGCCAACTATCAAAACTTTTTACTATTTATACATTTTAGCAAACAAAGGCATTATTGTTCATTTGCTACAAGTTAGATAGTTCTCTTGTTAATTAGTATTCTACCTTCTGTTGGTTAATTATTCTCTCGCTTCTTACGCTAATTACTCTCCATGCTCAGTCTTTCTCTTCTTTTGAATCTGTGGGTGTCTTGGGTCAGTAGTTGTGATGTGTCCCTGCCAGAATTACCTTTTACCCAGTTGGAGCTGAGTTGGTTTTATTTGTTTCTTATCTTTGAGTTCTGCCAAACGTCCTTGTGGTGTGTAAATTCCGCATTCTTTGTGTCACTATCAGTAGTAGCTCCTTCTTCCCAAGCTTTGTTAACCTTCCCCAAGGTCTGAGCTCATTGAAACATGTTGAGCCCTAAACCTTAACAAGGCAGTTCTACCAACAAGTAATTTATTCTTCTAACACCTGGGCATCCCTTAGAACTTGTAAGCTGCTGTTTCATGGGTTATGTCTCACAGAACCACAGAGTGGGTTGAGTTGGAAGGGGCCACAGTGGTCATCTGGTCCCACCTCCCTGCTCCAGGAGGGCCAGCCTAGAGCACACGGCACATGATTGTATCCAGATGGTTCTGGAATATCTGCAGTGAGGCAGGACTCCACACCCTCTCTGGGCCATCTGTTCCAGTGCTCAGTCACTGCTCAGGGAAGAAGTCTTTCCTCCTGTTCAGATGGAATTTCCTGTGCATCAGTTTCTGCCCGTTGGCTCTTGTCCTGTTGCTGGGCCCCACCAAGAAGAGCTTGGTCCATGCTCTTGGCACCCCTCTTTAGGCACTTACACACATTGACGGGGTAAATCTCCTCAGGGACAGGACGGGAGGACATGGCCTTAAGCTGTGCCGCGGGAGCTTTCAGTTAGACATTTGGAGAAATTTCTTCACGGAAAGGAAGATCAGACACTGGAATGGGCTGCTCGGGGAGGTGGTGGAGTCACTGTCCCTGGAGGTGGAGAACGTATCTCAGGGCCATGGTCTGGTTGACATGGCGGTGTTCCGTCAGATGTCAGACTCGATGACCTCAGAGCTCTTTTCCAGCCTAAGTGACGCTATGATTCTGTGATTTCTTTCTTTTTCACTAGGCTTGAAAGCATGCAAAGACCAAACACTAAAACACCCCGACTGAGGGGAATTCTGACACACGGCGCGTTCGGCAGCGGCCACGCCCCGGCTCCTCAGAGTGAGGGCAGGGCGCGAACATGGCGGGCGGGGCGCGGCTTCACCCACGTCACGCCCGTCTCCCTGGGCCTTCCGGGCTGCCGTAGGAGCCGCTCCCGATCCTCTCCCTCAGGGACAGCGGCCCTCGCCTCCCTCCCTCCCTCCCGGGAAGCAGCTCAGGGAGCAGCTGCCTCGGCCCCCGAGCTTCTCCCGGCGGCGGCTGTGCCGAGCCCGCAGGGCGCAGGTGGGTGCCCGGGGCCGCGGCCGTGCTGGCACCGCCGCGGTGACAGCGGGGGACTGGCGGTGCCGGAGCTGCCCTGGCACGGGAGGCACTGGATGTGCTCCTGGGGAGGGATGAGGATGCCCCGGCACCCCGGGCCCGCAGGGATGGGGCTGCCGTCCCTGTGGGTTTGCTCATGACGCTGCTTCAGTGCTTCCCCCCCCTTCAGCCACGGAGAAATGTGTCAGAGCTGTGCTTTCCTCCTTTTTAGGGAAAACTGACGTTTCCTGCTTTATTATCCTACCGTTCTGACAATCCCCTGTTCCTTCCCACTGACAATTTGCCTTTTGAACCTGCTTGCTGCCTCTTATGTCATGCATCTTATTTCTCCACTTGTTTTATTTCACGTATAAGGCAAACTGGCCTTAGAGGATGAAATTTTATTTGCAAAAGCTCAGTCTGGCATTCAGAGTGCTTCTTGGGAAATAACCCCGGTTGTTTACTCAAATGAGTTTTGAGAAAGTCCCTTTGAATTCATACCGAAAGTGAAATTGTGTCAGGAGCGCTTGTGGCGTTTCATGGCTGATGGACGAGTAAGTCACAAATGGTTTTGCTATGGATTCTCATGCAATTTAGTGATGGTGTGATGGAATTCATTGTAAGTGACAGAAATGTTACAAATAAAATCATAGGTTATGTGTTTGTGAAAGCAAAATTTTATTTTTTAAATAGAGGGTTTGTAAGAATAAGTTTGACTGGAGACTGCAGTGGTGTTTTCTGTTTTGATAGCTTAATTAGAAATCACAAACTTACCAAGCTATAATATTGATAAACAGATGAATGACCAGTTTATAAATGTCATCTGTATTTACAATTCTTAATCTTAACATAGATTGCAATTTTAAATTTTATCTGGGTGACCCAAAACCATGAGTAACTTTTTTTGTTAATGTTAAGTAGAATTATGGGTATAAAATGGGTCTTCGGCATAACTTAAAAGTGGGAAAATGATGGTTACAGGCTGTTTATGAGAATTCCCTGGTGTGTTTTGGGAAAGGGGGAAAGCTGCATTAATATAGCGCAATGTTTTGAAAACTGAGTGGTTTTGTCACTTTTAGCTTTGTAAATGCCATTGTTTGCCTTGGCTCTAAAATAATAGCAGCAGCATCCCAGCAGGAAAAAGAATGTGTGGTTGTCTCTGCTAGTTTTGACAGACACTGAGCAAATTACAGCAATCCAGCTGGAAAGATTGTCAAACCATCCACTTGCCCAGTTCATCCCTCTGGCTCCTGTTTAGAGGAGACTGTTCTCAGTGCAGCTTCCAGGGAATTCTCTGTAGCTCAATAAAGCTGGGCTTGAGGTAAGGCTGACCGGTCAAATTACCACATATTGGATATCTGCCTACATTTTTGTCCCCTCAAATATCGTTTTTCTGATCCAGGAGCAGTTTTTGAAAGAGGAAACTCTTCCCTTTTCTCCTGAGAGTTGTGTGCCAATAAACAAGAATGAAAGATGGAAACCACTGTGAAAGAAAAGTGAAACTGATTAATCAAATATCATACCAACCTTAGTGCATATATGCCAACATTTTAAATGATGTTCTGTATAAATTGAAGGACATTTTCCATATGATTCCCAGTGTCCCAAGAGCTGCAAGTCTCCCATGCTTTATCATGCACCTAGTTGCTTTTCCTCTTCCATTGAGATCTCTGCATGCACCTTTCCTTGCCCTCTGTGTGCCTTCCCTGCTTCTTGGGGTGTTTGGTTTTTGGTTTTTTTCCCAGGGACATGCTGGTTGACTCAGAGTTTCCTGCTTTCTCTGAGCTGAATCAGAAGTGGTGGATTGAGCAGTTCCATCCAGAGCAGAGCAGAGCAACTGCAGTGTCAATTTTGATGTATTGACACTTTCTGCAATCCCAGTTCACGTGAGGGCATAGGAAGAGGTTTAATTTGTCTTGAAATGGCCCTTCTAAATTATCTCTACTCCAATCCAAATTTCACTCTCTTTTCAATAATTTTTTTCCTCATTTTTTCTCATAGTTTGGCCTCAGTTTCTCCTCCCCACCAAAATGCATGAAATGCATTTAATACTCATCTTTTATTGCAGAATTCCAAAATGTCACTTAGACTTCTTGGAAAGCAAAATATCTTACTACAGGAAAGCTATATTAAAGGATTGCTTATTTTTCTTTCTTTTTCCTTGCAACTGTGCTTTTTTTTCAAAGAATGGCGCAAAAGAAGTATTTGATAGCAAAACTGACGAGCTGCTTAAGAGAGGACAAAATTCAGCTGTGGAAACCACCATATACAAATGAAAAAAAAGAAGCTGGAAAAGAGATGAAGGTAAATACTTTCTCTGAGTTGATGTCATACGTCTTCCATGTCATACTGCTGGTGCATTTTCCCAGTTTTTCTTCTCATTTTCTCAGGAGCTTGTACAAAAATATTCATCCAAGCTGAATATCAATGAGAGTGATACAGAGAATATGCTTGAAGAAATACGGTGTAAAGCAATTGAGCGTGGGACAGGAAATGAGAATTTTAAAGTGACTGGGATTGCAAGACTTGATATATATCTGCCTCGTAGAAAAGTGAGTAACACTGCAAAAAAGTCTGCATAAGTAGCTTTACTTTGAGCTTTTGAGTTCTAGAGCTGTGTCTATGCAGATATTTTCACTTCAGCTTTTTCAAGTGTTGTGTATGGGTGATCTGTGTCAGGTATATAAAACGTGGGGAGAGGGGGAATTACATATTTTAGTTTCCCAGGTATATGGGAGCATCATGGCAAAAGAATATAATATTGAGGAGATGAGTAATTTTTCCCTTTAGGATGTAATGACAAATAACCTTTTAATTAAGAAAAGTGAGTTAGATTTAAGTGTCTGTTTCGATTCCTCCTGACGTAATTGCTTGTATTAGCAGTAAAGAACAGGTGTATATTTTCAGCTGAAGAATACCTCAAGTGGAGTCAGCCTATTAATGTTGCTTGAACTTGGAAATGAGAAGCAGGATTTTCTGTTGTGATGGCACTCACCTGTTCCCTTCATAGAGTCATGGAATTACAGAATCACTAAGGTTGGAAAAGACCTCCAAGATCATAAAGTCCAACCTTTACCAACCACCACCTTGTCAACTGAACCGTGGCACTCAGTGCCTCTTCCAGTTGTTTCTTGAGCACTTCCAGGGGTGGAGACTCCACCACCTCCCTGGGCAGCCCATTCCAAATCTCAGCCTTCTAGAGCAGATGCCTAAAAGCTTCTCCAAAGGAGAATTGAATTAAGTTTTGCCCTTTTAAAGTCAGGTTTCAACTTCTAGTTTCACACATAAAGTACTCCTGTAGTGAAAAATAATTACCTGGGCTAAAGGGTAGAGTGTTAAGTGATTGCCATGCAGTTGAAACAACCAAATAGTTTCATAATTCTACTTTATAATGCTGCTGGGCAAAGAGGGGAATTAATTCATTTAAAATTCCAGTTTATCTAATCTGGGACCAGAGACACTAATAGGAATTAATCATAACTTAGCCAGTCACAGGTGAGTGGCATAATTGCAAAACACAGTTAAGATTGGAGGTACATAATTAAATTAATTTAAATTGTTTGGTTCTGAATTTAGATTTATTTAATTCTGAATTTTCTGCTGTTATAGTGCTTATTTTTAGCACTATAAAACCAGTACAGGACTGGAAATTACTACTATATATGTCCAGCCATAACCCTCTAAACATGATTGTTATTTGAAAACGAAATGTTACTGTAGAACAGTTAATTAAGAAAATGTCCAAAGTATCTTCATATCATGCTTTTCCTTCCCTCTTTCTTTTCCCCACCCAATATAATTACTACAGAGCAGGAAAATCCCACTGGAAACCAGTCTGTTCATCACAGGCAAGGAGCTCAGATCCCAGTAAGTACAATCACCCTTTGTGCTTCTCTCATGAGACACCACCCTTATATACAGCATTTTAAAAAAGCAAACAAACCCACTTTTTGTTTGATTTAAGCTTTTTCTTAGCGTGTATTCTCTGAACAGGATGTCCAGTGTCCCTGTAGGGCAGTTCTTCATGAGAACAGCTGTGATTTAACAGATGGAAAACAGGAAAAAGTTAGTTCTGTGTAAATCACCAGCAAGTACCTGAGAAGGCACCAGTGATCAGGGTTCCAAATCTGTAACCAGGCAGATCTTCTGAACAGTGAACATTACTTTTTTTTGTGTTTTTAAGCCATAAAAAAATCAGATTCTTTTCTGTCTGTTTTGCTTTTTCCCTTTGTGTATCCCAGATTTTCCCTATGTGGTACACAAAGCTCTCTGATGATGTTATTTAAATTCTAGCAGCCTTTTGTAGCAAAAATTTTAAGCCATTTATAAGCACTAATTTTTAGGTTTTATTGCTATTGTAACAACAATACTATATAGCCTTACAAATTTATGCTCATGGATGAAATTATTTATTTCACAGGATAGCACAAGAATATGCATTACAAGAAAATGCTGTCAAAATAATCATAAATAAGAAGCAGCTTGATCTGGGTACGTATCTCTAGCTAAGGATACCTTTATGCTAATTTTCTAATTTTCTGATTCTCAGAAGAAAAATGGCCTCATAACTATATTAATTTCAGAAATTTCCAAAAACCAGCAGTTGTATTTGTCAAGTTCTGCTTTACAGGAAATGAAATAAATTATAATGATCAAAATTCTTGAATAGAATTAGATCAATTAAAGGAATACCACAATAAATATTGAAAATCCTTTCTAGTGTTGAAACGCTGAAAAAGCACATTTAAGAGAAACTCTAAATTTCTTCAAAAACCTTATTGTATCATAGCACTTGCAAAGACTTTTTGTAATGCTTTGCCCATGTTCAACCTATCAGATGTGGGAAGTGATGATACAGCTTTTTCTTTGCTGATGGCCCTGGAATATATCAGAATTAGAACCATGGACCTGATAGAAGGAACTTGGATTCAGTTCCCAGTTCCTTTGTCCTGTACTCTTGTGATGTATGATCCTGGACATGTTCTTATTCCAGTTTTTGCCTGAAGATCAATTAACTGAAATAGAAATAATGGTATTTTTTGAATGTCTTGGAAAAAAACCAAGGAAAGAAACATATCAGTCACTTCAAAAGCACTTTTAAGATGCAAGTCTGATTCTAAATTTTGCTGACTATGTCAGTAATTTTCATGGTTTTTGACTGAGTTCTCAAGTCTTGCAATTTCAGTAGTTCCAGTGCTTGAATTGTATTATTCACACTCTATTTTGCAGGTAAAACCCTTGAAGACCAGGGTGTCACACACAATGCAAAAGTTATGGTGCTTCAGCTGGAACAGAGTGATGAGGAAACCAAAAGAAGAGTTCAGGAGGAAGAGCTTCAGTGCAAGAAAGAAAAAGAAATAAATGACAAGATGCAAAGAACTAAGAAGGGTTTGGAAATTCTAGCAGAGAGAGGTAAGTGGGCTTGTTGGGTTGGGGGAGAGCTGGATGTTCATTAATTTTTGTGCATCAAAAATTATATTCTCAGAGGCCTTTCATTCATGGAAGAATACCTATACCATGGCTGAATTTCAGTTCATACTTTTCTAGGTTTCTACCTACTTGAAAACTAGATTTTAAGTTGGCTAAAACTTTATTTTCTACCCTTTTTACACAACTAGAATGCTACAAAAAAACTTTGGCACTTTGAGAAGGATATAATATGAATCAATTACTTAATTGGCACTTGGCAGTTGAGGATCTGGTGACTTGTGAGAAGCTTTAGATTTATTGTAGACATAAGCACAGTGGCATAATGTGTTTTAAGTCCTTAAACACTTTTTTTGTAGTTCAGCTGTGGCTGTGTGTAACCATGGTTTCGTTGTGCAGAGCAACTCATTTGTCACTGTCATCTGCAGCATGGCTGTTGTGTTCTCATTCCCTTGGATGTTGATTCCTGGCAACTGTGGATTAAGTTAAAGGGATATAGTTCAGTTAACAGTAATAATTTTTCAAAATGAGGTTGTGTTTGTGGACTGCAATGCTTGATGGTGAGTTTAAATCACTTCTCTATTCCATTGTTTCACAAATCCACAAGCAAGGAACTGTGGAGCTGAGCAGGTAACGAATTCCTGCCAAATGCAGAAACACCTGAACAAAGCTTCAAAGCTGGTGACAGCCAGTTTCTTACTATAATACCAGATCTTGAACACATGACAGAAGTGTTTGCATTTTTGGACTTAAGGAGTGGTTTAGACCCCACATTTTGAATCCTGAATGGGGGTCTCTTTATGGTTTTTGCCAGTGTCAGTTACAGCCTGGGTAATGCCAGGTAATGTCAGTTACAGCCTACAGTTAATGCCAGGGTACAGATCAGAGTCTGCAATGGGCTCCCAGAGTGAAGGTTCTGTGAGAAGTGTAGTAAGGGTTTAACAAGCCTTTTGTTTCACCTGAAAGAAACCCCAGGGCAGAAGCTTTTAATCTCAACAAACTCTTCCTTAACTGTCTTTTGTTTACAATAAAATCATTTTTTCGTTGTAAATCGAGTGGAAGTGAAGACAAAATTGATAGTTTGGTTATAAACATTAAAGATGTGGGGAAGGAAAATACTGAGCTGTATTTTTTTTTAGCGTTATCAACTGCGCTCAGTTGTATTTTTTAGATACTATATGCTTTAGTTGATACATCGTTTCAAATGCTGTGTTGTGTAAAATACAGATGTTTTGTCTTCTGTAAAAAAAAACTTTATAATCCATGTAACTTTTAATACTGTGTCTAAATTTCTGCATGCACAAGGCCTTTTCCATAGGAACCTTTCTAGAGGTTCCTCATGTTTACCTGGCCAGAGCCACTGTTGGTTGCAATGTCCAGAAAAACACACAAACAGCCTTTATATGTAATTCTGATTTTTTTGGGTTTTTTTGCTGTTTTGTTTAACAACATAGTAACATAATCTATGGCAGCAGAGTTGCTCTGTTGAAGGTGGTGTTTAAATTTTAAACTTTTTTATATCTTTCAGAGGAGTACTTGGATCCAGACTCTGTTCCATACCTAGATATAGCTAATCAAACTGGAAGGTCAATTCCGATTCCTCCTCAAGCTAAAAAAGTAGGTGAAAGCCTCATACAATGCTGTTAAGATGGCTCTTTAAAGCTTGATCTGTGAAACATTTAAAATATGGGATTGAAATACAGTCAGACTTTCTGGGGCTGTAACCCTGGGTCCACTAGATGTTTGTTTTCACAAATAATTTTGAAATAAAACTTAAGTAGAACTCTATAGTGGGGAATATTTCAGTCACCTGGAGACAACCTCTGATTGCTGATCTCATTGCAGGTCTAATCTTGCACTGACCCCTGTGTGGTCCATATCTTACTTTTGTCATTTAAGATGGGCTTTAATTTTGTTGTATCCTAGAACCTGTTATAAATTATTTTAGGTGTCCTAGAAGGGCATGAATGTAACTTGTTTCTTAGGCCTTCTTTCCTTTCCATTTGGAAACTTGATGAGTCTTTCTAAATTGGACTCTGTTAATATCGTTTTTAGATCTTTTTCACTGTGTTCCCTTTCAAACTTAAATTTGTTCATCATTCAAGAAAGTTCCACATTCTCAACTGAAAATAGTTTTGGTTGGGTGCAAGTGTTGAGTTACAGAAGGAGTGACACACCTGATGTTGGCCACCGAAGCAGAAGAATAGGGATAGATGCTGCCTTTCAAGATTACTGGATTTTCTGAAGATAAATAAATTTTTTACAAATACTTGGAATTGCACCCAGGAACAAAATTGTGAAGAAATGAGCTAGTGTGTGCCAACTGCTGCTCCAGCCTCTCCTGAGGCCTGCTGTGATTGCTGCATCACCTGGAGTCTCTGGGTGATGGGGATGACACTGTCCACTCTCACAGTGCATGCTGTTCTGATGAAGTGCTGAACATAATAATTCACCTGAAGAATTAAAGCATCCAGTGTTCAAGTGAATGAGATTTCATCAGTATTGATCAAAGATAAGAGGAAATTATTTCGGGTTGTTTCTATCCCGAATTATTATTACATTTCCATTTGTTACACTGCAGGAGTGTTTTCCTGACGCATTCAAAATTTAATTTTCAGTTATGAGGTTTTTCAGGAAGTGAATTTCTAGGTTTTGCAAGATAATTGTGATAGCAAAGAGAAACCAATTTGATGCTGTTAGGAAGTGTAGCACCCAGAAAAATGCTGAGCTTTGTATCACTTACCATTAAAAATCTCTCTGGGGTTGCATTCTTAAAGTAAGCTTGGTGCAGCATTTCATGTGCCAGTAGCAACCATTGCTTTTAACTAGACAGTATTATCAGATGGGAGAAAAGTATGAAGCAGTGTGAAATAGCTGATACAGTGGTATGTTTGTAGGAAGAGCAAGGACTCTCATGGATTACCTGGATATTGCCTTTTAGCTCTTTGAGCTGGGGAGGTGCAGTCAAAAGTCTCAATCTGTTTTTCTAGGCACTCGTGCTGGCTATGGGTTACCATGAGAAGGGCAGAGCATTAATGAAGAAGAAAGAATATGAAATAGCACTGCCATATTTGTTGGATGCTGATAAACACTTCTGGTAAGAACATTTTGAGTCCTTGTGTCTCTCTTTACTGTCAGCCCATAAAGGAACAGCACAACCTCTACCTGTGCATATAAATCAGGGCCAGTTTTGCTTGGGGTTGCTTCACACCCCCTCTTGCAGATGGGAAACAGCAGATAAAGCTCTGACTTGCAGTGACAGGTGGCTTCATGTAGTACAGCTGAAACAGATACTGCCACTGGGCAAGTTAATCTTTCATAACAACATAAACAGAAACTGTCAATATTCATGTACCAGGTTATAAATTGCATTAGCTTGAGAGACAGTCAAAGATATTCGTTTGCAGTTGCTCCTGTGAAGTAATAATTTCTTGTAAAAGGTGGAGTAGATAGCTGAGGTCAGTAACCATACCAGGGCTTCTGCAAGTAAATTAGTTTCCTATCAGCTGTCAGAGCCCTAAATTGCTCTTTCAGGATCCCAAAAGTAATACTGTCCCTCTCTGTTTCTTATCTGTGTGAGTGTGCAAGGAGACTGGCACAGTACTCAGCATGTTCATGTGCACTGAGGCAGTTTCTCAGTCCTCCCGAAGATTACACAGGGTTTCATTCCACTGTGCTTTTAGAGATGCCATCTTAAACAGTAGCTACAGCTCATTTTGTTACTGTAATGCTTTAAGATGTAGTGTTGGCATCTGTCCTGCGTGTCAGTGAATGGGATGGGCGATCAGGGCTTGATTCCCTTCCCCTGGCATCAGTTTGCTGCCTCAGATATGAAGAGTGTGCTTTCTGCAATGTGAGTGTGTGCACTTCTAATGTGTTGTCTTATGAGTGTTAAAAAGTGTATGTGAGGAAGAAATAAACAACCCTCTCCCAGAAAACAAAATTGTTTTATTTTCCAGTGAGTGTAGCACGGAGCTGCTGAACACGGTTGATAATTACGCAGTGCTGCAGCTGGATATAGTGTGGTGCTACTTCCGTCTGGAGCAGCTGGACTGCCTGGATGATGCAGAGAAAAAGCTGTCCACAGCACAGAGATGTTTCCAGAGGTGCTATGGGGAGAACCACGAAAGGCTTATTGACATCAAAGTATGCTGGGTTTGATTTAATTAGGGTGGGATTTTTTCCTACATGCATTCAGTTACTGTTCGAGTATTGCGAGACTGGCTTTTAGAAGTTTAAACTTTTCCTGTGTATCATTAGCCAGTCATCTGGATCTGTAATTGTCAGCACACAGAGAGCATTGGGCCTGGCAAAAAGGTCGTGCCAAACGTGTGTTTATATGCACACACATCATCAGGGGTTGAGGTGTGATGCTTTATCTGCACACTGAGTGTCACAAAGCCCTGACTGTGTCTTCTTTAAATGTGTAGAGTGTTCTGTTGATAATGAACTGGTGTTCTACTACATGCTTCTATCTACATGGTCCTCCCTCCTTCTTTAAACAATTCCTTAGGGAAGCTACGGTCGTGAGAAAGTTTTATTTCTAAGGCTTTACCTCCTTCAAGGGATCGGGCACTACCACAGTGGCAGAGAAAAGGAGGCTGCAGAGTACATTCAGAAGGTAAGACAGCTTTAGCTAAACCTCTGGAGCCCTTCACTCCAGCCCCTCAGTTTGGGTTCCATCTTGCACCTGTTCTTTGCTTACTCAGAGAAACAGGGAGGCGTTTTTTGTTTGTGTGTTAACAGTGTAAGTGGTGTCATTTTGCTCTTTCTATATCCAGGCGTCTTCTTTGTACGGAGAGCTGTCCATAGATCCTGATAAAGTGGATCGCCTGTCACTCCTGGGATTCTCGGAACAGGAAGCTCGCCTTGCCCTGCGAGCATGCCACGGGAATGTGGAGCATGCTGCCAATCTGATCACCAACAGGAGAGAGGTAGGGGCAGTGAAAGCATTAAATCACAGATCATCTGAGTTGGGGTGTCATGAGATGTGTGTTGTGTGGCCAGAGCAGCGTGGTGCTAAATTAAGGACTTGGATTATCCCGCTTTGGCACTGTGGGCGTAGCTGACAGTTTGACATGTTGGCACAAGTTTGAAACCAAAACTTAATGAATTAACAAGGGGAGCTCTGTCTCAAAACAGATGGGATGAGAGCGCCAAAGACCTGTGGTTGTACCACAGAGGCACATGGGAAGGCTTTGCACCAGTGTTTGCTACTCAGCAGTGCTCCGTATGGGAATAAACCACCAGGACCAAGCTGTCACTCCCAGGCTTGGCTGGCCCCTGTTGTGGCTTGGTACTTGGAAGATCCAGGAGGGAAAAAGGACTTTTTTTATGCTAGAGTGAGTGAAGACAATGCTGTCCAGATCTGAAGTGATGTTTGGTAAGCTGAGGAGCCACTTCTAGACTTCAGACAGTCAAGTGTGGACAGAAAAGCCAACTGGCTGAGGGAAGGCTGAACAGAACTCCTTGGCTTCCTGCCTGGTTCTGACTGTCTGTCCTTGGCAAGTCTTGTCTTTGGGCCCATCTGCCAAAAGGGTTTGTCACTTACCACACAGGGCCTGGAATAGCTGTGATGGCACCAGATCCGATCTGCAGAGCGGAAGTGTGGCGACAGGGCTGGCTCATGGAAATGCTGCTTTATTTAGGAACGAGTGTCTGGCAGCACAGTCTGTATTTACAAAAAAAAAAAAAAAAGCCTTTTCCTCAAGAGATTCAAACTTGAAGCAAAAAAATCCAAGAAACCCTACATGCACAGGCTGTGTGTTAAAGCATTCCCATGCACAGTTGCAATGTCTGTGCTATTGCAGGAGAAGGCGCAGATCAGGAGGGAGGAGAGAGCTAAAAGGCGGCGGCGACTGGAAGACATCAATACCCTGAAAAGTATGGGCTACTCAGAGAGAGCTGCTCAGGTAGCTCTTCAAAATACACAAGGAAACCTGGACCAAGCTTTTAAGGTAAATGATTTTTCAGTAGTAGTAGTGTTGTACAAAAGAAATTTGGTTGGGTTTTTTTTTATTTTTTAGCAGATTCTTATTTTCTACAGTCTATATTTTTTAGTTCATAGCTACCTTTTCTGAACTGTAATGACTGAACTTGCACTTTCTGACCCAATAAATCAGGTATCACTTAAGTTGGCTGAGGTTTGCTTGTATCAGCCATTGGGCTGTATACACAGCCGAGTTGAGGACTGTTGTAGCTCTGTTGCTCTATTCTAATCTCTCTCTGTTTTATTGCAGTTTATTCTTGACAATCCCGAGTTACTGTTGGAAGATGATGATGATGATTCTGTGGCCATGGACCAGTTTCAGGTTTCCCAAGAAAGTATTGAGCAGGTAAGCTAGACCACTTGCTTTCTTGTGAGTTGTCTTGTCTCTGAATTACGCTTGCAAAGACAGCAGATTTTCCTTAAGCAAAGCTGCCCAAATATTCTTTGACCCATGTCACTCAGGCTGTCACACTCCAGGGTCTGGCATCCACTCTTCATGGTGGAGTCACTCGGGCTAACATGTAATTTGTGTGTACTTCCTGCCTATTGCACCAACCTGCTGTGTGTGGATGTGGAGGGGAAGTATGTCCAGAATAATGTTCTATCCCCAAAACAGACAGCAAGTGAGAAATTTATTCAAGTCTCTAAACTCTGCAGTGCACAAGGAAAAGAGTTGGAATGTGTATTTCTCATGACAGGCTGTCTGACAAGCTCGTCAGTAGTTAGTGTAGCTGTGTAAGTGATGTCAGGCAAGAAAACTGTATTGCCTAGGAAAAGTAAACAGCACATGCACCCCCCTGATACAGTGGAGTGCTTTGAAGTTTCCTTTTGAAAGCAGAAAAAGAACTGGTCTGGTAACAGACAAGAGACTCTTGATCCTGCTCAACATCCCCATGCCTTTAATAGGTCACTGCCCTGTTGTTAACTGTTCCAGTAAGCCAGAGTCAGTGTCCTGGAATTCCTGGCATGCAGCGTTTTCTCTGTGTGAGAGAATGACTGTCAGATGCAGAAGCAGATTCCTGTCAGACCCTGGTGTCAGATGAGCTTGGATTTCCCCAGACTTTCTATATTGTTCCTTTTTCCCCCTCCTGCAGCTGATGTACATGGGTTTCAGCCGTGAGTCAGCAGAGCAAGCTTTAAAGGTCTTTAAAGGGAACATCCACGTGGCTTCCCAAACCCTTGCTCATTATGGGGGAGTTCTTCCCCCTTCTCTGCTGCTGTCCTCAGAAGGGTCCAGTCCATCAGAGGAATCCGCTTCTTCCAAGGACCTGCTCACGGAGTCTGCAGGTGGGAATGTTGCATCCAGCGGGGGGGAAGGGAAGGGAAGGCTGTTCTTCTGGCTTTTGTAGGAAATAGTTAAGCAATTTCTGCTGAAATAGTGGTACAGGGGCTCCAGTTAATGCCCCAGGCTGCTTTTATTGGGAACACAATTACGGGGAAGCAGCTGTTGTCACAGGTGAGCTGCAGCCACTGCAGTGACAGCCACACAGGGACTAGAGGGGGCAGGTACCAGCTGCAGGCAGGTGCAGCCCAGGAGAAAAGGTGACACTCAGGGTGTCCTGGGCAGGACTAAGGAGTTTATTCCGGATCTGTGCTCTGCAGGTGGCTGACCTGCCTCCATACTCCTTCCTCGTGTCCCTTACGGGATAGAACCATAATCAATACTTCCCATTTAACGAAGAAACGTGCACATATTTTTTTCTCTCACTATTTGTCAGAGCTGTAGTGATCCCTGTTGTATAATTAAAGGCTTTCCTACACCACATTTAAGTAATAAGTAAAATGGCCATCCTGCCCTATCCTTCACAGAGTCATTGTAAGGGTGGCTGTGCAGGAAGGGGCTGGCAGAGCAGCCACACTGGTGAAACAGGGAGAGCACCAACTTCTTTCAGAGGTGAATTCACTGTTGCTGCTTTTTATTGGAAGGTTCCTCTAGTTCACCAACAGATGAAGACATGGAGACTGATGCAGTCAATGAAATCCTAGAGGATATTCCTGAACATGAAGAGGATTATCTGGATTTAACACTCGAGGAAGAAGAACAGATAATTCATGAATACTTATCCTATATACAAGTACCGCAGCACTAAATCCCATTAAATCTACTTCAGTTATATGTATTTACCTTGTCAAATGGAGTTTGGTTTATAAATGCACCTTCAGCTTCTCTCTTACTAAGGGCCTTGAATTCAGTTAAACTATAGTTGGAATACTTAATTCCTGCTTATTTGTAACTCTGCTTAAAGCCTACATTTGTGATACATTGTAATTTATTGTCATAGAAAAATAGAAACATTTATTTTCAGAAGAAAATTTAATAGAGCTAAACTATATTTTTATTGTGAAATAAGTTAACTCAGTAAAGAAGCATTTCTATACCATTTTAAAATACCAGCTTTAAAAGAAAAACATGAGTTTGTAAATGAGAAACCTTAGCTCATGAGGCTGTAGAGGTAGATCAGCTTTCCAACTTTTTCTTCTGAAAGATTTCTAAGAGACATTAATGTATCTGTTGTGCATGGGTTTATACCGTGTTCTGCTTGTCCCTTGCTGCAGGTGTTACACAGGCAATAAAGGTAACTCTGTGCTGCTTCTGCCTTCGGTGAGAGACCTTTGTGCTTTGTTAAAGAAGTGGGAACTACCTGGCAGGGCCCTGTCCTGGGGCAGTGATGTGCTGGAATTTCCTTTTATAACCAAATAACCACTTTGCCCAAGCAGCTCCATTTAACCTCTGCAGGTGTGTGGCATAAGGTTGATGGATTTGTGGAGGATTACAGGATTTTCTGCAATCAGCTGTTCAACAGAGCTTGGCTCAGGCGCTGTCTCAGTAGCTGTGTCCAGCTGCAGCGCTCTGAAGAAGCATTTGGGGGTTTTTGTGGTTTTATAACATCCCGTTTCCTGCTGTGTAAGCGCTCCTCTGCGCCGGGAACAGAAATTCCTCTCTGCCTGGCAGCTTTGCTTGGACGTAGTTCATTCGCTTTCCATGACTCCACGCTCTCGGTAGAGGGAGCCCAGGCCCCGTGCGGAGCCGGTGGGAGCAGGGAAGCGGCCGCGCTCTCCACTTGCAGCCAGATCATCAACCCTCCGTGTGGTGACAGTGTCTCCTTACCCGGCACTCACCGGCCGGGAAATGAGGGCTTGAACTGCTGAGGCACTGCAGGGAGCAGGGCCTTGGCCTGCGGGATGACTGCTCAGCTGCAGCACGGGGACGGAACGGGCTGCAGCAGTGCAGGGGTTTTATACGGATTCCCTCAGCCAAGCACAGCAAAAAGCAGGCAGTGATTACACTGTTAAGGAATTATTTGTA
Organism: Aleadryas rufinucha; assembly: GCA_013397815.1. Taxonomy (NCBI): domain Eukaryota; kingdom Metazoa; phylum Chordata; class Aves; order Passeriformes; genus Aleadryas; species Aleadryas rufinucha. The sequence goes on from VZTH01019642.1 coordinate 101,176, forward strand.
TTTCATTCTTCTGTATCAAGGCAAGTGCTATAAAAAGTGAGTGGCTTTGTATCTCTATCCTGAAGGCTGAAGGATTTCCAAAGCCAGCAGTATGAGCTTCTGAGGGAAAAGCAGCCCCAGCACCCATTATATCTTGTTTCTTTACAGGCCAGCACGGAGGAACCCCTGGACAAAATGCAGAGCAAAAACAGAATAGAGAAAATAATTTAAAATTGAAAACATACACGTCATGGATGTAGTTTTATCAGGAAGTAGATGGAAACACAGATTTACTCCTTCCTTCCTTCCCAAACCTCCTGGCATTGCCTGCCAGCCCCTGGGCATGCGCTGAAGGCAGCGGCTGCACAGGCAGCAATTCTCCTCTTTGAAGTGCCTTGCACAGCAAACTGGCAGCGACAACTTCAGAAGGGAAGGTTTGTCCTTGGGGAATTTAAAATTAGCATCATAACATGCAGTGCTTGTCAGAGCAGCCATTCATCAATGATGTAACTCTGCCAGTGCAGTTGTAAGTGATCAGCAGGGCAGGAGGCATTGGCTGAAAGCTGTAAGTTAATTTTGACCATGTATTTGGAGGCACTGTGGTATGTTTAGCAACAAGCAGAAGTGGTAATGACTCATTAATTCCGCTCTTTGAGATCTCTCTCTGCTGATTGCGTGTGCAGCTGCTGTATGCCCAGAAGGCTCTTGTGCCTCAGGTAGTGCGTGTGAAGTTTTAAACAAAAACTACAGCCCAGGTGGTCTGGGGAACTCTGTCCATCTCCTCCAGGCCTCCTATTTCGTGTTGTCCTCAGTCAGCTGCATGGCAAGCCATCACCAGCTCAAAAACGTGTCACTGAGCCCCAGTGACCAGCTTGAGAGGTTTACAGTGGAATTAAGTCTGCACGATGCAGATGACCTCCCAAATTAGTCTCTTGGTAGGCATTTCACATAATTTAAATGCTGCTTCCTACTCGATGTGGAAACCTGCCAGGTAAGAACTATCGAGCTGCTCAGCAGGAGAGGAGAGCAGGGTCTGTGATGGGCCTGACCCACTGACAGTGTTAAGGTGTCAGAACAGGGGTCTTTGGGGCCACCAGGGCAGTGCTGAGTCAGGGCCCATCACTCTGTCATCCCTGCTTTCCTTTAAGTCTCTGCTTTTGTGTCTGGTCACTCCTTCCCCTGATAGGGGAACTGAGCTTTGGCACTCTGGCACCTGGCAGGAGGCAGGACTGTTCCACACATACCCAACTCCAACCCCAGCAGAGAGGGGAAGGCAAGAAATGTTTCCAAAGGTATATGTGGATTTTCCTCCCCATATTCCATCCATTCTTAATGGCTGTGCTTCTGCAGCCAGGCCACACCCCCCATATAGGAGACAAAAATAAAAACTAGAGAGTCAGTTCTCTGTAGATGCCACATGTTTATTAATCCATTCTAAAAAAGGATTACAGCATTTTTATCTTGCTGTAGTACAGAATAAATAAAGCCATAAAAATAAAAACATGTGCTTAGATATTTTTGTACTGGTTCTACAACGAGCTATATCTGCAAATAGAAAAATATAAGAACCCTTGTTAATTCATGGCTCAGTGGTTATCAGAGAAGGATGAACCTGGAAAAAGACTGGGAAAACTCTTGAGTTTGACTGTTTATCCAATGCTACTGACAACCTAGCAAGACACAGCTTTGGGAGGAGGAAAGGCAACACAAGGTCAGCAAATAGGGCTGAGGTTTAGTTTGTTCTGTGGCTTATGTTTTGTTAAAAAAAAACAATTAAATTCATTTCTGTCCTACTACTCAAGCTTCCCAGAGAGGTGTCCAGTCTGCTTTAAATTCCTGCTGCGGAGCCAAACCCTCCTCTGTTGGCCTTGTCAGCCAACAACTGACCCGAAGGTCAGCTGTGAAGATGGAATTCAAGGCCACCTTTCCCTGCAGGACACCTTTCACTGCTACAGTGGGCAGGGGTCATGGGAGTGGGCAACAGCAATGGCAAAACATCTCATTAGACACTGGGCAGCCAGAGGTGAAACACCTCTGTGCCCGAGGGAATTGACACCAGCAGGCATCAGGAAAGTTCCTCATTGCACACACACAGTGGTACCTCACCTGAACCACCCTGGCTCCCCTCCCAAGCTCAGAGCTGCTCAGCTGAGTTATCTGCAGCCACAAGAGCTGACCTGAGTCCCTCTGGCAGCCACAGAGAATCCTGGCTCCTCACACAGAGGTTCAGGCAAAGCCGCTTCCCATCTCTTTCCAAGTTCTGGTTTACATGGACACAGTGGTGCAGAAAACAAAAGGTTCAGCTTTGGTCACTGACATAAAGCCTGCTCTGGGCAGTCACATGAGTTCAACAGCCTCGTGTTCCCCGTTCTCCTGCTGTACCATACAGCCAACTTTATTGTTGAAGAGACGAGACAGGCTCCCCTTCTGGGAGCTCCTGCCCTGCACAGACCTCTCCTTCTTTAAGCGCCGCTTATTTCTCTTGCATATTCCCCGGATGTCCCAAATCCGAAGTGTGCCGTCGTGGGAAGCTGTGTAGAGCAGCTCGTTGTGGATCTGGAACAACAGGGTCACATTAATACCGAAGCATATGGCTCGGAATGGGCACAATCAAACTGCCAAAAATCACAGCAAACACAGCTTGATCCCAACACTTAAGGCCTGAGCTCGTTGCAAGAGTCAGTATAAATTATCACAAAAGCTGCTGAAGTGGGATGAGACATTACCAAGTCAGGACTCATTTCTCAGCCACTTCACAGAGCCATAAACAGCAAGAGTTATTTATAACCCAGACCCTCTAGAAAAGCAATGGAGAACTAAACTCGATGTCGGAGCAGGCTGTGGCTGGGAATTTCTGCACTGCTTTCAGACTGCTGCTTTTGATGTGGAGGTTAAGTAGGCACCAAAATCGTCATCAGTGGGCAGTGGGGGGGTTCAGCAATGCTTCCCTTCTCAGTTCCGTTCCTTCTTTGCAGTAATTTATAGGTACAATTCCTCCTTCAAACGCCATTGCTCTTCAAAACCTGCAGTAATTTAACCTGGATTCACTGCTGTGGTTTCATTTCCTTTATGAGCCATTTGCTGCTGCTGGTAATGTTTCCAATTGTCCTCATCCTGGCAGCCAGACATCAGTCTCGATGATCTTCCTGTTCCTGCACCAGTCTTGTCCTCCCCGTGGGTGCTCTGTGCCAGCCTGTCCGTGCTGTGACAGTGAGCATCCCCCTGGCTTACATGAAGCACCACACAAGCACCACACCCCTCATCCAGCCCCTGTTAATATACTTAAGATCATGTTAAGGTTGCCACTTCTCATCCCTCTCTCTTCCCAGGATTTTTTGCCCTTGTACAGCTGGAAATTAAGTTATGAAGAAGAATACAAAGCCAAGCTTTGGTCTTGTCAATGCTTAGGGCTGCCCAGGGTGATTCTATCAGGTACTCCCCAAACACATCCACGTGCCCACCTGCTACACAACAACTGCCCAGTACCAGGAGTTTGAAGTTTAAGATCATCCAGCCACTTCCTAATTCAGAAGAATATACAAGAGAAAACCATATTTACAACTTTATGTGCTTGGGATCAACTCCAAAAGAAATTTTATCTCCTCTCTTTTTCTTTGGACTGTCAGCCTGCCAGAATTACCAACAATGTCTCACATTGTTAATGAAAATCTTCATCCTGCACACAGCTTATACTGAGATCCCAGTGCAGGGAGATGAGGATTCTTAGAGTGGCTGCTTCATCTCTGGAAGTGCTCAAGGCCAGGTTGGAAGGGGCACTGAGCAACCTGGTCTCCTGGACCATGTCCCTGCCCATGGCAGGGGGTTGAAATGAGGTCCCCTCCAATGCAAACCCCTCTATGATTCCACGGTCTTTGCATGGCCATGAAGGATTATTAATTCCTCCTGGTTTAACTATTAAATGCCAGTCTCACTTGAGCCTAGACAATATGCAAACAACATTAACTTTCAGTTTTAAGCCAGGGGCAGAGACTCCTCCATTTGCCTGGCAGGATGTGGGTCAGATATCACTGCTGAGCTGCTTCAGACTGTTTAGGGATGCCATGCCCCGGGGCGGTTTGGGGGATGAGGCTATAATTATTCTGCCTGCGTAAGGCAGGAACTTCTTTTCCCCTCAGAGCACTGCAAACACTTATCATTAGTGTCTTGTAATGGAAAGGGTCTCATGAGGCTGGAGTCCATTCCATGCCCCACAAAGCATCAGTTCATCTGTCTCAGTTCTCGTGGCTGCTTATCCAACCTGACCTGAAAATTCCCTGATCCCAGACATGGGGCGGTCCCTGGGGACTCATTCTGTGGTTTCACTTATCCTTATTATTACTAACAAGCTTTTCTAAAATTACATACAGAATATTCAAGTCTTATCCTAGAACAACATCCAATCCAAGACACACACAAGTCAGCCACACCACTTCCCACAAAACAAATGAGGGAGCAACCAAAAGGAAGAAACCCCACCACGAAACCCCTTCCTGACCTGGATACAGTTGATGATGAACTTGTGTCCTCGGAAGATCTTCTGCAGGACTCCACTCCTGGAATTGAAAGCTCTTGCACAGGCATCACCACTTCCTGTGAACACTGACACACAACCACACAGCACAGCCAGATGTGAGCAGCCACTCGAGGTCAGCTCATACAAGTTCAAAAATGTACCTAAAACCAGCTCCCAAGGGAGCATGACGTATCATTTAGATTCTCTCCTCAGTCAAACCAGATCACTTTCATTTTGCTGACCCCAGCATGCTTATTTGCAGTTGTATTTTTCAAAACACTGAACCATCTTCAGACTGAAGTTCCTACTCACACCAGCATTTCACTCCACACATGCTTCAAGTATCTATTCCTGCTCTTCTCTTCCACAGATATTTCCCTGCCTAAACGTGCCTCAATAATTCTAAGCAGGCAATTTATCTCAAGCCTGGTTTTAAGGATTTCCACTCAACCTTTCATTTGTTTTGCCAGAGTTATTTACAGCTTTCCATTCAGTACTCCAGTGTCTCCATCACTTCTGCTGCTACAAGAGGGGCAGGGCTGGGGTAACTAAATTGAGCATGACCAGGAATTTTGGCTATTCATCAGGTTTCCTTAGAGTACCTTACATGTTCAAAGAAAAATTTCTCAGCACTTCAGGATCTTCAGATCAGATCCCCACAATTGCTGCATCCAGAAACTGTAAGGCAGTGTTAATGTTTAGATTTTGTACTTAGCAATACGCCCAAAAAGGAGCCCATTTGTGTGCTTTAAAGGTTACAAACTCTCTTTATAAACACTCACTTTCCTTCAGTAAACCCAAACTCCTCAAGTTTATCTAGAGAGAAATATTTCAGAGCTGCAAAAAGCAATATATTCACTGGTCCCTGTATTTCATGTCTTTGTAAAAGCCACTAGCACAGAAAGATTTTTACAAAACCGGAGTGCCTGAAGGCAAAAGATTCCTTATCTTTTGGGAGAAGTCGGGGACTGAATCTCTAAAAAGGGGTGAAAAAAATTATCATGGTAGTAAATTCAGGACTACAATAACAGATGAGAGAACAGACTATGTACTGCCACGAGCTTTTTAAATTCAAATGAAACAGCAGGGAGCTGGGCACCTCCTGGGTGCACCTCCAAGAAACATCTGGATGTGGAAAATCAATGTCACTTTATATGGGCCACTATAATTCAATTTCCAGTAGAGTCCTGAAAAAGCATCTGCAAATGGGTAACAACAAAGTAAAGCAGGGAACAGGTACTGATTTTTTTTCCCAGTGAATGGAAATCACTTAATTCTGTTACAGACATGCAGACAGCAGGAACCAATTAAGAGCTGTTTTCACTATGCAGCTGCCAGTTTACTTCAGCTATCAGGACTTTGCTTTTGACAGACATCCTTTATGTCTTTTGAACTGTCACTCTGGATTTAGAAAGTCTCTCTGCACCTCTGAGTTTCAAAGAAGAGCTGTTGATCTAACCCAGATTTAGCATTTAAATATATACTTATACATACCTGTGAAATAAACAACAACAAAATAAAATTAATTTTCCTTTTTTACTTAATTTTCATAGACCCTTGGGAGAACAGTTTTGAAACGTTCCCCTGGAGCTTTTGCAACATGAAAAAAAATATAAACCACATTAAATTTTAACAGCTGTGCACATACTTTAAGAGAGAAATAATCAACATATCATTAAATAAATTAGATTGAGAACCAGCTGTAATATTCCCCATGCTATTAATTACACAAGCAGACTGAGGAAAGCCACTGGAAACACATTCTGAGGATTTAATGCTTAGTTTTCACATCTGTCTGGACTCCCTGTACACGATAAAGTGATTTTGGAAACAGACTTGTATTTTTCCTCTTTCTTCTACTCTATTTTCTTATTTAGACCACAAACTCTTTGGGGCAATGAGCCTTTGGGCACTGATCAGAGACAAAGCAGCAGAATTAAGATCTTCTAACAGAAAATTACCACTTCTTGGCTGAGATGGTTTTTTATGCACTGGTGCAAATGTGACATAAACCATAACAAACATGATTTATATTGAAGCATTTTCTCCACATTTTTGAAAGACAGTTCTGATCTGTCCCAGGTGAAGAGATAGAATTTTAAGCTACACTAGGTCCAACACTGTTATCCAGTAAACATCTCTTTATAATTCTAATTCTAACAAAATTATTAGATTAATATTATTAGATCAATTATTGTGGAAATAAGTGATTAATGCACCACAATAATGCAAGCAATCATACTACATAAATTGATTTTAAGGGGAAGCTTCCTCTTTCATTAATTAAAATGCATATAGTGCATTCAAATAAGTCCTTAATATTTTTCTAGAACATTTTTTCTACCCTTCAAGGGGAACAATTCAATACTCCGTTTGACACCTTTAGTATTTTTGCATTTGATTTAAAACGAGATTTTAAATAGCTCTGTGAACTCTTCTATCACACTAGCAGGATGTTCTTCACAGGTCTGACTAAATGCAGCAATATTGTCTGCATTTTAATTTAAAAAAAGAGTGTTGTGGAAAAATAATGTATGTGTATGGCAGGGACAGGGTGGTATAATGAGGGGGAAGGGAGAGAAAGCTGCAGAGCTGATGGGAGTGGCATCAGATAATGAAACTTTTGTTTGAGCTAAAACTTTCTTTTCTTTACAGTCTGGTCAAGTCTCTACTGCTTGCATGAAGAGTGGGATCAACACTGAAGAAATGCAGCTCTGGAGGTCTCTAATACAGGAGACAGTCTCCATCTCCCACCCAGACATGAATATTCCTCACAAGATCAGGCAAACAGCAATTTAGCACAGTTAGCTCACCTTTGGCTAGTCTTGACAAATTCAATGTTTTGGTTTGTGTCTTTGTAATTAAAAGGGGGAAAACACACACACACACAAAATCATCGGTATTCTGTCTACCAATGATCATCCTAGGTTACAATTTCTGGTTCATTTCCCTTGCTCTACCTGCTTGCATCTTGGAGCAATAATAACTTCAAGGTGCAGTGCAGGTTCAGACTCTTTCCCCTTCCATTTCAGCCTTCTAGCCAACTGCAGAAGCTGAAATAAGCAGAAATTACAACCTGCAGGTAGGGGACAATGGGGTAATTCTGCCATGTAAGTGAGGAGAGCTGAAATAACCATGATTTACAAATAAATATTTTACTGGAGAAAAGCAGTGATGTGGGACTCATGCTGAAAGGAAGACCAAAAAAGGTTTCCTGACTTAAATAAAATTCTACCTCTGGGCCCGGTTACATGCTAAGTTTCCAAACATAATTAAGAAATCAGTTCAGTTACTGGGTTATAAATGCAGTCAAGCAAGCATGGTGCCAGACAACTGCCACTAAACTGTGCAGGTACAACTCTCTGCTAACGTGCACCATCTTGCATCTGTCAGCCATTTATCACCATCACACTGAGGAGCTGCCAAAAGAGAGATCAAGGCCCAGATAGCAACCATTCGTTTAGTGTGATGTGTTCACTTCATAGCTGAAGTGCAGAAAGCAAAATCAGGAAAGTGCTGTGAATGCCTAGGTTAGTTTGAGACAGCCATGGCCATCTCCTTCAGGGTAGGAGAGGAGAGAAGGAGAGAAGTTCTTTTTGGGAAGCAAGTGAAGGCACATCAAGTCTAACACCAGAGGCAGGATAAGACCAGGATGACACAGAGAGAGGTTCACTGATAAAAACAGAGGTGCTGTCTTGCAACCCAAACCCAGACATGCAGAGGGAAAGCCAGCACAGAGAGAGATTTAAAGAGGGAGGTTTGATGGTCAGAACATACTGTTATGTCAGCAACAGACACTGAGGTACAGAAACCACTGTAAACAGCAGGACTGGAAGTGGGAGAGCTGAGCCCTGAACATTACTAAGTCAAGCACTGCTTGGCTACTGGAGAAAGTTGGTTTAGAGAACAAATCCATGAACGGGGACAGATAATGGGAAAAGAACTTGCGGAAATGAGTCTAGGAGATGATCAGAGCCTCAAAAGGAAGCCTAACAGTTAGAAAGGAGCAGTGAGCATCCAAGGTGTGATTCTGGTTTAGGACAGGGTGTTACACAGAGCCTACAAGGTAGCAGAGGCAGGCACAGGGCTGTGTGTCCAGCAGCAGCAGCACTTGCTGTCCCTAGCACGCAGCAGAAGCAGGTGACAGACACCAGACTAGTGAGGTTAAACCACAGCTACACAAACAACCCCCGGGCAGCTCAGGATTTAAGCCACTTCCCTTGGTAACAAAAACAAAACAACTGCCTCTTCATTTGTGAGAAGAAGGAGGTGGAAAATGGAAGGAAGGTCTAAGCTTCCCACATGGAGCACTGCAGCAGTTTCGTACTGAACGTAAACATGCTGGAGTTGAAAAAAAGTGACAACTTCACAAGCATTCAAAATTCTTCTCCATTAACAACCTTCAGTCAAAGACAAACATTGAAAAGGAGACAGGGGGCTGGAGAGCATAGGAAAGGCAACTTACAGATCCCAGCGTGGTATTTCAAAGTGCTAACGCTGTGTTTGTGGGCCTTGTACGTCTGGATCCGCTCCCCAGTGTCTACAAACCAGCACTTCACTGTCCTGTCCGCGCTCCCCGAGTACAGGTGACGATTCACCAGCTGAGGGGAGAGAAAAACACATCAGCAATGGCCTCTCGGGCACCTCCATGAGAGAACTGCACTGAAGGGACTCATCCCAGTCACAGTTTCCAGCTCAACAATGAGCAACAAGCTGCACCTTGAAACAGAGGGGTGGTGAGCAAACCAACCTTGAGTTCCTCACAGTCACATCTCCCATTGACTTCTGGGTCTTAAAAACAGCTCCCAGCTTTGAGAACATAAAAACTTAGCCCATCTGCTGGTGCCAGCAGGCAGGATTCCAGGGAACTTAATGCTAACCCTACTTCCATAATCAGTTACATTACCAAAGCCTCAAAAACATCCCCAGCAGTGCAGTTTCTGCAAAGCATCTTTGACAAGAATTCTTAGCAGATTGTAAGTTTTAATTACAAAAAAAATCCGAACAATGCTGAGGAACAAAAATAAAAAAAAAGGTAAATTAAAATTAAAATCCTACACACCATGAACCAGGTTTTATGTTTATGATGATCATTCTGCACAGGGTCAGTATTTAGAAACACTAGCTTTTCCTTGAAACTGTTCTGTATCTGCATTTCCACAAGTCTTTTTAGACTGTTATTGAACGATTAAATAATTAACCATCCTGACACAGGTTTTTAAATATCTTCAAGCAGATTGTCTTCTGCTGTGCGTTACCCTTCATCATACCAGCCATCCTGCACATTGTGAGAACTCACTGGTGGGGAGGATGGGGGTTGTTCCACACAGACAGGACAGAGAATGATGAAAAGAAGGATTGCAGTTGGGGAACAGAGACAGAGAAAATAACTGACCTGTGCACGACTGAAAAACCAACCAGTGCACAGTAAACAAATTATGCAAAGCCTAAAAGCTCAGCAAGGAAAAACTCCATAGTGCATAGAAAAGTCTGGCATTCTCTGTCTGTGTAAAGAATTCAAACTGAAGGTTTGCACAGCCGTTGTTATGTAGAGCCCAACTCCTGCTGAAGGCAGCCAGTCACTGCAACACCCATCTGTAGCTCAAGGTAAGTTTTATAGACTTGCAGCAACCTCTGTATCACAGGGATGGAGGAAGAAGGGATAATCCTGACTCCCCACCAAGGAGGGGAATTTGCCTAAGGAGCAATGAAAGGTACCTTGTCTGCCCCCAGACACACATCAGAAGGTCCAAATGACCAGCAGTGCACAGACCCCTGATGCTTCTCTGGTATCTCCAGGAAACCAACAAATGACAAACCAACTTGTCATGGTCTTGCTCCTAGGGTACTTTTAAGGGTTGGTTCTTCTGTCCCCCTAGATTTGGTCCCCACTCTTTGCACACACTGTATCTGTAAGGTTGTTCATGCTCTTCCATCTCCACTCCCAATACAAAAAGGAATGACCCCATTCCCAAAAGGCATCAAAAGTGAGCTTTGTACAAAACAACACTGCGCTGTGTTACAATGTGAAACAAAAGGTATTTTAAGATACGAAGCACTACAGCGATGGGACTGTGATGACCCACACAAGGAATGTGTGCAGGCAGACCAAGAGGCCCCCTGGCCACAGCTCCCACCAGCCCAGCTGGAAAAGGACATGCCACACTTCCTCCCAGCAGAACCTGGCCCATGGGAGAGATTTCATAGCTGAACACCAGGAGCTTGTAAAGCACAAAGCACTGTAAAAAGCCAGCAGTACTTTGAAATGTCACTTCCTATTACTTTTAAGCTGTTTTAGCAACAGCATTAATGCTGCATCTCCATGAGGAAGAGAGAACGAATGGCCAGCAGCACTAACAAAACCAAGAGCCACAAGTTAGCCTGAGGAAGGACTTTTAAATTTCAGTCTCTCCCTGAACGGGCATGAAGAGCATTGTCATGTGCACCTGCTAAATGGAAGAGGATGCTTTGAGTTGAGATCCTGCTGTGTGGTTCGTGGCCGAGTCGTTGCATTTCTTTTTTAGACATCTTGCTAGCAGCATCAACCCGCCCACTGAGCAAGGAAAAACACTAAATTATAACCTCCTGCAGGTAAATGCCACTCTGCATTAATGGTACATTAGGTTAGGCTGCTTCATGTCTACATTTAAGTGGGTGTATCAACGCCAAAGTGAAACAAGAGAGCTGCAGCTTGCCTAGATTTGCTAATTTGTTAGATATAAAAATGTATTAAATTACGTGGACTTACTCAGGTAATTTATAGCACCAGGATTTTAAGAGCCTTAGAATCACAAAATGGTTTGGGTTGCAAAGGACCTTAAAGATCATCTCATTCCAACCCCCTGCCATGGGCAGGGACCCCTCCCACTATCCCAGGTTGCTCCAAGCCCCATCCAGCCTGGCCTTGAACACTCCCAGGGATGGGGCAGCCACAGCCTCTCTGGGTAACTTGTGCCAGGGCCTCACTACCCTCACAGCAAAGAATTTCTTCCTAATATCTAATCTAAATCTACCCTCTTTTAGTTTAAAGCCATTCCCCCTTGTCCCATCACTCCACACCCTTGCTCAAAGTCCCTCTCCAGCTCTCTCGGAGCCACTGGAAGGGGTTCTAAGGTCTCCTCCGAGCATTCTCTCCTCCAGGCTGAACAATCCCATCTCTCTGTGCTTGTCTCCATAGCAGAGGTTCTCCATCCCTCTTCAGCATCTTCCCAACATCCTCTGGACATGCTCCCACAAACCCATGTCTTTCCTGTGCTGAAGACTCCAGAGCTGCATGGAGCACTGCAGGTGGGGTCTCACGAGAGCAGAACAGAGAAGAAGAATCACCTCCCTTGACCTGCTGCCCACACTAGCTTTGCTGCAGCCCTGGGTATGTCTGAGAGCTGGTGAGAGGGTTGGCACTCCAACCATTTCCATCACATTCAAAGCCTCTGTGCTGCCCCATGAAACACTTCTATGCACCTTCCTCCCCCTCACCAATTTCAGCAGGTGAGCACGGTAGCAAAGGGTTCTCAGCCTTGCATGGAAAAGGAAATATTAACAGGTTAAACAATCTACCAGATGCCATGGACTGAGCCTGCAGCAGAGGCAACAGCAAAACCCAGGGCAGGCTCTGACTGTCACACAGTCCCCCATTCCCATGGCATTTTTATAAAACAGCATGAAATGGCTATTAGTGGAGAAAGCCATCAAGAGCTCTCAGCTCAGGCTGAAGCTGCAAATCAGATATGCTTTTAGTGATATGATAGGCATAATGTTATCCAAATTGGTGCAGATTTCTACAGATATGATAGTCCCTTTACATTCACTGTGGTCTATGAGACAATTCCTCTCATCCTGAGGCACATCTGAAACAGATCATGCCTTAACACTCTTAAAACTTGCTATTTCTCCTCCCCAACAAGGACAGCTTTCTCAGCTGTAGCCAGATCAATTCAGGCAAGATCACACCTCCTTCACTTGACTAAAGATAGGTCTAGCTTACAACTCCTGCCTAAGCTACAACACTTCAGATATCTGCATTTAATCTGTATTTAAAATAACAATCATCATTGCTTTCTGTTCCCCCAGCCAAAGCACCTTACAAGCTGGCCCCACGCTCTGTGGTTTAAAAACATTTAGTAGACACAGTTACATATTCCAATCTGTGACTGCCCAGAGAAGAGGTGATATTTCCAAAGCTGTATTTTCCTTGGCTGGCTTTTTGAGCACTTGGTTCACTTTGGCCAACTGCCTAACAAAGCTCCCGACACAGAAAACCATGGCCAGGCAAGGACACCTGTGGCAGAGTGGACAACACAGAACAGATTTGCAGCTCAGATACCAGTGGGCTGAGTGGACATTTCAAACCTACGTAGCTTCAAAAACATTAAAAACCTGACAACAGTTTCATGCCCAGTTCTAAAGCCTCAGCTAGACAGCAGAAAAAAACCCATTGCATTGATATTTGCAGTTCTGGATTGTTAATTTCTCTCATTGCTGTGAGAGATTTTGCTTTGAACCAGATGAAACACTGAGACATGTGAATGGAGCAAATTAGTCATAATCCTCAGGCCAGAGTTCTGGAGATGTAACTGTTTCATGAAAATGTTCAGTCAAACTACTTGTGAGTTGCAGAGTAATAGCAGTAGCAAAAGACAAGTTGTAAACACTTTAGTAGTTACAGGTCTCATTAATAAGAAAAAACCTTGGTTGTAGCCCCCAAACACACCAGAATTTTAATAAAAAACCAAATTATCACATCCAGGGTTGGTCTCTCAAGACAATCACAACCGTATTGCTTCACAAGCTTGGCTGAATGAATAAATACAGCAGCTTAAGACAATTTCTAACTGTAAGAATGCCAAAAATATCTGCAAAAGAGCTGTTTAGCAGGTATTTCAACCTTATAGGAATGGACTTTGTCCTCCCAATTAACCTTTGCTATAAGAAACAATTTTTGGAGAGCCAAGAAGAGGCAATTGGTTCTCCAAAGAGATTTGGACACATCCTTTTGCTGAGGGTCACTGCACTCAGACTGGCTGCCAGGAACTTCAGGATGAGTTCACATCAGAAAGCACATATTCCATCACCAGCTTATTCTTGTCGTGGGGGTCAGTGCTCCTACAGTCTGGAATTCTGGTCTTCTGTTCACAGCCACTTCTAAGTCAAAAATCACCAAGCTGGACCAATCTCGAGTTACAACTATGTAAGCCTTGGGCTGAGTTAAGAGTTTCAGGATCCCATTCAAACCACATCCATTTTAATGAGCTAACAAACTCCCTGTGGGCAAGAAATTGTTGGCGGTTTTTTTCCTGAGAATCCATCTAGAATGAGCTCTCTGGGCTGGCTGTTAGGAGAATGTTTTTCAACTTTTTTACTGCAGTGCAAAGAGATGGCCCAGAAACATGTTTCATTCTTAGAGGTGTTGTACACCTTCACATTACTCTCACTCACATCTTCATCCTCTGATGCAACAAATACAAACACAAATTACAAAAAAAATATGTGCACTTAATTTAACTGGTGTGGCAAGAAAACATTTCTGTCCCCCACCTCCGTGATCACAACAGTTAAGCACATAAACAGAGTTCAGGCAGTGGCCTTGTTCAAAGCATTCTTTTCTTCTAGTCAGCTTTAAAAGGCAACTGAAAGGAATGGTCCAAACAAAGGATCTTTTGCAGGAAAACCAGAAGCAAGTCTTTGCCCACTCATGTTCATGTTCTTCAAAAGGGACTTTTCTTGCAAGAATGTTTGCTGTAGGATCCAAGCTAAATTCCAAGCTGGATCATTTCTCTCTGCCAGCTTTTGGCAGCACAATTTTGATAAATACTCGGAGGCAGAACAATCAGCAAAGGACAAAGCAATCCTTGTGAACAGTTTGCAAAGCTTCTTAGGAGAGACATTTAGAAAAACAAACACAAGTAAATATTTAAATGAGGGTTATTCAGCCTATTGCAGGCAGTCACATTAATGAAAATGCGTGTTTGATTATTAATTGCAAATATTGGTCTTTAGCCAGGCCTGAAATTTTTAAGTGGAAGAATGAGCATGAGCTATGTGATTACATTCAGCCCACCCTTGCTTTTTCCCATCACTTCCTATAAAATCTCATTATTGGCTCTTATATGAAGAGGGAGCTCCCAAAACAGCTGCTGTACTTTGTCTGCCAAGCTATCAGCACACTGCAGGAGAAGGAGAGTGAAGAGTTCTGGCTGCTCCACTGTGAGTTACCTTGCCTGACTAGGGAAGTCAAGTAATCAATGCTGCCAAAGCACCCAACATGGACACAATTCCCACTGCAGATAGAAAGTCTCTCAGCAGAACCTCTCTCAGTGCAATTTAAATGGTGGAAGGAAGAGAAAAGTGGCATTATCCCAAGCTGCAGGACTCCTTCGGCAGCAGAGCACATACAGTGGGTTCAGCTGGTCACCTGCACCAGACTGACCCCTGGCCAGCAGGACGAGCCTGGGGAGTATGAACAGCTCACCCTCGTCATTCCCCTGCCCAGAACCACGGAGGACAGGGGACAAGGGAAAGCCCAAAGCTCACCAACGCTTTCTGTTCTGCCATGCTAGGTAAGAGTTGTTTCCAGGCTCCTCTACTTACACTACCTGGCAACACCAACTTAAAGGATCTTAGAGCAGCTGGGGAACACTGAAAATCTGAACGTGTCTGTGGCATCACGCCCCTGCTTTCCACACACCAGCACTGCAGGAAGCACGGTGGAAAACATGGGTGTGCTTTATGGCTATCTACCCAGAAAACTCCTTCAAGAAGCTCCAGGAATTTCCATTCACTGCTACAGCAACACTATTGGTGTTTACTGGAAAGTAATGGGAGATGACTGGAACAGGCCGGACCTAATTTGCAGCAGTTCAGAACATCCCAGGGCATTCCCGTTAATAACAGCTTTTTAAAGTTGGGGAAAATATGGTCTCAATATCCAAATTTTTCCTGATCTGTGTCCAGGATGAGAAATCACACTGAGCATTTCTCAAACTTTTTGAAAGGTCACCCTCCCTTAGGGATCTTTATTTGAATAAATAAAATGAAAAGAAGTCTCTATTTTTCTTTCCCTTTTTTTCTCCCCACACAAGCATTGTACCACCCAGAGAACAGGTAACTGCCATCAATTGTTGGTACCAACTCAGCTCCTCCAGGACAGGGGAGTGAAAATCTGATGTAATTAGCAGTTCACTGCTGCACTCAACAAAACTAATTACTGTCAACAATTAAAACTGCTGGCTACTGTGAGCAAATCATAACTACCTCCGAATCCTCCTGACCCAGGGTCTGAAAAATACCATCCCAACTCACTGCCACAGATTGCAACACTGTCACTAGGAAGCCTGAGGCAAAAAAGGCCCCAAGCACATTTTGAGAGCAAAACAAAAATAATAATAAAAAAACCCACCTCTATTCAGGAAGTTTCCTTTCTGTTAAAACATCTTTGTATGGATTCTGGTGATTGACCCCTTTCTAAAAGAATGAAAATACCATGTGGGCTGTGCTGAGTGGCAGCCAAGTGGAACAGAAGGGATAGTGTTGAACCCAGAAAGGCAGAGAGGAATTACGAAAGATCGACAGCCCAAAGCTATTCAACAGCCCAAAGCTATTCAACAGCAGTGACTGCTTAAGCTGGGATAACTTTGAGAGGCCTAGACACCAAATGCTCTCTGTGGGGGCTGTTTGTACCTCAGCTGGACCCTCCCAGCCCCAAATATTAACTGGTGATGAGAGAAGCGAGGGGCTACCAGTCACTCAAGACGACTTGGCCAGGACTGTTGCCAACACAGTCTTGGCAGCAGCAGTAGTCTTGTGTACTCTGAATTGTTCAGGTTTTCCAAATAGATGTATTGGTTTTGCTTTTCTTCTCCCCTACAAGAAGTTCTGTTTGTTTAAAGCCATTGTTTAACTCTGTGCTCACAAGCACTGCTCATTCCTGAGCATTCAAAGGGCGTAATTGAATTTCCCAGGCTTCTGGGAGAGGGTCAAGCCAGTTTTGTGTAACAATTTTAGCAAGAACCCAATTAAATTAAAGCAAGCTCTGTTGTTGCCAATCTGTGCCTTGGAGAAGGGTTACAATTAAACAACAAAACATAGCGTGACACTAAAGACAGCAGCAGATTTACTTCAGCATCCTCAGAGTACATTACCACAATATCATAAAAACAAGATTTAACACTGAGAATTTACCCAAGCAAGATAAATATTACTCCCGGGCAATATGATTTTGTGTGAGTTTTGGGGGTTTTTTCCCTTTCTAAAACCAAAGAAAAACAGAATTCCTTCAGTACTCCCAGGTTTTTAGTCCACTAGTGTCAGCTGTAACCACCTTATTTAGAAACAAAGGCAACTTTTATTAAAGAGCTGTTAAAGATACATCCTGTAGCCTCTGTAAGGGAAAAACACTTATGGACAACAAACACAAACAGGGAGAGCAGCAAGAAAAACTACTGTCCTTAACTTCCATCAGGCACATACATGTATAAACATTTATGCTGATCTGAAACTGAGTTACAGATCATCAGGTACTCTCTTTAAATACACTATTAGCATTTTCTGGTGGATAATGAGTGTACAGGGTAAGTGCTTGAGCGATAGTTCCTCTCTTGCTTCATCTGCCTGACCTCCTCCTCTCCCCTGTAACATTAACAAAGCTGGCAGCATTCAAAAGAAAAATACTGCAAACAGAAAAACAGAGTATAGTTTTTCAGATTGCGTTACATTTTTTCCCCTCTCTCCTCCATCATTTCCTGATTTCTCTCCCCCATGCTCTGCTTCTCTTTTCCATTTTCCTTGCCCATTTTCTTGTCTTGGCCATCTGTTTCTCCCTTTCTTTTCTCAAATCATGTCTGTGTGGTCTTTAGTGTAGGATTTCTTTCAGCTTTATGCTTTCCTATTATCTTTTGCCCACAATTTTGGGTTGGGTTTTTTGAAGCTATCTGGTTTACTCTGAGTTTTTTTCCCTTTCCCTTTTTAAGTTACCTGACCCCGGCCCTGTTTACTTACTCAGGTTATTTTCTTCAAAGTCTGGTGAGCCTGACTACACAATCCCACTCAGATGAACAGTGCTCTCAGCCCACCTACTACTCATGAGTTCCATGACCTAGTGGGATTTAAATAGATACTGAGCTAGAAGTTAGACCAGGACAGTCACTAGAAGCTAAGAGGAGATCAGAAAGTGTTTAAGAGAAAAAGGGCTTGTCTCAAGACCAGAGAGCACTATTATTTTGTTATTGCATGAATATTTAAGCTTACCATTTATAATCTGTCTTGGAAGAGCTTCTTTATGAATGAAAAGACAACTGAGACCCGCATGAGTTAAGATATAGACACCCAAAGGCTCTCAAGGAAGCCTCTGCCCTTACCTCTAGGCAAATTACTGATCCTTGGTGCTCTTTGAAGACTTTCAGCTGCTCTCCAGTGACAATATTCCAGGTCCTGATGGTGTAATCCGTGCTGCCAGAGAACAGCTCCCTGTTTGGTGCATCAAGTATAAGGCATAAGACGGCCCCAGTGTGTCCCAGCAGGGTCTGGTAGCAGCGCCCGCTGGACACCCACCAGACCTTCACAGTGCAGTCCGTGCTCCCTGTCACCAGCAGGTCCCTGCTCACTTTCTCCTCCTCCTCCTCTTCCTCCTCCTCTTCTTCCAGCACATCCCTGGAGGAATAGTGAGCCAGAGTCAGGACACAGTTCCGATGGCCCCGGAACTCCTGGATTTGTTTCTCCTTGTCCACACTCCAGCAGCGGGCTGTCCTGTCATAGGAGCCACTGAAGAGATAGTCTTTGGCAACCAGGATTCTGCAAAAAATAAAGTTGGTGTGCATGAACAGTATTGTTCTTTTTACATGACCATCTTTTGTCCCAATTTCAGTGCCAAGTACTCCAAAGTATGAAACAGCAGCATGAACATAACATCTTTGGCATTTTTAAAAATCAAACACTTCCCTGTTTCTACTTTTAAAATTGAGATCCCTCATTCAGGTACACTGATGCAGATATTTTCACACTATAGCATTGTAAATTTGTGCATTTTGTTTTGCTAAAATTCCTTCCATCAGGGATTATGAACTTTCTTAAGTTATATATAATACCTAGAAGTTTGTTGTGTTGTTTGGTTTGGGTTTATTGGGGGTCTTTTTAATTAACTAATTATTGGTATCATTAATTAATACTTCTTTATAAAAAATTATTTAAAAACAGACCTATGACAATAACTTGGAATTAAAACAACAACAACAAAGCAATTGAACAACATTCCAGGAATCTGAACTATAATTGACAGTGTGCAAATAACCATCTTTCCATCATCAAATAAGGAGAGTGCAAGAAAAAAAAAATACACCTAATTTCACTTAGCTCAGGATCTCAAAAAAGGTAAAGCAAGAGCACCCCACTTATTACATAACTGAAGAGCAAACAGGAATTCAACTTCCTGGGCCTTCAAAATAATGAGTTGTAGCTGCACAGACATACAATAACAGAAAAATCTCTACAGTTCATATTTCCAAACCAGAGACAGGGAACATCCATAACCTGCCTTCTTTGTCAGCTGAGCTTGGTCCTCTGGAACCTTTCAAACAGGCAACAAAGTCATATGAATGGGGAACACATTTCCCATTTGCTGATTCAAGCAAAAATCAGGCCAGTGCCAAAACACAGAGCCAGCCTTCCTAACTATTTACAGAATCTCACTACACATCATATGTGTTTTGAGTTTAGAAAGGAACTAAAAAACCTCACACGCCCACAAGAAAAGAAATGTTAAAAAAATACCAATCTTTGACTGCTCTATTTGCCATTAATTAAATCCAGTCCCACTATTAATAGGCACTTCAAATGGACAGGCCAATCAGCCACACACAGTAAGTTTATTATTCAACTTCATTTGCCCAAGCAGGAATAATAATTACAGAAAAATCCTGACTTTATCCCTCTTGCTGACACAAAAGCTTGACAGAATGTTTTTAAACCTATTTATCAGAAGCATCTGTTATCAATTGGATAATTTCTTCTGGAATTTCTTTCCTAGCCCCAGATTCCATTCCCCTGCTGTGTGCCTTTCATTTCTCTCCTATCTGTGTCAGCAGTGTTGCTAGAAAAACTAATCACTGCAGCACAGAACATGAACCCTGAGGTTTCCACAGCCCCTTTTATGAGTGTAGTAATGGGGAACTGCAGTGAAATGACAAAATGTGTGATAACAGATGACAGGAACACGAGGGGAGAACCCCACCTGTTGACAATGGATGTGTGGCCTCGGTAAATGGCCAAGCACTGCCCGGTCACCACGTCCCACTTCCGAATGGTGTGGTCAGCACTGCACGTGAAGGCAGCCTCGTTCTCCAAGTGGCAAAAGGTGATGTAACTTTCATGTCCTAGGAATAACAAAGGAAATCAGTCACCGTGCATGCAGAAAGGACAGACTAGTCCAGCTCTTCACCTTAACTAAAAGAAAAACACAAACAAATTTACCAAAACTCCAGTTTTAAATGCACCGCTGTGCTCTTCACGTTTAAGGATTTGTGTAAAGCACAACCATTTCAAGTCACAGCAGAAAAGTTCACTAATATCAGGATTAAGTGAAAGAGTAAAACAGTACAGTTCCACCAATCAGGAAAACCAAACAGTATTATAAAAATGTAATGAGCTAAACTAGTATCAATATAATAAAACTCAGACTAATGAAGTTTGAAACCAGTAAAAAACTAGCTTATTTTTTTAATTAAAAAATGCTTTTGCTGCCTTCTTCTGAAATCAGGGAGAAAAAGGCTGCATTTCAACCCAGCCCACTGATTGTCAGGACACAAACAGTCATAAATCAAAGCATGAAACTCTGAAAAAATGACCTGAGACTTACCAGCAAGTTTAATTTCATTGTCCAGGCAGAATGAAAAGCAAACAAAAAAACAGATCAGGTAAATAGTCAGTCAATACTTTCCCCCACCATGACTAATAACATGAATAAACACCACAATTTTCTAAATATCAGTATACCTTCAAGGAAATTACACAGGAAGAAAGAATAAGAGCACAATTGTTTATACAATATTCAGAGTACACAGGGATTCTCCAGGTACAATGAAAACAGACACACCCACAGGTCTAAAAATGTCCCACTGACAAACAAGGCAATGCCAGAGAAGAGGAATCAATATTACCATCTCAAGCTTTTGTTGTTGCTTAGCAAGATGTGTCATTTTTCTATTGTAACAATAAATCCACCACATTTAAAAATCACCTTAGGATTTAAGTGCCAGCTTCATCCAAGGTCTCTTGTGTGAAATTGCTGGCACCTATCTAATCATTGGACTACTATTACCTTGCACTCTTCTGTTTTAACATTTAGACTGTAAGCTTTCAGGAGCAGAACAGTTTCCTCTTAAGTCACTCTTACAAGAGTGAAAGTTATGGCTGAAGTTGGTGGGCCCTACTGTGACTTAAATACTATCCCTTGAGAAAAAAAAAAAACTAAGAAGGACAAAAGTGATTAAAGAGAGACAGATGGACAAAGGTATTAGAAAAACAGAATGTTGTAAAATAAAAAGATGGTAAAAAAACTGAGGGAAAGAAGACTGCCCAGTAAAACACTGTTTCACTGACTGCAAAAAACAGATTTCACTACGACTCCTGTAGTTCAAAAGCCTTGTTGTAGCTCAAAAGCAAACCAGAATCCACGTTACAAACATATGGCTTGTTTCCTCTAAAGCAAATTCACCAGATGCCAAAAATTAAACAGATCACCAGGGCTATAAGCACAACTACACTCGTTTTCTCATATTTGTGAAACTTTCTGCAAAGAAGCCTGAATGGATCAGGTTTCAATCATTGGGATTTTTCTCACAGCATCTTGAAATCCGGCTCTGAGATGAAAATAGCATCTTGGTTACTGCATCAGTGTCTGCCAGTCAGATTTTAACCATCAGTAATACCCGACCCACACGCAGGGTGCCAAAACCCCCTGTGGCAGACAAGGTCTGGTGCTGGTCTGGCCAAAAGCAGCCACCACACAAGTCTGCTGGTTGTGCTGTGGTGGAGCTTGAAACTGCATTAGAGATACAGGTTTATCAGTAATTATAGCTTGTAAAATTAAAATTGACACGACAGCTGCATGTGTGCATAAGTATAAAATACATACAATTATCCAATTCGACTGATGGTTCACAAACCACCCAGCCAACCTTCTTCAGAGTTTACCCCAAACACTGGCAGTACTGGCAGATTCCATAATAATGAATGCTATCCAATACATTTCTCTTTCTAGTTAAAAGTTAATTAGTGGTTTAAAGGGATTTCGAAGCCTAAAGCAAATGCAGCGAGTTTGCCAGAAGCTAGAACCATGGCAGGATGTGGGGGAAAAAGACAATACTTTATAGTGAAAAACAAGCAAGCAAGCAAACAACAAGGAAATCACAGTGATGTGATTTCTTCTTTGGAAGAAAAAAACATTAGAAATTCCAAATTTAACAGCTTAATTTTTTTTGTATGAAAAGAACATGAGTGGGAATACAAACATCCTTAGCCCATATCTAGACTCTTTCATGACTGCACTGTCTACAGAGGTTTTTTTTCTTTTCAATTACTGATATGCTAGGCTAAGGATAATAAATTTTGTTTAAGATGCAAAATGAATTGAAATTGAAAAAGCCCAGCAATTAACATTTCTGTGCGTCAAATGAGGAGGGAAAACAAAAGTAACCTATTTAGCAAGGCTCATTTCCAGACTTCTGGGTCAAGAGGTTCTAAATAAAGACCACCTGGAAATGAGATGATTAAAAGGACCAAAAAAAAATAAATTAACAAAACCCTGGGGAAAGAATAACAAAAAGTCAGTATTTTTTCACAGTGTAAAACAAAACTTCCAGAAACTGACCTAAGTTAAACAACTTCGCACACCGTGAGATAAAAGGATCCGTGCATTCAGTAGTGCTGGTAACCTGTTTTGGGTTGAAACAGCTCCTGCTTAACGTTGCTGTAATAAACACCAAAACAAAACAAGCATGATTTTGGCTGCCCGGCAGGGACTGAAAGAGACCAGAACACGCTGTGTGGCCTGTGCCATGCTACGGACCCAAACCCCAGGCGAAAAGCAGCTGCCGTACCTTGGAAGTGTCCGTGGCACTGGCTGTCGGCGGTGCTCCAGAGCCGCGCGGTGCCGTCCTCGCTGCCCGTGAGCAGCCGCTGCCCGTCGGGGCTCAGGCTCAGCCAGTTGATGCCCCCTTGGTGATCCGTGCAGACCTTCACGGCCGAGCCGCTGTTCCCCATCCCGGCGCAGATCACGGGCGCTCTGCAGCCCCCAGACCGTGCTCCGGACCTCCGGCCGTGCCCCACAGACCGACTTCTGCCATTACCTCAACTCCGAAACATCAGCAGAGCAGTCCAGGCTCCTGCACAGGGACACAAAGAGGGAACGGGAGGGCGCGTTAAATCATTTCATCTCCCCCCGGATGCATCGCTTCCTCAGCCAGAGTGAGCTGAAGGCATTGAGCGCCTGATTCCCCGCAGGATCCGAAGCCCCACGGCGGCAGACGGGCGCACACGCTGCCCGGTGTGTCCTTTCCATGGGCACGGGGGCACGTTCAGCCCCTTGGGGAGACTCAGCCCGGGCGGCGGTACCGCTACCTGGTGCCCTCGCCGAGACTGCTGCTTCTTAAGCAATCTTAGGACTGACTTGGGGTACGCCGAGGAGGCGATGCCTCCGAGAGGGGAGCCCGGGCTCAGGCGGCCCCCAACGCCCCGGGCTACCGCCATCCCTCCCACACGGCCCCCGGCATCTCGGCACTCACCGCCCCGGGCACGGCTTCGGCGGAGCGATCCCACACTCGCCGTTCGGGCAGGGGGACCCTCCTCCCGGCCGGGGCACCGGAGCCGAGCACAGGGTCTCCCCCACCGCCTCCGCCCCGCGGGGAGGCGGGAAGGGCTCCCGCCGTGCCCCCTCAGCCCACCCCGGGGCGTGCCTTCACCCCCCGCTCCGGCCCTGCCTCCATTACCTCCCGCTCCACGTTCGAGCCGCTTCCCCCCGCGGCGGCCGCCTTGCCCCGCCCGCGCCGCTTCCCTGGTGCTGCCGCTCCGCGCCTCGTCCTTCGCTCCGGAGGTGCCCGGCAGCGCTGCCCCTCCGGGACGGCCTCCCCCCGCAGCGGCTCCCCTTCCCGGAGCTGCAGCCGCCCCTGCCGCAGTTCAGTCTCCCGGCGGGGCGGGGGGAGCGCAGGGGCGGGAGGGTCTCTCCCGGCTGAGGTCCCGTTAACAATCGCGCTGCAGCCGGAGCAGCCCGACAGCACCCCCGCATCCCCGGCGGAGCCCCCGGGCTCGTCCCGGGAGAGGCAGAGCTTCCTGCCGCACGTTCGCCCCTCAGGACGCCCTGGGGCACGGCCCCGCCGCGGGGTCCCGGCCGGCAGCGGCCTTTCCTCCCTGGCTTCTCCAATGCCTCCCGGGGGAACGCTGAGGCTTGTGCTGGGAGCTGGGTTGAGGGAAGCCATCGCCTTTTGTTCCTCTTCTCGCCCCTCTCCCTGGGCGAGCTCCCTCCACATTTCGCCTCAGGAGCCCCCCCAGAGAAGTCTCAAATCCACTCTCTCGCTCTGCCCCTACCCGAAGATTTTAGGGCTCTTTCTTATTAATGCAACCCTTGCCCATCCACCCCCTGCACCCCGTGGGCACGGCTGCTGCGGTGGGCCCCAGCTTTGGGGTGCCCAAAACCACCTCGCTGAGGGCTCTGACAACATGGGCTGAAGGGTTCTGTCCCACCATGGTGTAATTAAATGTATGAAGGATGAATTCCCTGGGCAAAGTGATGTGGAGAGGCTGAGAGCTCCCAGCCAGGCAGCAGCAGGGTCCGACGTGAATCCCCCCCACAAGAAAAGGGGAGCTGCAGCTAATTTGCAGCTAAAAACATGCTGCCAGGGGCAGGATAAATCATAAAACCTCTTCTCCTAGCTTCCGCCCCATTTGATCAGAAAAGCACCTTTTTGTGTCAAATCCCCAGCCCACCGGCTCTGTTTCACAGCGTTGGTGCAGTATTGGGGTTCAGCAGGCGCTCGCTGACATTTAACGAGGCACCAGCCCTGCTCTGGCACGAGGTGCTGCAGCGTGTGGGCTGGACAGAAGTGTGTGCATTAAATGGATAATTCCCAGGATGTGCTATTTTGCACAGCGCATTCTGGCAGAGGCCAAACAGGACTGATATGTCACACCCAACGCAAACACGAGGGGATCCCGATTCAGCTGCCAGTTGTAGCCATGCAGCCATGGAGAAACTTGCCAGACGGAGCTGTCGGGCTGCAAATTTGGGTTTTGTGAGGGTCAGGTCGAGCCCTGTGGCTTATGGTCCCCAGCCAGCTCTTTTCTGAAGACAAGCGTTTCCACACAACCCTCGTGCATTCAAGAAATGACCGAGAAGTTATGGTGTAAGACGTGAGTACTGTATTTATTCTCTCTGAAAATCACATTATCCGTGAAAAGATATTTTTTTGGACATGGAGGCCTGGGAATCGGCTGCTCTCAGGGAGTGTCCCTCACCATCTGCTCGTACATCTGTCAAATCTACTCACAAACTCCTGCCCAGAGTCCTTGCTTGGGAAACTGTAGGATGGATTATCACTCTTTTTATTTTCCTGTGCTGCTGTGGTGTGAATAAAAGGAAAAACTCAGACGGAAGGGACATTTTGTTAGGTTTGAGGCAGGTCTGCACATTTTAAACCCACACGGTTTAAATCTCAAGGGGAGGCTGAGCTAGAGGGGAAACCTTTGGCCACAGCTCAGCCGTGCATCAGCTGTGGGAGCAGAGGGTGTGCTGTTCCTCCTCTTGCTCTTTTTAAAGCCTTGTCAAGGTTTTTTATTATTATTTCAAATTAATATTTCCCTCCTGTGGTGACTAGTGAAAACATCTGAGCTTTTGAATATTTTCATGAATATTTATTCATTTTCTTGAGGGTTTTTAAAAATCTTTTTTCAATTGGTTTTACCCGCCTGAATTTTAGGTAAGTTTTCTTTATTGCATTTGTGTTCTTGTGGTGGGTTTTTAATCGTAGGAAAATGAAGAAAGTAAAAGAAAGTTACCTGCTGCTTGATTTTTCTCCTCAGGGCCCAAATCCTGCAGTGAATCCTCCTCCATCTGGACAGATGTGTGCATATACAGATGCATGAGCTGCTCCTATAATATTCAGGTAGTTATAAAACCTTAAGAAGGCTTCTAGATGTTTATGGCTGGATTCATAATACACAATTTGCAGGATGCAGTGGCTGTTGTTAAGTTTGGAGCCAAGTTCAGACTCTTCAGGTAGTCATCAGAAGTAAACAAAGGATGTCGAGTTTAGATCAGATACACTGTCTTTTGGAAGGAAAGAGGGATGCTTCCGCCCTTCACCATGGATTATGACAGGAGACCAACATCAGGAGGTTCCAAATTCTCTGCGATTAAGTAGAACAAATTGAGACCTTTATCTTTAAAACATACCTTCATTCGACCAAGGGTTCGACCTGTTCTCACGTCTCTGATCCAGAGACAACACAGTACAGGGAGACTCTTTAATTCCCCCACACTCGAGACAGTAATGATCAGGTGCAAAATCCTCTGTGAACAACTTAATCCCAAATTATCTGTGCTTAGGCTCACTTGCCAGACTTTCAGAAACACAACGTAGGCTCCCAGGCCGTAGAAATTACTAAGTCAGTATTTACATCACTATCTGCTCTGATATCAATGCTGAAGAACATTTCCCTTGAAAATATTTCAGTAATGCTGCAAATGCTTCCAATAATTTTACTGATGTTGTTTGTATAGGAAGGAACACAGGCAGCTCCTCCATGTCCACCTCCCCCTCCTGGGGCCTTGGGTATCTGGATGGGTTGCAATGGTCTTTGATGGACAACAAAGGCTCTTTGTTCTGTCAAAGAAGCAGAGCCAATAACGCCCCGAAGAAGTCAGCACAGAGAGCTCGACCAAAAACAAAAGAATAACGTGTGCAGCAATGCAAATTATCTTTCTCAGAGAATTAACCCCTTCCATCAGCCCAGCCCCTCCTCATTCTCTAAAGAAGGGCCTTTCCAGCTGCCAGCGTCTTTTCTCTTTCATCTATTGCTCTGCTTCAGGCTGTCGACCTCAATCACTTTCAAAATAGCTGATAATTAAGTATTACCTCTTTTTTCGAGTCAGAAAATTGCAAAAGCCAACTAAGTCTCTTAAAACTACTGTCAGGGTCCTGAAAGATTGAAAGTGGCACATCCTGCATGTGGATGCAGCAGGACATGCAGCCTTGGCTAGTTTTTTTGATTCAACCACATCATTATAGTCAATGAGAACTATAAACAAAAGCATGTTACATGGTGTCTCCAGAGGCAAGGTCCCTCACTGAGCAAACTACTCTACACTAAGAAAATTTCCCTGGTAAGGTTAAATTTGATTTAAAAATCAATCCAGTTACACTGGTACAATGTAAATAAAATTTAAACTTAAATAGATTTAAATGTAGCTTCTAGTGGTTTGATTTAATCCAAAACATTATCAACACTTAAGTGGCTTCACTTTGCCATAAAAGTTGACATTGGTGAAGGCAAATTAAGTTTACATGGGTTTAATTATCACAGTGGAGCAGATGTAGCCTTATTCTGAACTGAGGATGGAGGAGCAGAAGTTACCCTTTCACACCACAGACCTGAATGCACGACTGAACTCAGCATTGCAGCCCCTTCTGACCCCTCTGCAACTGGCCTCTTTAACAGATAACACAGTTTTTTCCTTTCCTCGTTTGGGTGTGAATTCTTTGCAATTTAAAATGCCCCAGGGCGCTCAAAAGTCTAGTTTGGGTATAAACATTTAGCAAATTCCCCTACAGGACAAAAGGTGCTTGGAAAGTGTCACTTACTCTAGATTTTCCTGTAATCATATGTAAAGACCATTCTTTTGGTTTTTAACCAGATCTGAAGCAGTATTTCCAAAACAATTATTTCTGAAAATACTTGATTTTATCAATTTCCTACACTGCTGTAACAAGCACACCCATCCACAAAACCCATGTACATCTCTGCTGCCCACTGCTGCTTCACCTGGGTGAATGGACTGTTCCTAATCAATGCCAGGAGTCTGAAAGCCTGGGATCTGGAATATCAGCTGGCATCCAGTGACCTAAAGAGTGGTTAGGTGATGGTAATGTTGCACAAATGGGCTCTTAGTAGCTGACCCCAGCGTCAGGCCCTGGTAGCAATGGGAATTCAGCTGTGAACTTGGAGTAGGCAGAGAGAGGATTGCATTAACTTTCTGCTGTGATGAAGCAATGGCTTAAAAGCACTGCTGCAAAGGCATCTTATCTCCCTGGCTAAGAAAGCAGATGCAATTTCCTAGAAATTTTTAAGCTGTGACATGCCAGGAAGTGTAAGATCTCACGGCAGCTGTTTCAAAGATCGCTGTAAATAGGTTTCTCCCCGCAGTCTATAGATGACAAGGCCCTTCCATCATGTCACGGCATAGTGGGAACTTTACTGAATAATTCAAAATCACAAATATTTACAAAATTACAAAATAATAGTCAAAAGCTCATTTTACCCTGTTCCCTGCTTCGATGGGAGCCCTGCTGTTTCTTCCAGACGGTAAGTTGGCCTCTTGCCCAGACCATATATCTCTTATGACAGGCTCCTTAAGGACCAAATCTAAATGGAAGCCAAAAGAAATATATCTTACTAAATGACACAAGGGCAACTTTCTGAGTCTGATTCTGAGCCCGTTTTAACTGCTTTTGCACAGATACAACTCTGCTGGCTTTAACTGCATTAATCCAGATTTGTACTGATGCAAGCAGAGAGGCCCAGTGCCTTTGACATTGGTACAAAAACAAATTTCCAAAAATGCTGAAGTTGCAGCCAGTGACCCAGGCAGTATTTTAACAATTGCATTCACATCTGGCCTCTGGAAGATTTCTCAGTTGTTTGTCTGCCTCGTTGTTAGCAGAGCCAAACCTTGGGTAAGAGGGGAGCAGTCACAACCTCTTACACCTCGTTTTTGCTAAGAAAGTTGTAGGAACAGCTGATACCAAACCCGCTGACCACAGAATAATCTTCTGCAGCCTTGACTGAGCTTTGTATGAGGCTTTCAGGGCCGGCTCCTGCCCCTGCTCCTGACACAGCTGCCACAAGAAGTGCACACCTCTTCCAGGAGTCTGAGAAAGGCAGGGAAGCCCTTAGATGGGTGTAGTTGCTGGTGGGAGTAAATAGTAACATTCCAAGAGATGTCAAAGCTTCTGCCCCTCTCTGTGCCTCTGCTAGAGCATGTTTAGAGCCAATGCTGTTCTTAGTTTTGTCCACCAAATATCACAGTGATCCTCGGTAAAGAGAAGAATGCCAGGGTGAACATTCAGCCCACCATGAGGTTTACAAGCCCCTCCAAAGCTTGGACTGCTCCACTGTAATATCTCAAGTTGGATTTGCAGAGAAAATATTCTCACAACGCACCTATTTTTTTTGGCACTTCATGTTCTTTATAAGGTGCATTTCTCACCTTACAAGGTGCACCTCACAAGATACATGGCATTGCCTTCTCAGATGCTCTCACCCTTAGGACTGGATTTTACTACTACCTTATCTGACATAGGTTTGCTCAAGGAAACTGTGCTGTAACAACCTCCACCTCTGTTTGTGTGAGTTTGGGCTCACCAGTGGGCACAGTCTGTCTCCTGTGTTGCTGTTGGGCTGAATGGAACTGGGACAGCAGCAGCATCATTGGGCCCACAGTGCCAGTGCCTGGCAAAATCCTACTGAAATCAATGGCACAATCCATGTGCAAGAGTCTGATGTCCTGTTGAGGAGGGACAAAAAGGAAGCCTGATGCCATGCAGTGACACTAGAATTATAAATCAGATGTCATGATGTCAGCTCACTCCCTGACCATACCCCACAGTTTGTCTGGTGAAAAAATCTTTCCTTGTCTCTGTTCTCCTTTTTACCTCCCCCCTGACTTCCCAGGAGTGTTCATCCCACCCTTGTTTTGGGAAGGCACCCTAACTGAAGTCCTTTCCTGCTGAGAGGAGAGATTGCAATTTAGCTGGTCTGTAGCCGTCTGTTTCCATTCATTTCTGAGGTTTTCCAGCTGCCCACAAAAACAATGCACTGATACACTCTGTGCAGACTTGAACCACGTCCAGAACAAAGGGTTACGTGGGGCTGGGAGATTCGGGGAGTGTTCTTTGTGCTGGAAAATGGAGCGGATACTGGCATTACATGGTCAGAAAGATGATGGTGAAGGAGCAATCTGCTGATACCCCACATGGTCCACATGCCAGACTTTGGGCTCAAGCATCCAGCTCCTCACTGGGCAAGTGTCAGGAGTACCAAACTCAGGCATCTAAGCACTGGGAGGAAAAACAAACTGAATTCCAAAGGGGGCTGATGCTGCACTTTCACGGATGTAGAGTAGACAGATTTCATCAGAAAGGTTGTAATATTTAATTTTTCAGTTAAACTCTCTCTGTCTCCTTTTATCTTCCCTTCCTTTTCACAAAGAGGCATAAAGTGAGTAATAAAAATTGCTAACAGCAAAACTTCGTGATTTATACCGCCAGATCTCAGGCAGAACTCCCTGGTGAGTTTGAGGGAACGGCCTGATTAAACATTGATGCCACAATATGGTCTGTCTTAGCAACAACAATCCCAAGTGAAATTCATCTAGGATATAAACCGTGACATTTAAAATGCCTGTTGGGTTAAACTTGACCAAAAAAAAATAATACTCAGTGTGCGTGACTCTGGAAAATAAAGGCAATTGCCGTGCCACTTCATGGAATATTGTGTGTGAATCACTGAAGCTATTAAGTCTTCTGCAGCCTTTTTCCTGGCCTCAAGAGGTTAACTTCTTCCCAGAGCCATTCACTGGGGGGGAAATAAAAACCACGTGCGTGTGCCACAGAGCTGTGTCTGGTCTGGGGACGCGGGTGATCCGGATTTCGTGTTGTTTGCCTGAGAGACCCACTGGAGAGAATAATGAAGGGGTTCAGAAGAGGAATATCCTTCCTGCCAGAAGTGGTCGTTTAACTAGGCCTTCGCTTATTTGTTGGGGGAGATTACTCACAGGTCACCTGGCAAAAATGACTGGAAGTTAGGAAAGAAAGGGCCTCCTGCCAACTATTTAAGAGAAAGAGAGAGAGAAATGGAGAAGAAACGGGAGAAAGAGCAGTGAGTTGGCTGCAGGGAAAGGGACATTTTGTGATTCAGAGAAGAAGCCAAGAGCTAAGGCTATGAAGGGAGAGAAAGAGGGCCCTGGGCTCCTTAGAAGGCGTGCTGCTATATTCTGGTGGCATTCAAGAATAAATTGGCACAGAGAAAAGGCACAGACAATTACACATGGCTTGTGAAGCCCTTGCAGCAGAGGTGGAGCTCTAGGAAAGGGTGAGCAAAAAGCACCAGAGTGCCCTTGGGGTCAGCCCTGGTTCTGGAGGTGTAGGGCAGCTGGGCTCCCCCATCCCACCTCCAAAGAGGGTCAAAGAGAGCCTGTGCTGGGAAACCAAGGCCAGGAGGCTCAGCCGAGTCACTCACGGGTTGTTAGTTGTTCACTGTGCCCAGAGGGATGCTTTGGGAAGCTGCTTCTGAGATAACCCCATAAATCTCAGCCTGGACTGTTGTTACACCAGTAGGGACCTTCTGGGGGTCTGAGGCAGGGTGGACTCACACAGAATTTGGCCTTGGTCATGCCAGCAAAGGAAGCTGTCGCAAGGCAGCAGCGATGCACCCACTGAGATCCAAGGACAAAGGAAATACACAGACCCAGCACAGTTCCCTGCTGCTTA
Source organism: Aleadryas rufinucha (assembly GCA_013397815.1). Taxonomy (NCBI): domain Eukaryota; kingdom Metazoa; phylum Chordata; class Aves; order Passeriformes; genus Aleadryas; species Aleadryas rufinucha. Next base: position 132,415 of record VZTH01019642.1, read on the forward strand.
CACCACTTCAACAAAACATCTGCTCACCCAGAATAAAATCCCTCCCCTGTTCTAAGCAGATCAGTTCCCCCTGAAATAGCAATAGGAGCTGCTGCATCTGCTCATACCATGGTCAGGCTTCAGCCCCAGGAGGATGAGGCCTTCGTTAAATCAGGCTGAGCTGCTTGCTTTATCTTACACTCTCCTGTGAGTAACTTTTCTTATTACACCTCTTTACACAAGCGCCAAACCCCAAGCAGGCAGAAAAGCCGTCCAAAATGCAGAAGAATTATGACAGAGGCTCCAGCACCATGGGGTTTTGGAAAGGTTATTCATTTAGTGAAGAAGTAACTGTGCAAATCCAACTCTCTGGCAGCATTTGTGTGATGATAATCATGCTGATTAAGTGTTCGAGCCTCGGGATACGCTGGGAAAGGCACTAGGACCTAGGAAATAACCACCCCATGCTTTTGGAAGACAGCTGAGGGCTCTTCCGCTTCTGCTGTGTGAGTGATCCATTTCCCCTCACAGATCTGTTCATTTTGGATGCAATTGCTCAAAATATGCATTACTTATGGTCATACAGATATGTACAAAGGGGAGCAGCCGTTGTGCTGTTAACCCTTGGGTTCCCTGTTAGGCTGAGCCATGCAATGAAGAAAAGATTCAGAGCCCAGTTCTGCAACTGACTTCAATTAAGTCAAATCAGTTGCATTAGCTAAGGTTATTAACTTAGGGAATATACTTTTCCTCTCTCCTCTCTAAATTGGCTTTGGTCTCCATTACCCTTCGTTAATGAGGAAGGTGCTTTCTACTCTGATTTCTGTGTTAGTGAAGGGAAAGAGAAGCTGATTAGACAAATAGCCTTGATTCACTTCCAGCCTTAAATCTGACAAACTGTTTTCATCTAATCAGCACTCTACAAGGGTGTCAGTGAATATCTGCTGTTTAAGGCATGGAGATGGATTCTCAGGGAGTTACAATGGCACAGAAGTGACAGAAGAAAAGAATTAGGAAAGAGGAAATGCTATTTACCTCAGTCGGCTGTTCTGGGACTTGCCCCCACCCCTCCTCCAAGCATGAATTTCACAACTAAACCACTGAAAAGATAAAAACAATAGCTACTTTCCAGCGGCACTACTGAAATATGCAGCCTTGGAGCTCTTGAACAGGAAAGGAAATGTGAAGAGTGACTTTTAACCATCTAGGAACATGTGCACGCTGTGGGCCAGCTATTCAGCTGCGGTAAATTGGTGCAGTCATGCTACATAAATGTGATTGAACTATCTGGCTTGCTTGATGAGCCAGTTCTGCACCAGGTTCCCAAAGCAGCCGGTGTCCCTCTGGGACAGGCTGCAGGAGCCAAGGCACAGCTCTGGGCCTGCCCTAATTCACACTAATTGCACCGACTGCCTTCAGTGCTGGTAATCACCCTGTGCTGCCGGGAAATCAGAGCATCCCTGTCACTGCTGCACCCAGCAGAAGGCAAGAACAGCAAAGGACTGAGACTGACAATTCCTGACACAGTTTCGGGTCTTTTCCATACAAGCTAAAATGCTCTACTGTCTCTTTCAAGAGGTTATTTGGACCTAAATGGGAAAATCACTGATTTGAGTGTTTTCATTATTGTTGTTGTTACTATTATTCATACTCTTGCTATTCTGTCTTGCCTGGGAGGTGTTGGGAAAGGAACAACTGCAATAAATCAGTGCAAGCTTTGAGAAGCTGGTAACCTGTATCCTCCCCTGGAGCTTCCATCATCTTGACGGCAAGTTTGTGCTGAGGAGTCAAATACCAAATTAAAAGAAAAAGAAAAAGGAAAAAAAAAAATAAACAAAGAACTAGAACAAGGGAAACTCTGTCTGGTACTTCTTTCCAGCCAAAGAACCCTTTAATAGCAAACTATTAGACAAATCCCAGGTCTGGGGGGTTGTTACAGAGATTTTGGATTCCTACCAGATTTTTTTTTTGTGTGTTTCTCAACCTGTATTGTCTGAATGCAGCTGAAAAGAGGAATCATTCCATATAAGCAGAAGTATTTCCAGTGGCGTGGAAGCCCTTGGTTCTGATGGGATGCGCGATGTTTAATTGGCAAGGGAGCTGACTATGAAATATCATTTATTAATAAGTTTTAAGAAGAGAAGTCTGAAACCTTTGAAATGCTGATTGTCAACTCTACGGAGAGACCTGAACACCAATGACAAATTCCAGAAGTCAAAATGGTGTTTGCCTGGTTTTTTTCCTCTCTTTTTAGAAGGGAGATGACAAATGAATCTGGTCCCAACCCTCAGCAAAAAAAAAGAGGCCCTATTATTTTCAGAAGAATCATTTCGAAGGGCAAGTCAATAATAGCAGGACTCACACAAAATAAAACCTTTGAAATCCTATTATTATTACTATTACTACTATTATTATTGGTTCAGATGACTCAAATGTTATTGTTTTCTTCTTGCATTACCAGCCAAGAAAACCAAAGACAACCGCATAAAGTTTTGCAAATCTCAGCAGTTTTGATTCCCACTTACATTGCTGGAGCAGCTGTTGAGCTCGCAGAGTTTAGCAGGTCAGCTCTGTGTGTGGAGTGGCCCACACTGTGCTTTGTCTTCTTGAAAACTTGATTTAAGAGCAGGATTTATGTACAGCCTGCCCTGCAGAACTAAAGGAAACTCATAGTGTTAGGTGTGTTTCTGTGTCGGAGAAGGCTCGGTTGTGTGCTGGTAACTTATGGTTTCTGTAGCACTGGTTCATGTACACGTAAGGGACTGGTTTTAGTGGTGGCCACCTTCAGCAAAGTATGCAAGGAGGAGGTCTGTCCCATGAACACTCTTTTGCTATCTCTCTCTAAGCTGTCGGTTTCCAATAGCACAAAAAAAAAAAAAAA
>VZTH01019642.1:135296-193191 GCA_013397815.1 Aleadryas rufinucha
GCAGCAAGGGGATTGTCAGCTGAAACCACAGAGTTTTGCCCATCTATGAGTCAGGATCATTCACCCACCTCCTCACCACCATGATCATGGGGCAGCAACGTCAAAGCTTAAAAGCACCTCTCCCAAAACATGAACAAACCTGTGCTGACCAGGAGCCTTGCCTGGTGTGGTGTCTTGCAGGGAAGGAGTTGCACTGCTCGCTTAGCCCATGACAGATGATGAGCAACACTGGTGGCCACCAAGAAATACTTACATTAGAAAAGAACTTAGTTTATATCAGGCTAAACAAACTGAGTGGCAGCATACTGGAACTGCTGCAATGAGTTAAACAAATATTTTTAAAATTGCATTTTTTTCCGTGGAATAGCAGGGACTGATCCTTTACCATCTCAGACTCCCTAGCAGGAGAACAAGAAACCATTCTGGCTGAGAAGGAGCATTCAGTGCTTTTTGGACTGTGTGAGTGCAGGTGTGAATGCCTACAGAACATGTGGATTTACTGCAATCCACTAGAGATCATCATATTCAAAGAAGGAATTTACATTAACAATTCCTGTATGATTTCATGTTTACTTCACGCACAATTTGACTGAATACAGTGGTACATTCCCCCATATGTTCACATGCTTAAACCAGGACAGCTTGACTTCATTACAAACTGTCTCATTTTGAATCATGTAAGGATGGTCAGCTATCCATGGAAAACCTGGTACACCCACTTGCTCTTTCTTCAGTGCTCCTGTTGCTCCATGGAAAATTAATATTTGTTTTATTTCTGTCCTTTTCCACTCTTTTCCATGTGTATTTGGTTTCCATCACAGCCACCAGTACATATGGGAACAGCTCAGATTGTGTGGGATGTTATTGCACCTCCTCTGCTGACTGAAGGGTGACTCTTGGAACAAGGGGACACCAAACTACATGACCCTCAACCACTGAAGGTTGATTGAACTGAATTTAACCTCTCCAATAAACCAGATTATTTAAAATTAAAACCCACAATAAATCCCCATTTGCAATGTTGATGATGCTGACCACATTATGCAGACATTATCTGGTTCAGGACTTGTTAGCAATATCAGATTTACTCCTCGACAAGAGTTTGAGCCCATGGATAGTAAAAATTTCAAGGCCATAGGTGTTTTCATCTAAGTTAAAATTCTTTTGACTTCAATACAAAAAGTGAAAACCAAACTAGGTGAAGCAGGGGAGCCAAGATATCTGTCAATGCTCCCAAGTATCATAGAATCATAGAATGGATAAGGTTGGAAGGAATCACTGGAGGTCATGTGGTCAAACCTCCCTGCTCAAGCAGGGTCCCCTGGAGCACATTATTCAGGACTGTGTCCAAAGAGCTTTTGAATATCTCCAGAAAAGGAGGCTCCACAACCTCTCTGGGCAACCTCTTCCAGGGCACAGTCACTGTGTTCTCTCTACATTTTTACCCTGCCATTGCTTAGGCTTTAACAATGACCAGGGCTCTCCTCCTGGTGCCAGACTGCAGAGAGACCTTTTGAAGCTCATTTCCTTTCTGCACTCAGTCAAAGAGGTCACTGTTGAGCCAGACTTTCTACTTAAAGAAGTAATAAAACAGCTCTAGCAGACACCAAGGAGTGAATTCATTTCTACCAGGTCCAGAGAGGTGTCTCTGGAGGAGGAGAGAAAAAAGCACAGGAAGGTGTTAGCGTGGGGCTGCCTCAATAGCAGGATAACACCTCTTCAATTCCCCAGGGAAGGGAGGTGGCTGTGCAGCCCTTTTGCCTGTGTAAGCAGTGAGGAGAGATTCAATTGAACATGACAACATCACACATTCCAAGAGTGGATCAGTAGGCTGTTTCCTCCTTACCTTCACTATATGTACATGCCCCCAGTAGTATAGCAAGGCAAAAGCACTGCAGCTGCTCAGATATCTTCCAAGGATTCATTTGAAAGAGATATTCCATCAAATTTTCACGTTATCCAGCTACAAAGAAAGGACATTCGTGTGTGCAGGCATTCTGGCAGGAGCTATTTGCTTTGGGGCCAGATGTAATTCAAAGTTATTCTGAATATTACACTGCAGCAGCCTGGCCAAGCACAGTAATGCTGATTATTAGGGTTTTCCTGGTTTTCCAGATGGAGCTGATTTCAGTCAGTTCTCTCTCTTGTAATTAATAACTTGTCCCTTTTGTTCATTTTGAATCTTTGTTTCATCTTCGGCTTTTTGTGGAATAGTTTCCAATTTCCTTAATCCACTGCTTGCCTCCTCGGTTCACGTAGCAGAGCTCATTCAGCCATACAGTTTAATGATGTGCAGCTCAAACCTCTGCTGCACAATCTCACATCCACTTCACATCGAGCTGGCATTTTTGTCATTTATATTTCATACGCTATAAACTCACAAATCATACCATTTTATACTAGAGCAATGTCAATAATATATTTTTTTTTTAAGGAAAAAAACCCCACCAACGAGCCACTAGCAAGCATATGGGATCTGTACATTCTGTCCTTTAAACAAGTGCAGATTTAGCAAGGAGGGGGAGGGAAAAGGAAGAGAACGAGAGCCATGTCCCCCCACTGCCAACGCAATGCATGTTCCTGCAGCATCAGTGTTTGGATTAGGCCCATGGCCACCCTACTTAGGTTTCAAATAAGCAAAAAATAGATGGAATTCAGTTCCCCGCTGCCAGTTTTTAGTGAGATTAGACTTGTGCACACAGAGGATTTTTTTAAATAGCCTTCATATGGGACCAGCTCTTTGCATTGAGAGTGTGCTCATAAATGGGATATCAGATGTCAATAAATTATGAGTATTTACTCTACAGGCATATTACAGACTTGTGTAAAATGTGCTATAGGTAGATAAACACTCGCTGGTTACAAACAGGGTTCCATACAACAGCACAGATTAACCAGACTGCCCTTTTTTGTGCTTTTAACTCCTAGCACAAGGCACAGCTCAGTCCAGGATTGGGATCCTAAGTATACTTCCACAATTCAACTAGCAAATATTAATCTACTAGAGCATATAAACAAATAATTAGTTTGAAGTGTGTAGATGAAGTGGGCTTGCACACAGTAGCTGGATGCTGGAGTCAGCCTCTACAGCTGTGTGTACGTGCACAGTCCCACGCTTCCACTGAGGACAGGCAGGGATGTCAGTGGGTCCCTCTAATGCTGCTCTGCACGGAGGGGAGTTGAACCACTGACCACTGGAAGCCACACAGCAGAATATCTGTGATGTCACAGCTCTGACCCCAACATCAGCGGGACGGCCACCTCCCCTGGCTGTGTGCACCGAGTGTGGGGAAACCCAGGTGTGGGAGTGTCCGGGCTTATGCTGTTGTTACCAGGGGAATGTGGGTGGATGGTTGTTCTCTATTTTCTTTTCGTCCTCCAAATACTTGGAGCATCTGGGACTCCAGTTACTGTATATTTTAAAGCCTTTGTTTCTTTATCCTTCATGCTGCACCGTGACACTGAATGTGATTCAAATGAATGAAAAGCCTCCTTTAAAGCTCATCACAGTTCGATGCCTGTCTTTCTCTGGGACCACCTTTGGGGGTTTTTTAACAGATTAATGGCCAGGAGGTCACAATAAAGACCACTGCATATGACTGAATATTAACTTTTAATAGAGTGCATTTTGCTCAGGAGCCGATTACAGCCTTCATGAGGCAAGAGCAATGCTAATCCTGGAAGGACTCCTAAAATCTTTCATAAGCTGCATCTAATTAAAAGAAAATGAAATACGCAAGAGTTGATGCACGAGTTGTACATTTGTGCATCCCACTCAATGAATGAATCATTTCCCTGCCTTCTCTGACACAGAAATACCTTGCAACCCATTAAAGATCTTAAATATTTTTACAGCTCTAATGGACCACGTCACCACAAGCCACCCAGGACACGGCCACTGAAGTCCAGACCTGAGCTGGTGTAACTGTAAGTGCTTCTGTGATGATCTGAATGGAGGATATATCCAGATAACAGGCTATCTACAAGAGGACATGATTGTCTGTATCACTGCTAAGGCAGACATCACCCAAACTGCTGTTAAATTCACAAGGTAGAATTCGTTTGCATTTCCATATCCCCTCATAACACATATACAGCATATGTGCAGCTGGGGCAAATCTCAATCACTGCAACTCTACCAACAGTGTCACTTCATCACAGGAACAGCACATAACCTCACACAGACACAGGCCCAGTTGTTACCAGTCACCCCAGTCCTGTTACTGGTAGAGAGCTATGGGGAGCCAAGATCCAAGTGGAAGATGAATGACAAGGTGGATGAGTGTGAATTGATGGAATGGCAGGTGGATCCAGTGTCAGACTGGGATGCAGCACGGGACCAACCAGACCCTGGCACAGAGCACAGTCCTGCTCCTCCCCATCGCTCAGGGAAGGGCAGATTCCCATTGCAGACCTGCAAAGCAGAGCAGCCCCGAGGCACACACGCCCATTGTGCTCCAGTGTGCTGGGGACCTGTCAGCCTCACTCATGTCCCTTAGAAGGGCTAGGGCTGGGGTTAGATCAGCAGCCTTCCCACTGGATTAACACAGAGCTTTGCAGCTCTGCCGGCACCATGCCTGCGCCTGTCAGGATCTATCAGACAGCCAAGGCTTAACAGCTAATAGAGTAACAGAGTGAAGAGAATAAAATTACCCTTTCTGAAACCCTTATAATGCTGAACACAGTTTATGATTTTACAGAAGGGAGGCTACTGCACTTCTGGGGGCTGCATGCCAGGGGAAGTGCCCAGGCTGCAGTGGACAGTCCACAGCTGAAGGGGCAGAGTGGTTCCCATCCCAACTGCCAACCATGGAATAGGGTTCAGGGGCACTGAAACAACCGGGATGGGAGCACTGAAGGGGCAGAAAGATGGGAAGAGGGTTGTGAAATAAATGGCAATGCAGTGGCTATTTTCCTTTGCTGCTGATCCCTCAAAATGTCATTGTCATCTGAAGGGTTGAGGGAACAAAGAGGAGGTTGCTCAGGTTTTGTGCCTTCAGGCTTGGGGTTTTTTTTAATATATATTTTTAATGTGTACTGATCTAAAGTTAAAGTAACTCAGGATGAATGGTTTCTTTCACATTTACATCAAGACCAGCATGTCATGCTCAGACAGACCCCACGAGTCGCTCAGCTCCTGCTACAATCCTCATGTGTGTCCTCACATGGCCTTCGACAGCTCTGCGCCTGCGCTCCCCACCCACGTGTGCATCAACGTGACCCCCTCCAGGCGTCAGGAGTCAGCTGGGGCCATCACATGGTGGCCCTGGTCAGGGCAGAGGGAGCATGTGTCAGACCACAACCACAACGGCAGGCATGTTCCTAGATCTGCTTGTCACCACCAGTTCTGGCCCATCCTCCCACGTCCTCCTTATAAACCACTGCAGAATAAGAAAGCAAATTCACAGCACGTAAATCAAGCTTAAAAAGATTACAAGCCTTTTCTCTCTCGAGCTCATGTTAGCTATGGAAAAAAAGTGCTTAGAGCCAAAAGCTGGTGTTTAACAATTTATTCCAGGGGTCAGTGAGTGGGGATGAGGGTGATGCTCAGTCTCAGCAGGCCATGGCTGGCAGGGTGAAAGCTCAGCTAGAAGTAGTTGACGACTCTCCTGATGGACTGGACGCTGGCGCTGCGTGCCTGCCACGCGTTGAAGTTGCTGAACTCGCCGCGCTCCACCACGTACATGCGGCCTCGGTAGTTGGGCTCCTCGTACAGCACCCACCTGGGCACAAAGGGAGGGTTCCCTGGGTGCCAGCACTGTGCTCACACAAAGCGGCCGCTCCGAGCGGCTGCATTTGGGCACCGCTGTTCTGCAAACCACCAGGGCCTGATTCCCAGCTCCACCCCACTCACAGAAACGCTCCCGGTGGAGTTCACTGTGGGCACTTCCCCCTGCTCCCCCAGCATGGCCTGGCAATTACCCACAGCCACATTGGACCTTGCCTTTAGAAAAGGTTGGTTTGGGTTACACCAGCAATAAAACCTGAGCCCAAGGGCTCCCTGCTTCACATTACTGTAGGAATGGATCTCTCTGAGCTTCATCATGTGCAACAGAAACAATTTAATAGCATTTGATAATGCTGAAGAAGGACATGATTCCCCTCAGCCCCTGGATAAACCCCTTTTGGACTGTAAGGAGAAACATGCAATGCTTGATGGATGGTCTGCCTCTTTGAACTGATTCATTAGCTATGATGGGAACCATATTTAGTAATTTCTCTCTTTGTTAGTAATTCTTAATGGCTTCTTTGATGCTTTCCAACAGAGAGCAGGGCTTGACTTGGTTATCTTTACTTTATCTCTACATCTGGAGTTAATGACAACTTTCCCTTGGAATACAGTCAAATGGATACAACATTCAATGACCTTGGTGGCTTTGGCATGCCTGACTGCTTCACCTGGCTTGGCTACGTCATTCTCCATCACCCTGACTTGTGGCATGTCTTTCTCCATTTGAAGGTCTTCAAGTCAGGAGCAATTCTGATGGTCAAGAGGGACAATTTTGCTGCTTTTCTCTCCCTTCACCCCCCTTAGTCACACTGTGTCATGATCTTAATGTGGCCACAAGTGTCACCTCTGTCCTCTATTTGAATGTCCCATGCTTTTTAACCAAGTTTTGCCATTGCTTTGACAGTTTTACAGTCAGGTTTCCACTCCGTCATTGCTGAGCTGCTCATCTCTGCCTCTTTCCTCTCATCCCCATATTTTTTAGGATTTTATGAGGATCTCTGCTGCTTTTCCCATCTATTTGCTCAGCAATGACAGCAAAGCAGAAATGCAATCCTCCAAATCATTTGGTTTCTGTGTTCTGTCTTTGCAGGAATTCAGCTGGGACACTGGGGTTGGGACCTACGGTATGTGAGATTTCCAGGGAGAAACTTCTTTCAGTACTGGAGGGGTCAAAGACTGCTGGGCCTCAAGAGTCGGACAACAGCTGGTGAACTCAGATCAGTCTGACCCAGAGCAAAAAGCTGAAGGCTTAGGAAAACAAGTTGTTTATAAAACCAGCCACTCATGGGCATTATTTAAAAAACAAAACAAGAAAAGTTTAGGGTATTTATCCAAGGCACCTTACACGTTCCTTGACAGATTTGTTTTGTGTTTCTGAGAGGACACAAAGTGGGACTGTGGTGGTTCCTTCTCCCAGATCCCTGTGCAGGATCAGGACCAGCACGTGGATACCAGCACAGAATACTGTGCCTTGGTTTTGTGAAAGAACATCCTGCAGTATGAGAGCCCTGTGTGTGGCATCGCTGACACGTGGTTCCTACAAACGAACAACCTCATTCTCTGGCACTTGTTCAGCCAGTTGATATCCAAACTGGAATTACAAAGTCATCCTCAGCCTTTTCCTTTGATGGTCACTTTGCAGTACATGGAGAAGGCTGCCCACTGCTCACATGAGTGTAGTGCATCCCCACCACATATCCTGGTGTGCAGTGACCGAGAGTGTCTTCAGCTCTTCAGCTTGATTAACAACAATTTATAAAATTTTCCTGCTCCCATAGGTACACCCCAGCCTAGTTCCTAAGGCACACCAGGCTTTATTATTTTTCTACTCCTCGCCTTCACCTTATATGCATTTCTCCGTATTTTTAGATGATCGTGGACCTCTTTCACCATCAGCTCACTATCCCTCCCTCGAGCACTCAAGAAAGAGCTCCCAATCCTGTTTTCTGCACCTTTCAGTTGCTCCCTCCTGCTAATGGTGCTGGAAGTACTGCAGGGTGGTAGGACAGGGATGTCCACAGGGCACTGCCCACCAGGACATGGTTGTTCTTTCAGATCTTCTCTGCTCTAGGACATCTTTTAACAACAGTTGGACCCTGGGGAAGGGAGCAGGGGGAAAAGCAGCCCCTCACAGTCACTGTCTTTCCCAAGATTTCTGTGTTTCTCTCCAGCCACATGGTTGATGTGTCTGCACCGTTACATGGAGGGAATGGGACAGGCTTTGGTGTAGATGGAAGCAGACTTAGTGACCTGGTACTTGTCCCTCTGCTTAGGGGAAGGCTGAAAAACCCCCAAAACTAAAGGAATGAAAGGAATAGCAGAAGGATGGGAGTGAAGTGTGTTGGCAGTACAAGGTGATGAGTGAAGGACTGTATGGCTTACTTAGCTGTTCCTTTATTGCCTAAGATTTACGTTCTCTGAGACCATCAGCAAGAGGGGAAATCAAGTCTGTGAGGAGCCCAGAAAAAAAAAAAAAGGAGATGATCCTGTCCTCAAGCCCAGCATGGGAGAGCTGATCCAGGCACATAGCACACAGCCCTCAAACATCTCGGTGCTGTATTTCATTAGCACGTAATCCCAGAGGACATGGGAATAAAATGCTCATGGAACCAACTCAAACTCTGTAAGCCAAAACTGGCTGCTCAAACTGAAAAACGAGGAGGGGAATGCTGCAGCATCAGCCTGGACCAAGCAGGAGGCTTTCAGTGGAGCTCTAAGTCACTCATTCTCCACGTGGGACTTGAGCAGTGCCATGGGCAGGTATCATCTCTGCTGAGAAATATGTAATGTTCATTGGGCAGCAGCATTTGGGTACCTGTTCTGGTTTGTATTTCACAACCTGACTGCAGAACAGCTACCAAACACGAATGCTTCCGCAGAATAAATGGTTGGTCTGGTTCCTTCAAGTTATTCCACCGTAGTGTACAAAAGCTCTTTTTGGGCTATTCTCTCCTGGACCACAAAACAAATTCAGCTTTTTAAAACTGTTATTTCTAGGCAGTTCCCTGTGGAGTGGCTGAGGCACAAAGGAGGACAAGAACCACACATCTTCATCTAAAATCAGATGATACCATATGTGATACTGGAGCTGGCTCTGCCCGTGGGACGGGCGAAGCCACTCGCCACAAACCTGCAACAGCTTCCGAGGAGGCGGTGACACCTCAGAACTGCTCTGAAATAGCAATTCATTGCCAGCATGGTTTAAATTGCTTTACCATCACCTTCTCTGGCTGTGTGAGGTAGCAATTGCCTGCCCCAGAAGGGCAGCAGGGAAGGTGCTGGACCCCCTCAGCCTCACCACGCCCCATGCCAAAGGCAGACGTTTGTCTCCATTCCCATGTTTCCAGATGATCCATCATCACTTCCCGCGGGCACGGCCACCTCCACAAGCGCAGGCAGCAACTTTTTATCAGCACATGACACCATCCATGGATTTTGAAATGGAAACAAATATTTCTGTATCCAACAGATGTCGCGTTGTGGGAATTGAGGGTGAAAATCACAGAGTGAAACTGTGGCTGAAACTCCCTTTGTCTCCATTGACCTCATCTCCTCTGCTCCCCAAACAGCCAACAGTGGGTCCTGGGAGAGCTTTGCCAGGTTATTCCCAGCACCACCTACACCTGCAGCACCTCTGGAGCCACCTGGGTTTAGATGGTCCATCCAAAGGAGAAAAGTGGTGCCACAGGGTCCCTTTCTCTTCCCTGCTCTCACCTCTCTCCTGTGGTATCTCATCCTTCCCTCCCTCCTCCTGCAGCCTGGGATAGCAGGTCTCTGCATTGTCCTGCCTTTTAATTGCCTTTACAAACCTTTCCAAGCATGTCCAACACTGATCTTCCCAGGATCTGAATGTAATGCTACAAACCTCAGAGAGTTTCCTCACCCCGCTCCTTCCAGTGCTTTATTTTTTTCTAATTTTTTATCACTATTCATAGACCTTGAGAAGTCCTATAGTGTTAACACAAACAGTCCAGGCTCCCATGCAAGGGAGAACAAGCTTTGTGCCCTTTATATATTTTGTAGGGGAGGGGGAAAATCAATCTGAAAAATTCAAGCACTTGAAAGTTTCTGGGCAGCTTCCCAATTTCTCAAGCTCCAGGCTCTGCTACAAGGACCCAAGCAGTAAATTGGCCCTAAAGCTCTTGCCAGAGTGCTCACAGGCTCCCTCTTGGCTTTGTAGTGCTGGTACTCAAATGCTCAGCACTAACAGGGTCCTTGGTGGGCTCCAGCCATTTCTTCCCATCAGGAGTGGGTAGCTCTGCTCCTTAATGAACTGCCACTGCCTAATCATAAGCCTGGATTTTTGGAAGAGGAGAGGCCTTGGCTGGATCAGAAAGGGTCCTGCAGGACACTCACTGCAATCAGGACATCTTGAGCTTGGATGGCAACAACCTTTCCTTATTCTGAGAAAAAAATGGACAGAAAGGGTCCAGTATCCCACACTGGGATGCCTGTGAACTGCACAATATCCAGTCCAGGACGGGAAGAACAAGGTATCTGTGCTGCCTCCTCTGCAGGGGCTTCTCTCTGCCCCAGTGCCTCCCTCCAGCCACCCTCTGCCTGGCCCTGGGAGGGTGTTATGGCATTCCCCAGCTCCCAACATGCTTGCAGTGAAAATGCAGTTGTCAGACAGAAGAAAGGGGAGACAGACAGATAACAACCTGTCTGACAATAAGAGAAAAAAAACCACAAAACTGCCCAACACCATCGAGAAAATACAAGCTGCCACCAAACATCAAGGAAAAGGCAAAGCTGACATCCTGCCAAGGTTTTCAGGAGCATCTGCAAGGGCAGGAGGGTGGGGCTGAACCTCACTCTGGGCATCACCATTGCTGTCAGCCCTGTCTTTCAGAGGCAGGATTTAGTGTGAAGGGGAGGTGCTGCTGCCTCACTTTTGCCATCGTAGGAAAAGGTGTGGTGAAGCCACTTGCAAAGCAAAAGGCCTGACCTGCATCACCTGGAGCTGTCCATCCACCCTCCCTGAGAGCTTCAGCATGGATTTTAAAGAGGTGTGGAAAGCAGGCAGAAGGCAGGGAGGCAGGCAGGGAGGGAGGAAGGAAGACAGGGAGAGAGGAAGGGAGGAAGGCAGGAAGGAAGGAAGGCAGGAAGGAAGGAAGGAAGGAAGGAAGGATGGTTTTAGGCTTCTTGTTTCATATATCTTAAAAGAGGTGTCTCAGAGTTCTTGTAGCTTGTTCTTAGCTGCCACCCTCCAAAAATCACACCCCTTTGAAGCAGCTCTCAGTGGGCAGGTGCCAACATTCACCTTTAACCATAGGCTTAACAAAGATTTTTAGGCTTTCTCCAACTGCCCCCAGCACTGACAGGATTTTCCATGACGGAGGAGTGTCTGCAGCCCCCTCTCCCCTGCAGTGCCCAGGGCAGGGAGCACGGCAGTGGCTGATGCCAGGACACGTGGAATTACTTACGCGCCGTCGCCGTACACTTTGAGGGCATTGATGCAGGTCTTGTCCCAGCCTTGTCCCTGCAGGAAGGAGCAATCTTCTGTCAGCTCCAGGCTGGGACCCCTAAAATGGCTCCCCTCGAATATTTCGATCCTGTAATGCTCGCCGTGCTGGGGACAAAGGGATTGGAGTCAACAGCAACGCCAAAAAAGTGCAATAGACTCTTTCTCGGGCTTTTATAAGACAAAAAGGGAGACAGAAGGGTGCTTTGGAAGGGGAATCTGAAGAGAAATCCAAAACCACTGGTGCCAGCATGAGCACAGCATGCACAAACTTGTGCCTCCTCCCAGCACACCAATCAGGAAAGCAGCCAAAAATCCCTCATCCCTGTGCCCAGCTGCACCTTCCTGCAGCTGCTGTTCGCGTGTAAACACACCGTGGGGTGCTGATGCTCAAGCACACACAGCCCCTTGTCCATCTCTCCCACACCCCAAGCCCACAAACCCTCCATCCCAAACGCAGCATCAGCTGCAGCCCTGACTCTGCTCACCCAATCAGGAAAAAAGAAGCATATCCTGAGTGTACAAAGATGTTGGACTATTCCCCTAAACCAATTTGTATTGCCTCCAGTTTCATGCATAGCTGCTGTTCCTGGTGGGAGATGTTGTGCCTTTCTTCTAGGAAAATAAAAACAGGGGGAAGCAAAGGAAACTTTCCCAGTATCATCGTAGCTGTGTGAGCCCTTGACGGTCACACAACATAAATTACTCTGGGGAGATCTCTGCAGCCTGCAGCAGAGCAATGTGGGACAGATAGAGCTCAAAGGATATTTTTAAGCCAAATTCAAAGAATACCTAAACGCATTTTTCAAATAAACAACGTCAGCACACAAGAAGGCCGGGCTGCGATGCCAAACCCCGCAGCAGGCAGCTGCCGGCAGCAGCCAAGCGGATACCGTGCCTGAGCAAACATTCCTCCGGGAACCTGCACTTCACAAATGCCTCAAAGCCCTTGCTGGCATCTCACAGGGAAAATCTTAGGCCAGGAAAGGAGGAGCACATCCTTGTGCTGGCCAGGGTCCAGAGCCTGGGGCAGAGCATCCCTCCACGTATGGATCATGGAGGTGCTTTGGGAATGACGTTACAGACCTGAAAGAGACCCGCTGCTGTGCCAAAAGCAGTTTCAGGGCCAGTGAGAAATCCCACCTGCTCCAAGTGGCCTCATCATTGCCCCAGAGGCCCTCAGTGACAGGAGAATCAATGGAAAGACCCAACCCATATTCATTTTTCTTTGCTAATTTTTAATCTTCCCATTTAAACCTTCCTCTGGACAGTGCTTTTAAAAGTTTGATAAAGGGAAGGGAAAATAGTGGGTTTAGTTTAGGATTGCTGGGGTCCGATGGTGGCTTGCAACAGCAGAGAATTCAGCTAAAATTTGCTAGGAGCAGCCCCATGGTCTGGTTGGAAAGCCCTCGGGCTGCCCTCTCCCCCTCTGGGTGCGTGGGGAGATGGAGCTGCCACAGCTCGAACTTGCCTTGGGCAACAAATCTCCTTCTGAATTCCCCCATGAATATCTCATAGCAGCTTACATTAAAAGGAAAAGCACATGGTACCAGCAGGACCTTGCCATCTCATCTGGAAAACCATGGGAATATCTCATTCTGTTAAAGGCACTGCGTTTCATTGGTTTCATTGTGGGAGGAAGAAGATGTATCTTCCTCCTTTCTGGGGACATAGGAAACTGTCTCGGCTTTGGGGCCTGCACAGACCGCTCCAAACAGGGACAAATCCACCCAGGAAACTCTTCCCTGCTCAGTGGGACACTCTATTTCTAAAGAACACAAATTTTTGTGGCACTTATACGTGGGGCTCCTGAGACCAGGAGAAACAAAACCCAGCGGTGCTCCGGCTGGGAGAGCCAACGCCAGCAGCATCCCACTCACCATCCCGACGGGCCGGCAGGAGCCCAGGTGGTCACTGCGTCCATTCCAGCGGTAGAAATCGGGATACTCGCCGTGCTCCAGGATGTACTGCTGCCCTCGGAAGTCGGGGTGGTCAAAGCAGACCCAAGCTCCACTCTGGACGCAGATGGAGTTGACCCGGTTGAGGAAACCTTGGTCCTGGAAGCTGTTGCAGCTGCCGCAGAGGTCCAGCTTCCTGCCTGTGAAGCATTTGCCTTCGTATAAAGTGATCTGGGGGGAGGGAGGAGAACGGGCCCGCGGTGAGGAGCGGGGATACAGCCGGACTCCCATTCCAAGCAGATAGGAATCTCTTGCAGATGCATCATTTCAGGGTGGTTTGGGTTATTTTAGCTGCTTTCCAGCAAAAGGAGCACGGCATCACTGGCATTTTTTCCTAAGAAGCGTATTTGTTTTTCTGGGAACGCAGTGCATCCCGCATTTATGACACTTCTCGCCGCCTCGTGCTCACTCACACATATTTCCAGCAGGAATGTTTAAACAGGAAATTCGGCTCCCGAAACGCAGCTCCTTCTGCCGCACCCTCCCCATCCCTGCTACCAAATTTGCTCCCGGGATCACCACTCACGCCGCGTCTGCTGGCTCTACTATCCTCATCAGCTCCTTCCACCCGGAGGACGCTCGGGCTCTCCAGCCCCAGGCTGAAAGGGAAGCGGTTGGGTCGTTACTTACTTTTCCTGAGTACTGAGACATTTTCTGCTGGCTGTTATCCAAGACCAAAAGCGGGAGCCAGACCAAAACCGCGATGGACAGATCATTGGACACCCCACTATATAGGGGCCGGCGGGGGGGGGCCGGGCCGGGGCTGGTGTCGCGAGGGCTTTTTAACAAAGCCGCGGGAACCGGGGGCTTTGCGCTTTCCTGCTTCGTAGGCAGAACCGCCGGTGACGGGGCCTGCTGAGTCCGGGCTTTTGATTTTGGGCAGATGATCTGACAAAAGATTTGCTTGGCAGGGCTTTGGTCAATTAGCGGTGCACATTTACTGCTCCTTTTTGGAGGACTTCTTTTTTTTTTTTTAACTTTTTTGACCTTTTTTCTCTCTTTATTTCTATTTCTTGTTTCCTTCCCCCCTCTGTTTTCCCTTATTTTTCTTTTTTTTCCGTTCTTTGTCTTTTTCCTCAGAACAGATAACAAGTAAATGAGGAAACAGCAGCATCTCTAAGCATGGCACATAATTTCTCTATGTTAGGTTTGCTTTTTCCCAGCTTCTTCCCACCTATTGCAGTGCGGCAGCCAAGACAGAGTGCCCTTGGAAGGCTCCTCACCAATGTACATTGCACTCCATCCATCAAACCAATGGTTTCTCATTCAACCCTTGAACCTCTCTAAATGGCACCTCCAAAAGCTGAGGACCTGATCCCCTCCAAAGCGCAAAGGTTGGGCTCACAAACCCACCAATGTTACTCATGAGCATCGTTCTCAGGAACGTTTTGATCTTCCAGCACTGAAGCCCTGACTCACAGCTGTAAGTCAGGATTAGAGGGACTTTTGGACCATAAAGTTACCATATTAAAGTAACTTACACTGCAGCTATATGGGACCATAAAGCCTTCATCTGTGTTATACAAATATCCAGAGATTTTAACTGTCTTATTCCCAGGACAAATAGCAAAGGAAGCTCCCAGCCCATAAACCCCATCAGTTTATATTAATGAGCCAGGCTAGGAAGAGGTAAAGGCAGATGTATGGGGGTGGCCCATGGACCAGCATGCAGAGATGTACCAGGGGGCCACATTAAAAGGAGATTTGTCTTTTATGCTTTTTAATACCTCTGGAAGAGACTTCACACGCAGCTCCTGCTCATTGAATCCTCCTCCTCCTCACTCACTGGGCCCCCATCACCTCTCCTTGCTGCCCCCTCTCTCCCTGGACCATCAGACACACGCTTCAAATCCGAACCCTAAAACCTCCTTTCTTGGCAGGCCGCTCCTATCCTCACGCGTGCCAGCAGCCTGGCTCAGCAGCCCCGCTCTGCTGCCTCGGCTCACAGCTTCATCTCGAGATTAAAGACTGCTTCAGGAGAAAGGATGTCATTACCAGGGCTCAGACGTGCGCCACCCTTTCAATTAAGATGTAAAAGTTAATAAGCGCGTGTGCAGACACACGTAGGCTGAGCTGGAGGATGTCACTGACTGGGATGCGCCGGAGGAGGAAGGAGGGAGGTGGCACTTTGTGCTGAGAGAGGAAACATCCTCCAGCTGATGCAGGCAAACCTGCCCTGGCATCGCAGGAACACGGTTCACATGTATGTGTTGTGCTGTGAGACAGGAAACAATGAAAAAGCCTCATCTGATTTAAGAAAAAAAACAACCCTGCCCAAATCCTCTTTGAAATGCCGGTGCCAATTTTAAGGTGTTAAATTAATCACCGAGTGGTGGAGGGAAAAGTAACAGCACACAGAAAGTCCCACTTGGAACAGAGGCAGCCAAGATGGGGGGCACTAGCAGGGTTCCCTGTGGCCTTGCACTCAGTGCCCTGGGAGGGAAGGAGAAGTGTCCCTCTTCTGAGTCATGGCTGGGAGCACAAGGACAACAGGGTGACATCAGGACCCAACTCTCCGTCCCTTGAGGTTGTAGCTCATGCACTCTTTGCATTGGCCATGGGTTGTTGGGTGCCTGGAGAGGAAGACCCGTGGCACCCCTGGCAAACTGCCCCAAAGCACCCAGGAAAGCAAACACTGCCTCAGGAGGAGATTTTTATGGAACCACAAAAGCCTGGTTTCTTCCAGCTCTGTCTCATGAGGGGATTTTCCTGTTTTCTCTCAAGATGTGACATCTGATTCAATGTGCCAGAGCTTGATGATCTGAGACTTGTGCCTGGCTGTCAGATTCCTTAGAAATTGTCCAACAGGTTCAAAAGCTATTTCAGGAGAGATGAAAAGAGGGTGTGGCAACTTTAACCTCATTTCTTTGAGAAACCACGTTAAAGATATGAAATAAGAAAGGACCCATCTCTAGAAAAAAAGGAAAATGATGGGAAAAAAAGAATATGGAAGAATGGCAAATCATAATTCCTGGACAAACCCCCTTAACTCCTTGCCAAAGATGGAAAGGCTACCAATGGAGGGGAGAAAAGAGCAGCCTGAGGAGCCTGTGGCCACTAGCAGCATTTCAGGCATGTGATGCTGGGGCTGACCTCGTCTCCTGCTCATGCCCAGGTGCAGGATCACATCTGACATGAGCCCCACAGCAAAAGGTTTGTGGGCAGCCTTCCTCCACTGTGGCTGCTTAAAGGATGAAACATTGGAAATGAACTTACAAGTTTGAGTATTTGGCTTTAACAGTCAAAACCCAAAAATCTGAGATTCTTTTGTGGGTTTGGTTTAGAGGGAGGAATTGGGTTTGATGTCCGCAGCAGCAGCTCCAGGCTGTGCTATCCCTGCTGGCCTTTACTGCCACAAGGCTGAGGAGTGAGGTGGTGGGAGACAATTTGCTCTCCAAATTGTCCAGGCCAGAGCCAGGGGAGCTGAGCAGGGTGTGACTCCTGGAGGTGAATCTTTGGGAGTGACCTCACTAATGTGAACAGGAATATTCTGTGTCAGAGGCTTAGCAGGATTAGCATTCTGCTCAGAGGTACCGCCTACAGCCAGTGCAGCCCCACACAAATAACCATTAATGGGGCAGCAGCCAAGGAGTTGCTCCACATCCTCTGACAGGGCCACAGCTTCTGCAGGAGCCTGCAGTATTTGCAAAGCAGTGTAAGACCTGGCACGGAAAATCCCTAGCTCAGGGCTTTCAAACCACCACCTTGCTTTGAAAAGCTCATAGATTTTTCACGTACCTCAGTATCAGATACTTTGAGCTCATTAAATATGAAACAACCACAGGTCTTGCTCCTTCCCATGGAAGAAGTTTTGGTTTGCTGCTGGGAATGATGAGCACATCCTGTGGGCCTCTTCAGAGTAGCCAGACCTGAGTGAGAAACCATCTTCATGACTCAAGGGAGAGTTTCTGTGTGAAATAAATGCTGCTTGTCAAAGACCTGGCCCACCTCAGACCAGCTGCCAAAAGTACCAATTTCTGCTGGTGATTACCCCACTCCCTGAACCTGAGTGCACCACGTGCTGCCTCCCAGAGCTGCCAGGGGGCTGGGTACACTGACTGCAGAACATCTCTGCAAAACATTCAGCCCACACCCTCACTGGCACAATACATCCCCTGTTGCTGGAAATGGGAATCAGCTGCCAGGCAATGGTTTTGGGTTCTATGTGTTGCCTTCAGCATGGATGCACTATGACATAAAAATCTCTGGAATATCTCTACCAAGGGTGGCCATCCCACACCCTGACCCACCACACATCCCATGCCAGCAACACCTCATGTCATCCATGTGTGGTAAGGACTCCAAAAAACCTCCTCAGACTGAGCAAACCCTGCCACAAAATGATGGATCTGGCCAGCTTCCTGCTAGGAAAAACAGCTCCTCACCTTGGAAATGGGAGCTGCTGGTCAGGTTGAGCCATTTACAGTCTTGTTTTCAGTAATATTCTGTCCAGGGATCATCACACACCTCAGCATCTGACTGAGAATGGGACTTGGACTTCATTTTAGAAAGCATCAAAAAGCCTGGGGGTGAAATCCTTTTAGTTTTCATTGTATTTCAAAAAAGTAAAAGTTCCAGTAGGGAAACAGGATATCCAAGGAAAAGCTGGATGCTGAGGACACCCGTCACCCAGACCAGCTTAGCTACATTTCCCCATGCTTGCAATAGTTGAAGGCATCTGTGAAAGGTTTTCACTCCTCCTCCCCAGTTGTTAAAGGGGAGCAGTTTTGACCTTATTAGATAAAGTTGTGAAGATGAGTCAGTATTAGCAAAACGCTCTGAAGATGAGCAGTCCTGATTACATAAGGGCTAATTAGCAGCTGTTGATTTCTCCTTCTGGAGAGGCTCAGGCTCAGCACTGTTAATTAGCAGGCTAAGCCCAGCAAGCCTGGGCACATCGTCACCACCTGCACCGCGCTTGCACATCACCTGGGACACCTGCACCTCATCCAGATACTACAGCACAGCTACTGCAGACACACAGGAACAGTGAAAACACTTTGTAGCTTTTTCTTCTCTGGCATGGACTCACCAACCCTTTACAGAAGCTGGGAAGAAGCATTACACAGAAGACCTCACAGACCACAGCTGACTCCCCAAACTTTCCCCATCATGGAGTTAATCAGGCAGGAACAAACTTCACTATGCATGGAAACAACAGGAAGAAGAAGGCTCATGTATCCACTCAGCACCTGCAGTCCACCCTCCCCCTGCTGAGCTCACCTGCCCACTGCCTTCCTCATCCTCAGCATTTCCAGGCATGGCAGATCCAGCTCCAGGACTCAGGATTATTCACACAGCAAAGTGAGGAGCTGGACAGAGGCATAAGCAAGGTAGGAGTCACTTCCAAACCAGGGCATTGTAAATCCACACAAATCAATGAGAACTTAGCATGACTTAATTAATCTCCACACAATCACAGAACGGCTGGGGTTGGCAGGGACCTCTGGAGGACACCTGGCCCAAGCCCTGCTCAAGCAGGGTCACCCAGAGCTGGTTGTTTGGGACCACATCCAAGTATGTCCAAGGTGGGAAACTGGTGGACTGTGCTCAACCTCACAGTGAAAAAATTTTGCTCCTTTCTGCAACAGGAAAAGGATCTTTGCACTTTCACCTTTGCAAATGATCATCCCTTAAGAACAAGGTTATTAAATCTACATAATTCTTTTCCTAGCCTAGACCAGAAAACTGATTTCCTCCATGACTTACCTTCTCAGCCATGCACCATTTATCACAATCCTCCAGAAGCCTCCAAAGGATCAGGGCAGCTGGCAGACAAGGCTGTATAAACTCATCAACTCCAGGCAAGCAGCAGTTTGCTAGACAGCAATGTTTTGTTTCTGCACATAACAGGACTTCCACGATTGCCCACCACCCCTTCAGGGCTCTCAGGGTGAAGAACCCAACCTGTGCCAGCTCAGAACGAGGAAGCACGAGGCTGCCCCAGCCTCTGTTAGACTCCAGCTGCTGAAGGTGCCATCCTGAGAAGCCAAGTGAAATCTCTGTACAGCCAAGGACAAGGAGTTCACTGATCATGCTTGACTACACATTTCAGCAGAACTGCAAGACTATTGCGCATGGCTGGTCTTTGGATCTTATTAGCAGAGAGAGGCTGGGACGAGTGGAATAATTTCCATTTTATACTGGATGAAGCAGGAACAGGAAGAAGGGAACAACATATGGGGATGAGTTCAATTTTTCAGCTATTAGGGAAAATGCAAGAGCAGTACACGTCTCTCACAGCTCAGTGCATTAATTATTTGGTCTGGAGGGGACCCAAAAGCCCATCCAGTTCCAACCCCCCTGCCATGGGCAGGGACAGCTCCCACTAGACCAGGTTGCTCAGAGTCCCATCCAACCTGGCTTTGTAGAGCATCTATAAACTCTGGGCAGCCTGTTCCAGTGGATCACTGCCCTTAAGAATTTCTTCCTATTAATTATTCTAGACCTATTCTCTTGCAGTTTGAAGCTGTTGTCCCTTGTCCTGTCACTAAATGTCCTCATGAAATGTCCCTTTCAAGTCTCAGAAACCCCCACCACAAACCATCCAGAGAACCTGCGCTGGCCTTTAAGCCCTTCTGGAAAGCCCCACTGCTGGAAAGTAGGACCTGTTAACCCAGACTATTATATTGCACATGTCCTCATCCATCTCCTTTAAAACCTTTAGCAGCTGACACCTCAAGAAGCAATGCACCAGCTATTTTGGGGGTTAGACTGATGCCAGTACACCTGCAGCCAGTTTGGCAAAAAACTGGAGCAGATGTGGTCACTGAGGTTTGTGTTACTCCGGAATTTCCACCCTGTGATGCAGAACACGACATTGTGTCCGCGATGCAACGCCACAGCCTTGGGTCATGCAACAGCTCCTCCATCCCAGGGATCGGGCACTGAAGGATCACACTGAACTGACACACCCTGTGCTGTGCTCCTCAGGCCATGCTCTGCATCCTCAGCCTTCCACTGCCAGCCCAGCAACCCCTGCTCCAGTGCTGCAGGTTCTTGGGCAGGAAACAGCCCTGGCTCAGCCTGGTTCCAAAATCAAAGCATGGACTTGTTTCCCTTGAACAAGCTCTCTGCTGAACTCCAGCAATCCATCATGCATGACAATCATCCAGCTACTCAACCTGTGCTTGGCACAAGGTGGAGAATTCATGGAACATGGCTATTCAGAAACATTGGGAAATAACCTAAGTGGAGAAAAAGGGCAACTTTTTTTTTTTACCAGTTACTCTCACAATGAACAAAGAAAATACCAACTTTTCCTACATACACTTTTGACAGGTGTAGACTATTTTTTATATCATATGAGGGAACAACTGCACAAAGAAAAAGGAACAAAATGCTTCATTTGTATCTTTTAGGACTGACTGGAAGGTAAAAACTAATTCTGGTTGCAAAAACACTCCAACTTTCCCTTCTTATGTACTCCTGCCAGAAATTAAGTTTTCAAATGAACACAAAAATGCAGGAGAAACACTTCATTTAATTAACTGTTCTCCAAGTCAGCCTTATTTGTTTTTACTGTTTTGGGTTTTGTTCCGCTTTTCAATACAAAGTAGGTCAACTGCAAATTTTTTAAATATATAGTTGTAAGTAGTTTGTTTCCAGACTTGAGAGATTACAGCTTGCTAAGCCTCTAGTCCAAAAGCCAAGGAAAAGCTTGGAGCTGGTCAGGGAAAGCTGTGCAGGGACCCTGAACTGTGCATGGCCAGGCCTCAGGAGGCCGCTCACCTCTACCAGCGCTACCCGGGAGCACAGGAATTCACGACAAACAGCCCACACCAATTTGTTCAGGACGTGCAATTTATTTTAAATGACATTTTTGTTCTCTTAACAAGTCTATGCTTGTGACCTGGATAAATCCACTCCATCCTGACAGCGCTCCCAGTCACAAGTCCGCGTGAACAGTCCGTAGCGCAGGAACTCGGGGCAGGTCTGCGCACCCTTTACTCAATGGTTACAGAGGAAAAACACAGAGCAGGTTCTGACTGAAACCCAGGCCTTCCCTTCCAAATAAAGCTGGCACTTGTCTCTCCTTCCCGTGACTGGGCACAAAGCAAAGCAGAGCTGCTTGGCCAGCCTGGAGTTCCAGCAGCAAAAACGTTTGGGATCACTCGCAAACAACATCCCGAGCAATAGTCAAACAATCCATTGGCTCCAAGGATCTCACGCCTCCTCTTAAGGTCAGCAGGTGAACATTTTTCACAAATTTAAAAAAAAAAAAAAAAAGTTGATATGGAGTAATCAACGAAAAATTATAAACAGAACATTTAAGGTTTGCAGCTATTTTATTTACAAGTATACATTTAACACAAAGAAACACTGATATCCAAGCCTAGTTAATAGTAGTGTAACAATATGCATCATTTTGATGATTATTCTAACCAACAAACTACACTGAAAAATTAATGCCAGTAAAATTCTTGGTCATAATATTAAGAAATACAATATATAAATTGAAAATATGATTGCTTAAAATTTGAAAATGGAAGTGAAGCCATTTGCACAGGAGTCAGAGTTTAACATAATCTGAAGGGAAAGGCTCCAAACCAACTCTTTATCTTTCAGGTTAACAGAAGAAAAAAAAAATTTAAAAAAAAGACAAAAAAAAAAAAAAAAGAAGCATAGTTTATCCTTAAAGATAACGGGCAGTTTTGCTTCTTCAGGTAGAATGTATTCCCAGTGTTTTCAGGTTCTGCAGTGGAATTACATTACTGAGCATGAAGACTTCCCTTGTGAAGCTGCCCCATCGATTTTTTCTGCCTCCAAAATTATCCTCTTAAAAACATCAACGGCAGTCTGCAAAGAGAGAGCACACACATTAGGAGGGGCTGCCCACTTACTGAAAGAATAACTAAAAAATGTTAGCAGTTTTACCAGCAACATCAGCAGATGAACGCACATCCAATGCTTATCCCGAAAGTGAGGAGGGAAAACGCGGTAATTTTAGTTTCAGAGGGAAGTGCAAAACCCCATGCACAGCAATCCTAGGCAGGGAGGGCAGGCACAAACTGAGCCAGATTCACAAGAGAGCTAATAACTGTAATCACCTTACTCTGCATTCTGAGCCTGCCCTGAGTGACTGACAGCACGGGAGGTTTGGATGCTGTGCTGCTCCGGAGAATAAACCAATCCATTTGCTCTCAGTAATCTTTACGATAATGAGTAATTACAGAAGGCAGCAGATTTTTCAGCTCTCAACAGTGACTTTTCACAGCTCAGTATGAGGGGTGACTTTACTACTCTTGATTTTCCCATTGTCCCTATCAGTAAGATCAGTATTAGACACGGTGCAAGGACATGAGGGGAAAGCACGAGCTGAACTATCACTAACATTAAGCAATATCCTTTGATAAAGCCCTTCTGACAGAAAAGGGGTTACATTTTAAATAGCCTGAACTGCATGACTAGAGCTTCAGTGTGTGAATCTTCAGGTTGGAAATGGTCTCCTAACTATCTCACTGCCATTTGATCCAACCTCTGGCCATCCACTTCAGAATTCCAAGCATAGGTAAGTATATAAATTATATAAAAGCAGCCATGCTAGAAAGAGGATAAAAAGGGGGTTTTGTTGGTTTTAATCAGCAGGTTGAAGAGCACTCTGTGATTTATGGCTACATATTCTGATCTAACAGATGTTTTTCCACCTCCACAAGATATAATTCTTAACTGGATCACTTCCAAATTAATCCCATTGACTGAAGCCTCACAGCAATCTTAACAAGATTAGACAATGTTAAAGTTTCCCACATTTATACTGTTTGTGCACAGTACGATCTCTGGAACTATTTAAAGTACTTCACCAGCTAGAAACAGGGTATTCCTCCATATAATGGAGCTTCCTACAATCCCAACAGAACCTGACAGAAGTGGCTCGTTAGTTCCATAATGACACAACACATTTCCTGGGCAAATTAAGACTTTAGGAGAAACATGGCCAGGACTGCAGTTGCTATCAAACTGCTTCTACTAATGAAGAGCTTCCCTTAAGCAAAACCTGGTGATGCACTGATTTACAAATATACTGTACCACTGTTTCCTTAGAGTCAAAATTTTCAATGGTTTCATTTCATTGCACAAGTTCTTTTTGCCCACGTTTCACAGCGCCCATTAAAAAACCTCCACAACTTACTCTGTCAACCAAAAAGCTGCACATTCCCTGTCAAAGACGTGCTGTTTGAAGCACTGAGATGTAGGAGTTCACAGGGTTTGTTAATTCATTTCACAGAAAATACGGATTCACTGGGAAGGTTTAATCACTGTCCTACAGTGAACGCTTTGGAATTTGTAATTCAGCTCAAACGTGCTGAAGAGTTTCAGACTGAGCCTTTGAAAAATGCAGGAAGATGTTCTGTGACAAGGAATAAAGGACGCAGCCAGACTTTATATGCATCTGCCTCCATATGGTCCAATTATGGAATGTGGGTCACACCTAGCCCACAGGAAGCCATCTGGCTTTTCCTTCTACCTTTCTCCCTGAGGAAACAAAAGAGATGCCAGCCTGGGCAGCACCTGCTGCCCGGAGAGCCCAGCCCCGAGTGGGGGACACCAGAGGCTCAGCTGCTGCTGCAGATGTGCCCTCAGTGTGAGCAGGACAGGCAGCTCAGGAGGCAGATTCCCTGCACGAGCAGGGAGTCGGGAATGTGCTGCCAGGAGCCAGCAGGGAGGTGAAACCACCCAAACCCAGCCCACAGGGCTGGAATCATCCTTTGGTAACTTTTATTATTTCAAAGAGGAAACTCTCAGCTCACACTACTGGTTTATCCTAGCACAAAACTTTGAACAATAGCCAGGTAAAAGAGGTTTTTTTCCCCCCATCTTTTGCCAGTCCAAAGATATCAGATCCCTGGATTCCAAACTACTCTGAAGCATTTACTAAGCAGTGCATCTTCTGAGCTCCAAGATGAAGCTGCCCTTGAAAAAATACGCACAAATCAAACAATTGCTTTTTAAGAGAGCTGCATTTTGGTAAGAAGCAATTATTTTGCTATTTCTTTGCTCCTTTTGCAATTTACCTAATGAATTTTGCGTAACTGGATGAACACAATTTAGTTGCTTGTTACTTCCTAAATTCTTCCAGTAGAAGTTGGCTCCCAGCTTCACCTGGGTTTAAGATCAATTTGGATTCTGGCTTTATTTCCTAGAGTGACTTTATTGCACTGGGATTAAGACAAAGCACTCTATTACTGCCTAGGTGACACTGTGCAGGGAATTCCACAAGAAAGGCCTGAAGTTCCTGAAGTTAGCCACAGCAGTTCAACATGTCTGGTAATAATTAAGCAGCTTGAGAAGACATGACAGTAACAGCCCAGCAGTCATCTCAGGGAGGTCTTTTCCATTAAGTGTCAGGACTGCCTTCCCAAAGCCCGGGGATTTCCCTTGATGACTGATGTGCTGGTGATATGCAGGCTCCTCCCAAAGTCCTACCAGGTCACCCATGTCTGGAGGAGCTGGCACATACTCAAATCTATCTGACCTTGAGAACTCTTGCCAGCCACTATCATTTGTCATCACCGCAGCTTTAATCTTTGCCTCTCTCACTTTCCATCTACTCCAAGTCGTGCCATTTCTGGGACGCGTTATCTTTTGATAACTCTTGGCAGAACAGGCATAGTTTGTTTAAGTTAATCTATAGAACTATTTTAATTGCCCAATATAATTGGGTTATGCTCCTTGGACTCTCACAGATGTTCCAAGAAGGATTCTTCTGGGGGGAGGGTGTGCAAAGCAGGAAGGTAGAAGAGAGGGAAAAGAGCCTTTGCTATTAGGGAGACCCCCTCTCCTCACCACTGTGAAGAACATCATGTATACAACTAATCTCAAACCAGCACACCAGAAATTGTCACATTTCTGTTCCAAATCCATTAAATACAGATGGGCTTGGTTTCAGAGAGAATTAACAGATACACCCCCAGTCAAGAAGCTTTGAACTCTCTGCTCAAGTTCCAAATCCCTGATCCAGTCCAACTCATGCCTTAAGCATAAATCAGCTTTCTGTTAAACAAACAAAAGCTGAAGCACTTTTGGAAATCATCTTCATAGTCAAGTTACATTTGCTGTACCAAGCCAGTACAGGTGATTACTTGGATGAACCTCCATGCAAAAAGTGCCAACAGACTTCTTTTTCCAGTAATGTTGACTTACGTAAAGTGAACACTCAGTACCAGGAAAATGACAACACAGCTTGTTATCAAGTTCAAAACAAACCCTCTTTACCCCAGACCAGACACAGTTTCAGAGTAAGAGATGGTGCCCTGTCCTGACAGAAGTCTATGTATCAGCTCTTTTGATCCTGTCAGATTAGGATTTGGAGGAGAAAACCCAAATGAGTTCAGAGGTGCTCCCGATCCAACTCACAGGGATGTTACAACGCCTGGTGTCTCCTCTTCCCCCAGCATCTCACAGCTCCAGACTCCACACTTGGCTCTCAAAACTCAATCTTCCACCTCTTCAGAGCTGGAGATGTGTGAGAAGACTGAGGCAGCTGTGCCAGTGTTGGGCTCCTTCACACTTTATTCCACACATCCCAAGGCTCCGAAGGAACGCACCAGAGAGCCTGAAGGATGGTCACATGCTGCTGGCACCCGTCTCAGAAGTGACATCTGATCTGCCAGACTTCTGAAGCTGGACAAATTGACCTAGTGTATTATGTAGCAGGCATGAAGCAGGAATTGTTCAGGCATCTGCCTCTAACCTCCTGCTAAATCCAGAGGGACAGAATTTACAGTGATCTGCAATCACTATTCTGAAGGATCCTGCAGAAAAGAAGACCTTTGACAGCCAGAATGCACAGGACTTCTGAATTTTTTTGGTGGGATTTGTACAGGACTGTTCAGGATTCTGAATATCTGATATACAATTGCCATTTTGATTTCCCTGAAGGGTACCAAGTTTGATATATAAACTACAGCTGGCAGCTTCACTTAATACAGGAGCACAAATACATGGCAGTCCAGGGGACGGTGTCAGTGCAGCAAGCTAACACATAGGACATAGCAAGCATCCTACAAAGCTTGTAGCTTCTTTACATAAATAAACATGACTTATTTCTTCTTGGCTCAAGAACAATAAAAACTCCAGAGAAGTTATCAGTAAGATATTCTTCTGCTGGATATGAATTGCTGTGTTGTTACACATCGTGAACATATGCCAAAAGAAAAAGAGCACAGGCAACAGCTTTGCCTAATCCAGAAGTATTATTTTAAAAAGAGGGGAGGAAAAAAAAGATCAGACATTTTTAACAGGTTTATTCTTTACACTGTCAATTTAATTTCCTTTGGTATGCCTTTGAAGTTCTCCTGCACACAGAGAAGATATTGAGAAATTTCATGCTTCCATCATGCCCAGTTTTGACAAGGTTAATGCAAGTCTTAGCCAGAAACAGAAATACTGATAAACTAACTCCAAGTATTCCATATCTGGTGGCAAAAAATAATCCAAGTTTTTCTTTCAGGGAAAATCCAACTTTACTCAAGTAACTTGTAGAACTGTTGACCATTAACATCAGACAAAATGATTATTGCCCCATTAGAGAGACTGAGCCTGCCCAGCACCTTAAAACACGAGGTTCATCCCCTTACACCAAATCACTGCTCTGCCAGCAGTGATTCCTATCTAAGGTAACAGACCCTGTTCCACCCACCCCATGGATCTGAGTTTCTTTGTCACTGTGTGTTCTGATATGTTCAGTGAAGCTGAACTTTCAGTTCTTCACTTCCTGCTCCCATTGACAGTTGCAGGGAAAATCTTGTGTACATAAACCTGAGTGCAGACAGCCGTTCTGCTTCCATCTACACAAAATATCTGTACAGTACAAGCAAATATTTCAGCTTCCTTTATTTAGTGAAACTCTGAGTCATCCATTACACTGCTATTTGAATAAAGTGACTCTTAAATCCATTACCTGATTTTCTTTAGCAGAGGATTCCAAGAAAGCTGCATTCCAGGATTCTGCTAAAGCTTTCCCTTCTTCATAGCTGATCACCCTGACCAAAGAAAGAAAAATATGTTTCTTATAACTTGCAGAAGAATTGGAATCTGATATGTCAAGAAATACCTCAGAGTACCAAAGCACTTAAGTGCATTGTAATAGGAATGTCTTGTGAAGTGTGATCCAAAGCATTTGCTTTTGGCTGCTGTCAAATGCACTTCTGCGCCAGGTAAAACTGCTCTGTGGCCCAGAAGTGCAGTTGTCCCAAAGTATTGCTTTGTTTTCATAATCTGTAATATCATCTGGTATTGCTGTTGTGATAAATACACTTCTGTTACTTACTTTGAAAAAAACCCGACGCATTAAATGACTGTCCCTGGAACCTCACAGCAAAAAATCAACATTACAACAGAAGTTCGTGGCTCGGAGTTCACATTCTGGACACAATTCCTTTGCCAGTAACTTATTTTAACCTACAATTTGATTTTAGCTCTGGAAAGCCAAGAACAAACCCAGCGCATTGCAGCCACAGGAATGTGGGCTGCTGCCTTGCATTTCCCACATTCTGGAGTTCACATACCGTTCCATATGCAGGTCTTTTTTATTTCCAACCAGCATAATGGGTATTCTGTGAAAGAAAGTTCAGAACTTCAGAACAGTTACAGTATACTGAACAAAGCACTAGCAACATGCCTGCAATGAAATGAGATGAAAGTGTCACTACTTACTGGACTTTTCCCACCATATCCAATAACTTGCCATGGATAACTTTTATCACTTCAAAACTGCAAAATAAAGGGATGAAGTCACACATGCACTCTGATGTTTATCCTCAATACCCAATACACAAGCAATTAAATGCATATGTAGGTTGTGTTTAAAACTTACTCTATGTATGCACAACTACAAAGATGCTGGAAGTCTTACCCGTTTGTGTAACAACAGCAAACTGGTCCCAGCAGCAGCAGAGACCAGCCTGAGCCTACCCTTACAGCCTCCCCAGTTATGGTATTTGCAGAAATAAATAACATTACCCAGGACTGATGCATCTAACACAGAATCACCCCAAGTCCCTCCCACCTCTCATCTGGTTTGTATCTGCAGTGAGAAATTTAACTACTGCAGTCCAACAGTCCTGGATGAGTATGTCAAATTAAAGCAAATTGGAAGAAAAAGTAATTAGTTAGGCAAGCTCCATCTTAAAAGAACACATTGTTTTTTAAGCACATTTAGTTCATATATAATTAATATGTTTTATTTCTGTAAAAGCCAAAAGGAGCCTAAAATTTTAATTTTCTATGGAAAGTGAGTAAACTGATCTGCAAGATGGCACTGAAACAATGATTATTCAAATACTCTTTGTCTGTTCCCCTACCACGTAGGTGTGAAGTTTGGATGACAGGAGGTAAGAAGCAGTACCGTAAAATATCAAGTCAAAAACCTCACTAACAATATCCACTGCATTTGACATTCAGTACTTTTGAGAACAAGCTATGAATGGGGTTGAAGAGCAGATGTTGTGCTCCTCTGGTTACATTATGGAAAAAATGCTGGTACATGAAGGGCACAACTCGGACTTGTTTTAGGAGAGGCACAGGCTCAGGGATGAGACACGCAACTAGACAACACAGAAAAGGGACCAAAACTTTTCCAGTTCCCAAAGTTGTTAGCTACAGGCAGTGTCTTGACTTGCACTGCATTTCAATTAGAATTGAAACTCTTTTTAAAAATAGAGCAGCACTCAAACACACTTCCAGCTCAGAGCAATCAAAGACCTGGTGCCTAAAAACACCATTCAAAGCATTAAAACCTTTCACTTCTAGAACAACAAACTCTACCACATTTAAGATGGATTTTCTGTCAAGTAGGTCAATTTGTCTGACTTAAGCAGTAATATTTGAGACTGTGTGGAACACAACGCTTCCCCATGCTCAGCTAATAGTTTCAGTGTATCCTATCAAGCAAATGAGTTCTTTATAAACAGAAGCGTGACTTGGTCTGGCACAAATTACTGCTGGTAACTCAAGTAGGATACTACAGATTACACAAAAATGTGGAATCAATGAAAGGACTTCAGGGACCCAAGGAGCTTATGCTGAAAAGGTATTAGTGACATTCTAGTCTTGAGAACTCGCCTTGGACACTCATAATTATTTAGAAAATAGGAGTTGAATGGAGTTTGGCTGTGACAGAGTTGAGAGGCATCGCTACGCACAGAACTTGGTAACCCTGCTAACTGAGAGAAAAAAATGCTACCAAAAAAAGCATCTGCTACAGACCACAAAACTGTTTCTCAGTCTGAAGCAAGAGGAAAGACCTTAGCACACTATCCACAGGCTAACTGAATCCCTAGGACAGTACAATCCCTGCTTCCTTTCTCCTATTAGGCGTGTTGTTTCCAGCTTAGCCAGAAAAACACCACAGCACCCTGGTGAGTCCTCACCTGAGGCTCCCCGTGCACAATGCTGACGAGTGCTCTTGTCCAACCTGGGCTCTCCATTTCCCCACTTTGGGTACCTATGTGCTTGTCTAAGATCACTCAAAAGCTTCCTTTTTTAGTGAAAATACTACAAATAAAAACCTGATCCTTGTTAACAGATCAAGGTGGAAACCACAGAAGTGCTGTTTAAACTCAAACACAATTCTGACACAGAAACAAGTTGCTAAGAACTGCCAGGAATGAAACTGGCTTGACCAATTAATGTTCTAGAAAGCTTTCCAAATTAATAACGTTGAAAGGAGCAAGGACAAAAAGGACCAAGGATTGACCAATCCAAAAACAGCACCATCACATCAAGCTGTGAAACTGTTGAGATCTGGAGACCATAAGAGGTCTCATCCAGTTCTGTCAAGCAAGTGGGTTACAGCAAACAGCTCAGTGTGTGAAATACAAAAAAACCCATTACCAGCCGTCAGATAAATGTGTTACACAAAATCATGGAACCTAGCAAGATACAAAATTGGAATTTAATTAAGCTGAACTAGAGCAAAAGCCTTCCAGTAACCTTGCTGCTGAGAGCCTGGGAATATGAAAAATGTAGGGCAGTAGCTTTTATTCAAGTCCTATTTAAACCTCCCACTGGAGGTTAGCAGGGAAGATGGTACCTTTAAAAAGAGCATTTCTATTAAGTCTGCTGTCAAAGCTCTCACCCAGCTGGATCAATACTTGGATCAATAGACACACTTTGACAGAAGTCAGGACAGATGGTGACTGTGATCTCATTGTCTGGGCAAGTCATCGAAGCTACCAGAGTATTGTGGAAGATCTTTCCTATCACCTAAACACTATCTTGATGCAGAACATAAGGAACTGAACAAGACAGGATCACTGACACTTCAAAATTTTAAGGAAGAAACAACAACAATAAAAACTTCTAATAAACTGATCAAGATTAAATACTGATGAAAAGACTTTTGACCCACAGCCTCACCCTGGTCTGTCCTGTTTGTATTTTTACCATAACTTGGTTTAACTGATTGAATGCTACCACAGAAAACAGATGTTCATTTCTTCACCTGCTGAGCTCAAGACACCATGAGGCAGCAACTGCAGTGGCTGGGAAAGAACATGTCCTTTAGCTGCCAAATAGGGAACAGCACAGGTTGCAAAATCCTCTGAGTGTTGTACACTGGCTTCAGTCAGAGGCACTTCTGTCCTCACAGTACCATTTATCAGTGAACATTTCTGTATTTGCTTTAGGAGTGGACCATTGTCCACTTAAGGCAGAGAATACTGACTCCTATTTCATACAAGTTACTCAGCACCACCACTAAACCTCTCACTACAAAACCCAGACCCAACAGAGCTTGGTAGTTTTGTTTCTCTACACACACATAAAAGCCTAACACATGCTTGCCCTTTTCTATTTCAGAACTGAAGATGAAAACCAAGAATGAAGAACTGTGAAATCTGTTCAACATTAAAGACCTTGCAAGCAGCAGAAGTTTATAACCAGAGTGTATCCTTCCTTTGAGAAGTAAAAAGAGCCAACGGGCAAGTTGCTTTACCTGTATTTTATGACAGTCTATCAAAGAGCTTGAAATGACCAGTTTTGTTTGATTCAGAGGAAAATATATGAAACACTTCAGCACTTGTAAAAAGCTCATCAGCTGCTTTGAAAGTAGAAGGGAAGCATCAACTTCTCTTGTACTTGATGAGAATGAAAGGTCTAAGGTCTTAATCACTTCATTCAAACAAAGATTTCAGAAAATATTCAGCTGTCTGAACAAGGATGCTGTACAGTATTAGAAAATCAACACCTATTCAAGGATAACCAGTATTTAAACAAAGCAAGAAGACCAGAGGAAGGGAGGAAATAATAGAAGATGACAAAGTCACACAAAGGCTGATGTGTCTCGCATGACTCCAGGTACGATGGGCACTGTCCTTGTGTCAGAATGGACAGGGAACAGCAAGGACAAGAGAGATACTCGGGGACAGCCTTCAGGGAAGATTAATTGCTGCAGCACGCCAGGAGTGAGTTTACAGTCCAAAAGTCATATATTGCTGTTTATATGAATAATTCTATGGTTAATCGGGACAATTCAAGACAAGAAGTCAAAGGAATCTCAGTACTGTAAAAAGCTACAAGGCTGAAGGAATGATCTAGCAACATATTGGGTACTTCACATAAATGTACAGTGCCCTTTAGCTTCATATTTAAGTCTGCCTTCGTATCTGATTCAAGAGCAAGGAACTCTACTTATTTCTGAAATAATCCTTTGTACTTTTCCTTACACCTCAAAATAATGTAGTTTAACACTACCTCATTTCTTACATGGTACCATGCACATTAGTCTGAGAAGTGTCTGTGACATTTGGGTCTGAGGGGACATTTCTGACAAAACATTAATATTCACTCCTATAATACTTCTAAGGGAAAGAGAGATTAATTGAATTAATCACACATAAAATATACCAGAGGCAGGAGTTAAACCCAGAAAATATTTAAAGAGAAGAACACAAACAGATTTTATTACCTTTTTATTGACGTGACTGAATAAACAAGAATGTAGCCATTGATGTCTATGGAGTACGTCTGAGGAAATATGGAGTATTCATCCTGTGGAAGGAATATTGCATTTAAAATTAAGGGTGACACAGTTCAGAACTTGATGCCATCAGATCACCGTAAGTTGGTCATATCTCCAAGACATTTTTTATAGGTAGTACTTTCAGAATTTTTTTCATCCCAATGTCACATGTGGCATCTTTACCAAACCAAGAGAAAGCTGAAAGTCAGTCTGTATACTCTACAATTTAATCTACAGCTTTTATGGTTTATTCTCTCTAAGACTGTGGATGAGCTGAGGCTCTTCCCAATCCTCTTATCCTGCTTAATTATCTGTTTGTATTAGTACAAAACATCCACTCTGTCCCACCACTAATTAGCAATTACGCCTCTTATCTTGCTGGTGATACATTTCAAAATCTTAATTTCAACAGCTGACGACAGGATCTAGCAGTTTATAATTTCAAGTGACACTGATCACATCTAAATTACCTATGGAATCTGATAGGAAGTGAATAATTGTGGCTTACCAACTAATGCTTATCAACTACAGATGCAAAAAATACAGTTATTAGTTGCTTTATGACAACTGTAAGTTTACATTATATGACAAGTGTTTACATAAATAAAAAAACCCAGACAAAACCACCAGAAACTTAATTACTGAATTTATTACCCCTCTAGAAAAGGGACTGACCAAATAGGCAAACAAAATAGACTGACATATTTCAGGTAATGCAACACAAATACTATGAATACAATGTTGAAAACCTCTTCCAACAGATATACCCAAGAAACATTTCCATTTTGACAAGACCCATACTTCCTAATGTATGAGTTCTCAAATTGTTAAACCTATGCTTCTGAAGATGGTAATTTTAGCTGAAGATCAAATAACCTCTCTGTTATTGTCATGGCTGAACAGATGGAGCAGTGCAATCACACGGCTTAAATCTAGACAGCCAAAAGGAATCAAACTTCCCTCACTGGCAGAAGAGGAAAATCTCTTCATAAATCAACTTCACAGATCCAGCCAAAAAAAGTTTGAAAGAATAACACTTGGCAAAAGCTGCCCTCATTTGCCTTTATTGCTACACACTGAGGGCAGCCCTCCCCCATCTTCTCTGAAATGCCAAAGTGCCACTCCAGTTGGATGTGAAATCCCAAAGTCAATACAGAAGGGATCTGAGCTAAGTCTGTGTAAAACAGGTGAAAGTGCAACTCTGTAGTGGCTTGACTTTACCCAGAATTTCCCAGGACTGCCCCAGCTGGAATTTGGTGTTAGGTAAGATTTAATTTCACACTCCTCTTCTGTGACCCTGTATCAAGACCCCTGTTGAACTGAACTGCACAAAGCTCAGTAAATAACCAGGAAAGTAAAGAGGCACAGGACAGAGGAGGAATACCAAGAAAAATAAGTGCCATAATCTCAACTGTTCCTAATTCATGACTTTATTTTTAGCTTGTTAGGAGAAGAAAGAAAAGCTGCTATGCTCTCTGGAACTTTTGGGTCAAATGAAGAAATTTGTCAAGTGATTAAAACAACGTTACTACAACTTTTCAAGCCATAGCCAGGTTTTCAAAAGTATGTAACAAATCTACAATACAATTCTTGTTGTGCTGTATACACGTGAGGACTCCCTATGGGCCATTAAGCAAGACAGACTTGAGAAAGAAATCTGTCCAAGCCACACCTTCCATAACCCAACATCATCTCTCCTCTCTAACCCTGTGAGCCAGAAATCAAAGTTCAAATCGTTCTATGAAGAATTAAATCTGAAAATAACCATAGGCTGGGAAAGAAGCTATTTAGGTTCCACAGTATTGTATAACATTAAATTAATCCTCAGCAATAGAGGTGTGTTAGTGGTGAGTCACGCCGCCTTCCCAGAAGGCAATTTCCTCCTCCAAGAGGAATTCTTCTTTATCACTACGCTACACAATCAGAGCTGCAATGCAAGTGCACTTACAGTGGCACAGAGTGACACCTATAGAGCTCGTTCTGCTGCTCACACTCCTCAGCCTGCCCCTCTCTCACCCTCCCTCTCCTCTGCAGAGCGTTCCCCACCCAACAATCCTGCCCCAGAATGTGCAGCCAGTGCTGTGCTCAGACACCTCTGAGTGATTACACGTGTTGCTGATGACACCATATAAATACAGCATGGCAATTCCCCAGCCACACAGCTCTCTTCCAAGAAAGCAATCAAACATACCTAGAAGGTTACAACCCTTCTGAATAGTCTCCCAGCTATGAGCAGGCGTCCCGCAGCTTTAAAACCTTAGGTACTGGCAGCATATTTCACAACATTAACACTGCTTAACACTACTCATAGTTTGGAAAAATCCAAAGGCATAGTATGAGATCACGGAAGGCAAGAGCATGTAAGCACAAAAAAAATTTTTAGAATAAAAATACGGGGATTTAGTGGTCCCTGATGGTTTTTCTTTCCTAATGTAGAGTCTCTCAAAAGACGCAGCACTCCTGTGCATGGGTTCAGCCAAGCAGCACGGTGTAATGAACACCTGTACCTGTAAATAATGAACACCTGCACTTCCCAAAGCTCCCCAGCACGCTGCAGGACACGTGTTCCCTGTCTCCTCCTCACTCCCTGTCATTACTTGGAGCTCGGACACACACGTGAACCATCATATTAAAATGCAGACAAACTGCAGCAGTTTATTGGTAATTCAGTAAGTACCACCTACATGAATCTGTCTGCTGCCCATGACTGCTTCATGGATAGAAGTCATGCTGGTGTAGCTGGAGCACACAAATAGGAAAAAGCCATGAAAAATTTCCCCATGGTTTATTGAAGTGCCATTTTTTTATCTAAAGCTGATTTACTCTGTAAATATCACACAAGCTACTGATGAACTGTTGGGATGTCATAGTTAAGGTAGTTCCCTGTTTCCCTTTTATTTTGGGGAAAAAACCCCCCCAGTAACAAAACACAAACCAAAACCTTTAAATAAACACTAAAGAAAAAGTTCTTTAGCGACTAAACAACAATTCAGGATCATTTTTAAGTTAACTTGCACCTCTGAATGCACAGTCACTACCAGCTTAGCTCAACAGGAGTATGAATACCTGTTGTCTTCACTTGGAAGAAAGATTCGAAGAAAGATAACTTACCTGGCCAGCAGTGTCAACCAGTTGAAGATGATATTCTTGGCCATTTACTGTGATCAGTTTTGTAAAAGCTAGAACAAAAAAGAAATACATAAACAGGTCAGAATTACAGACAAGGAAGGGATCAGGAGTCACTCATCTGTGCTATAATCAGCCAAGGCACGAAGGAAAAAGAACTCCAGTTACAGGTTTTTAAGTAGCAATAAAAGCTGATCAGGTGCTTTACTTTTAACTAGTCTATTGCAGATAGCAAAACTCAGAAATTTAATATAAGATTTCAAATTTCAGATGATTCTCACATTTGGATGCAGCAGTTTCTTTGCTCTCTTCAAAGGAAAGAGGGAATAAAAGGAATAAAAAGGGGGGTTACATGCATTTCTATGAGACTTGCAGACAACTGTAATTTGTGGTAACACAAGCCACTTAAATTCAATTGGCATTAAAGCTAAGTTTGAACTTATTATAGGATATTTTCCTTGGTTTCCAAGCAGTTTAGCAAGATCAATTTCCTAAATGTAAATACTGTGAAGTAAGTGATCTGGATTGAAAAAAGGAAAGATCTTTGGGGGCTAAAACTCACAGAACGTATGATTATATTAAACCTAAATAATGACAGTTAGCTAAAAGTTCATTATGTTGCTTTCACACTTGCTGTAGCTACCAGCTTAGGCAGTCCCCAGTCACGAAGTACATTCAGTCCCTAAAAGTGATGAGAATTGCTGCTCTTCCTCAGATTCATGAAATGCCAACACACTGGGAGCCGAGGAATCTTACTCAGTGTTTGTGTTATGCAACTGCAAAAGCAAACAGTGTCACAGCTCTTGCAGGAATAATGTCCCAACCAGAGCACACAAACCTGGCTCTGGAGATCTGATCTGGCCTTCGAGACACACTCCAGACACCATTGCTGGACAGTACTGATACACTGAGTAAAGACTGTGTTACCCTCTCGTCGGGGTGGTTTTCCCAAATACTAACAGTCCTCAGAAATCTCATCTGTCACTTCAGTGATGAGCAGAGAAACAGAGTCAGATGAACAGGTCACTTAGGTGAGCTAAGTTGTCCAACAGCTTCCCAAAGCTGCACAGCTGAATGTTCCTGACCCTGCAGTGCAGTCCCTGCCCACGCCTGAAGCAGCTGGAGCTGGCTAACTTTCCTCCTCCCAGCCAAAGCTCATTGCCCTGGCAAGTCCCCACAATGTGAGCATTATCTTGAGTAAGTGGGCTGAAATAGCTGAAACTGGAGGTTTCAACCCACCTCATAAATCCAATCCTTGAAAAAAAGGAGCAATTCAAACAGCAAGGCCAAGCTAACAGTGTCTAAATCAACAGTGTAAAGTGCACCTACAGTTTCCATTACAAAATCAGCAAATGACATTTGAAATGGAGCCTCAGAGAGAGTGACTGCATTACCCTGGATATCCCTAAGAAAGCTGCTTTAGCACATGTGCTGCCCTCAAATCAGTCTGGATGCTGTCGTTATTGCTGCACAAAAGTTTTAGGTTATGAAACATGGATCCACAATGGCTCTTTGCCTTGGATGAATGCTGTGATGGGGACAAACTGTTTGTTTGAACAGGTGTTAGCAGGCAGCGTTGCTATATACAATATCACTGCTTGGAGTCAGAGGGAAAACAGACTCCTCTGGAGACACACTGCATTAACAGGTGTATGGAAGTAACAGCCTCTCCAGTCTCTTGACACTTCACACACACATCAAAGCACTCTGCAGTCAAAGTAGCTTCAAGAGCATCATGAAGTTAATATTTAAAAAGGGACAGATGGCAGCTTTTTCAGACTATTCTAGAAGCCTACAAAAGACACAACGACAATGACATCATCATCATCATCATCACCACTGGAAGCAGAATGTGATAGAGACAGGAGAAGGAAACAGTGGAGGAGTCATCACAGCCTGGTGAGGAGAGCTGTTAGTGCAGAGCCTTGTAGCACTAAGCACAGTCCACTGTGTGCAGACAAATCTGCTTTGAAGAAGTCACAACTAATTACTCCCATTTCTTTGCTGAAACTTTTTAAAAACATTCCTGGTTAAGAATTCAATTTTGTGAAAAAACTGGTCCCCTTGATTCAGGGAAGCGTTCACTTCCAATTCCATCACCCATCATCCTGGGACTTCTGCTGTGCTTGTGCACAAGACAAACAATACGATCCCTGCACAACTTGGCTCTTCCTGGTAGGCCAAGGACACGTTTCAGCAGACCTGACCAATCTCTGCACCCCTAAATCATAACGTGAGCATCTGCAAAACACTGCTCATCAACTGGAACATGGATGTTGGAACAGGACATTCTCACACCTTGCAACACAGAACTCCAGCGATCATTGGTACCTGAAGATCAAGTTCATTGCAATTAGATCAGCATGAACGAAATGATTTGCATGTACAACTCAAGTGACAGCTGCTGTGGAAACAAGCCATTACGATAAAAAAAACCCCCAACAGTAACAGACAAAGAAATGCAGGCCTTCAGATAAAACAGTGACAGTGAGAAAAGGTACAAGAGTACTGTAACATCATTGTCATAACATCTTTGCTGGCTGGTAGCTAAATACAACCATCTTGCAAAGGTTCCTTGGTTACCACCTCCTGCATCCCTTTCTCCTCGTCTGCATTCCAAAGTCAATGCCTGCCACTAATCTACAAGGACATCTTTCACAACACTGAGATGTGTGATGCAATAGAGCTATTTTTAGTTTTCCTCAGAAGCACCCCTTAGAAGGCTGCTCACCAGCAGCTCCCGAGGAGAAGCACAGTTCACCCTTCCAGTGCAGTTGCCAAGGCATGTACAAGTTTAGCCTTGAAGACTCTCTGTCAGACTCACCTAAACCTATATGTGCCCCCTCCACAACTAGTAGGGGTCCTTCAGCCCCCTGCCCCTTTCTAATATGCTTCTACTCATATTTGTATTAAAAAACATGTGATGGAGGTAGGAAGCCCATGGGGGAAGATGTTCCTTTCCTTAGGGAGCTAGTGAGGCTGTTTAGAGGAGAAAGGAAGACCACAGAGCTGTGAAACAGTGCTCGAAGGCCCTCTAAAACTGCAGCAAACATCAACAAGCAGCCAGGCAGGCCTTGGAGGGACACATTTGTGACTTGGGCAGTCAAGTCACCTTACCTGCAACACATCACAAGTCACCTTACCTGCAAGACATCTCTGCAAAGACAAGGTGGGTGGAGTTATATGCACATCTTCACTACCTGTTCCTTCTGACTTATTTGAGTTTCAAATTCAGATTCTAGTTTTCATTCCTGTAAAATTGTTGAGTTTTAAATTGCACTGGTTTTACTTCACATGAGCTGATCTGCCTGCAGAGCCCCATCCAGCCCAGTGTCCACAGAGACTCCCTGCACACACTCCCACTCTCCAAGGATCTTTCTTCTCTTTCCAACATTCCTGCAAGTGGTAGTTCCACCAGTTTCTCAACCTGGCTGTCTTGAGAATAGCCACCCTTTGAGATGTCACTCCTGTTGGGATACTCAGACAGGGAAAGTCTCTTCTCCAAAGCAGTTATCTCTCACCCCCACTGCTGCCACAAAAGGATACAAGTTACTCTTCCTGACACACAAGTTTAGTATAAGCAACTGAATTCAACATGCTCCTTAACTGAAATGAATGAACTTTGCTGGTGCTCATGTAATATAAGCAAAGGAAAATGTAGCAGTGAAGTTGTGCTAACCGTCATAAACACTAAGCAAAATCTGATGCACCTTATTTTCCTTTCACCACTTCCAAAGGTAGAGATTTTCACACTTAAAACCTGAAATTTCCACAACATTAGGTCTTACTCCTATTGCTCAAGGCTTATAAGCTACACAACTTGTTCCTGGAAGAGCTTGACTACAGACTGCCTTCTATACAATTTAGGCTTGCAGTCAACATTTTGTGCAAGTTTATTATTTGAAGACAAAAATTATAAAGATTGCATTAGCAGCAGTACTGCAGCTTTCGACCCTTTCTTCACTGCTGGTAGAATACTGTAATAAATTACCACCAACAATTTTCTGGAGACAAAACAGAAACCACGTCAGCCAGACTATCCTTTCCCATGTATTCTTTTCATTTCCAAGTTTTGTTACATGTGTAGACCCAACCACCAGAAGAAACTGAAAAGGTTTTACAACCTACTATAATGCCCTGGAAAAATGCAGCGTTCTCCAACACTGTCCCTAGAATAAGAGCCTGGACTTTTCAACCCATTTTGCCAACACTGTCCACCAAATGTGAAATCATGTGCTAGGAAAAGTGTAAGAGTTGATCACAAACTTTGTGTCTTATGACCCTGCACAGAATTAGAAAGGCAGCTGAGAGTGTCCAAAGACTTCACTGAACAAAGATTTATACTAAGGAAAAAAAAAACCTGAAATACTACATTCTTAAGTCAAAAGAATTATTTTATACTTAACCCAAAAAAACTAGTTTCACGTCTGTCTTAAAATTTTTTTCAATAAATTTTAAATTTTAGTGTTAAATTAGAATGTGTTCTCTTGTCTGTTCTTCACAGAAGCATTTTTTAAAACATTATCTCTGTCAGGCCTGGGGCTTAAAGATGGAACAGATTTCCCACTGTTTTGAACCTCAGGGCGTAACTTTTTATCTTTTCAACCTTTACTTCCCAGCAACATTTTTTGATGTCAGAAGGACCCTTCAATTCTCTACCTTTCAGAAAGCAAATTCCTCCAGCCACGCCACAGATCACAAGACTTACACCAAATGAATAATGTTGTTTGTTTTCCAAAGAAGTAAGAAACCAAGTGAAAAGCTAAGGTTTTTCAAGATGCCCCCTCTCGACAAGTCTTCATGGCCAGGACATGCTCAATGCTTACAACTCAGATCAAGCAAAGAGTGCAGACTACAAGACTCAAATTAGAGCAAAATTCATCTACAATGTATTTTTGTATAGTTCAGAATGCTGAAGCTGTGAGACACACAGCTACAGAGTTACAGACAGCAGGTAAAGGATGAAACAAGACAATCTTGTACCAATGTGTCAGAATCCTAAAACAAAACACAGACTCAGTATTTTGCAGAGACTTTGACTCCATGTCTCTCAATCTTTATTCATCCCCATGTAGCTGCATAAAACTGAAAGACGACTTTAAATAATTTGCATTTATATGGCACAGACAGTAAAAAATAACCTGTCCCAAGTGACATTAAGATTTAAAATACAGAAACTTAATCCCCAGTATTTTGCTAGCAGCTTTAATTCAAGACATACCTGACTTATAATTCAAACAAAGTAAAAAAGGATTATGGAAAGTGTTACTATTAATGACATCTGTACAAGAGCTAACATTGAGGCCAAGGGCCAAATTATCCACTCTGCTAAGGCAAATTTAGAGTTTCTCAAAAAGTAGCATTTGA
This sequence comes from Aleadryas rufinucha, assembly GCA_013397815.1. Classification (NCBI taxonomy): domain Eukaryota; kingdom Metazoa; phylum Chordata; class Aves; order Passeriformes; genus Aleadryas; species Aleadryas rufinucha. The sequence goes on from VZTH01019642.1 coordinate 175,907, forward strand.
ATTTTAGTTATAAGCAATAAAACAATCCCAAGTAAAATATCCTGATAGCTACTGATTTGTAATTATATATCACATGTCTATTCAAAAGAAACCTTGTTCTGCTGATTGCTTCATTCAGACTTCCAGAGTATCACATAGGCTTAACATCCTATTGCAGAAGTTCAAAATACTAAAAATGTGTGCTACACCACTGCATTTCAGAAGTCATTAAAATACAAGAACCCCAGGGCTACAATCATGAAACAAGTTTTATTTGCCACATGACTAAAGTAAGCCAATATGATCAAGTTACTCAGCCCAGCACTGCAGTTGTTCAAGTGCTTTATGGCCACTGCTAGCTCAGAAAGAGGTGGCTGGATTGTAATGAATGCCAGGTAACCTTGGAAGTGACTTTTTGCTCTTGGCAGCATTTTTAGCATTAGAGTCTTTACTCACCTGCTATGCCAGCTACTCACAAAGGTGCTAAAATTATTTAAAAAAAAAAACTGCTAAGAGAAAAAAAAAACCACTTGAGAAGTCAAATACTGAGTATTTGCAGCGAGCTGATTGTGTACCAGCCTTGTTATCAAGCTGCTGGAAAAGAGTAATTTAAAAGATTATCATGTTATCATAGCTACAGCACATCTACCTTCTAAGGTAGTAGTTTAATTCTGATGGGTATTGTTGGCTTTCTGCTCATCTGGATATATTGATCCTATGTGAGACTCTGGAATACTTGCATTTAATGGCACATTTTCATATAGTGCCATGTAAGGAATCTAAGTGTGCCCCAAGTATATCAGGGGAAGCAGATGTTCAACAACATACATAAAATACACCGAGAGGCATTTTAGCCAGATTCATTAAGTGTCCCTTTAGTCTTAAAAGATCAGCTGTTTGGAGAAATATGCACACAGTGATGTCCACGCCGCAACAATGTAAGCATTGGTTTAACAGAATAATAAAACTTCTGTGGTAATTAATGGGATTTAGTGTTAATACGTAAATATCCACGTAAGTAATATGTATAACCCCAATGGCTTCTGATACAAGTTAGTTTAGTACAGAAGAGCAGCTTGGCAGTTATTTACTTACTGTTCTCTATGGTTGGATCATATGAATCAACAAACTGTCCCTCCACAAACTGAATCGTCAGTGAAGATTTTCCTGTAAAGCAAAGGAAAGAAAAATCTGGAATAAAACAAGTCTTCAGGTTGTTATCACTTCACTGCTTAGCAGCAGAGACACCAATTTTCTATCTATCCAATATGAGATCTGTGTGGTTCATTTAAACTATCTATACATGACAACTGACCTATTTTTAATTTAAGTGCCTATTTCTAGTAACTGGGTCTCCTGAACATATAAAAAGCAGTGCAAAAGCTACTTGGCATGTGTTCTGCTTTTGTTTTAACAGGGCATAATTTAAATGACTCCTCCAGTTTAGAACAAATCTAAAAGCAGCAGTGCAGAATCCTCATAGAACTAAATTTAACAAACTGCTATATTTGGAACGTTTTTCTGTCAAGAAGCAAGTAAAATTCAAAATAATTTTCAGTAACCACAAAGAAAACTTGGACAGAATTAGCCAAATTTGGTTTTACTTGGAGACTGGACATATTTCCCATGACAAAAGGATGATCTCAAAATTCCTGAGACCAATATACTCTCCTATTAATCCTCCTACTGCCACACCACAACAGGCCAGTGGATGCTGGATTTTAAGCAGTGATTGAGGGGGCATAATTGGATTTTTTTAAAAGCAATTTAACTGCTACTTTAGCAGACAACGTTCTCCATTTCAGTTAAAGAGTAATGCAAAGCACTGAACTTAGCAGCAGACTGAAAAAATGAAAACTCATTTAGTCCTGAAAGATTTTACAAGATGGTGAATCACATACATTGACCATAAAAAGCACCTTTAAAGCTCTGCAACTGAAGACTTCTCAAAGCATTACTGAAGCATTAGCACAATTTCCATTACAGCACATCTTCTACATTCGGGAATCTCCTAGATCCTATTACATTATGTTTACTGGACAAATACACTCTTACAAAGATTGCCAAGTGCATTAGCTGCTTTTGGAAACAAGCATATTCTTCATCCTCCTTTATACTCTTTTCATTGTCAGGAAGCACAAATAAAATACAACCTCAAGTTAAAATTTTGACTCAAGACCATCCAACTCAGTGGAAACCCTTCAATGACCTCTTAAGTAACCAATGTTGTGGTGGAAATAACAGTATCATTGTTTTCAAGAATAAATTGCTTTGGGTAAAAATTGCCCATTTCCAGTACTCAGGGAAAGTTCTCTCCTAAGCATTCCTTCAGGAGATGTTAAAAAACATTCTTCCATTTCATTCTCTGCCATGCTCACCCTTTTGCTGTCTCCTATCAATCATGACAGTTTATTCAAGGAACAATGCTAAAAAAAAATCCAGACAAACCCCACAAAAACCAACCATCACCAAGATTTTATCAAGTTGCTTTTTCTAGAATCAAATTCTTAAGACACCATTTTCTGGTCTTATCTAACACCCCAACTGAAGGTGTCATGCTCACAGTGCATGAGTTGACAGAGGACATTTCACTTCACACTGTTGCTCCAGCAAGGCATACACACTGAGCCCTCAAATCATCCTAATGAAGTCAGATTAAGGATTGAAACTGTGCATCCCAGCAACTTTCTGAAACTGTGTATTTTGGACACCATTTAGAAAGTGAGCGAACTTTCAAGCTATTTCTTCTTTAGCTATAAACTTAAGAAGTTGCTACACCCAGAGTTCATGCTCCCAGATTCTTTGCCAATACCATCACATTAAGCACTCCATTAAAAAAAAAGGGTTAACTACCCCTACATTAGGCTGATAGATCTTCAAGATAAGAGAGCTAAGTTCAGTAAAGATCATCACTGAACTTTCTTCCTCCTAAGAAGGATCCTGAACTAACTGAAAGACTTGACTGCTGCCGTCTGTCTGTGCTAAGCCTGGAAACTGAATAGCAGAAAGAAGTCGGAGCCAACAGAAAATGCTGCATTTCACACCCAGCTGTATTAATTACTGCTTTCCTCCTAACAGTGAAAGAGGGGGAAACAGACAAAACCAGTGTTCCAACACTCTCCTCCTAAATCCCTCCAAGCTTTGTAACAAGCCTTCCAGTAATGATGTGCTTGTGATCACGAGAGGAAGCCTGCTTTCTTCCATGAGCCACAAGGAAGCTCTCCAGTCTGGGATTCAGCACCTATTCCCTCGGGGTAAGTGCAGGCAACTGCATCCCACTAAACCAAGGCTTCCATGGCCATGAGAAATTGAAACCCTGAGTCATTAACACCCTGCCGCAGTGTCTCAGCCCATGAGCAAGCAGCAGGCAGAACCATGTAAACAACAGCTTGGCTTGAACTTTGTCCCACAGGTTTTATTCCAGGCCTTTGACCTATGCTCGTGGACAGAGCGGAAAATCAAGTTGACAATTTAGCTCCTATCTGCTCTTACCCCAGAAAGATCAGGCAAGGCTTTCAGCAAGGATTGCAACACAAACACAACGTCCGCGAGGCCAAGGGACCGCACGCAACCGCGCCTGCCGGTGTGCCAACTCCATCTCGGAGCCCGGCAGGGAAGACACGGCTCTCTGGATGTGCAGGCACCATGGGCACACTGCAGCCTCAACAGCTCAAGAGCATCTGACACCAGAAGCAAAGGCTTGATTAGCTGATTACTCAAGGGTGCACACCTCAAAGAGGCTCAGCTCTAATGTGCCCTCATTCAGAATGCAGCCATATTTTTGCAGTTTGCTGAGCTTCTCCTTGTAGCATCCTTCATGCTGGTACATTCAACATATCCACTGTATTATAGTTTTAGGAAAATAAACATCCACTGAGACCAAAAGGAGAAGTGACATGAGCAGAAGCAAGGCTGGAAGCTGGGTGCAGAGCCTTGCTACGGTAACTGAAAGCACCAGATACTCCGTGGCAGAGTTGTGAGCAAAATCCTCCAAGTTTACTGACTCTCTCCCTGAAGGAACAGGGCAGAAGAGATGGGCTTCGAGAGATGGGTTTCATGAGTGTTTAGAATACAAGTCCCAGGTGGCTGAAAACTCAACTCAAGTTGTCCAGAAGTACCCAAAGTGTATTTGCATACACAACTCATTATTTACGGTATTATGTGAGAGTGGTAAAGAAAAGAGTTCTCCACTGTCAAAACAGAAAAGGAGCAGATTTTCAGACAGAAAGCCAGTTCAAAAACTAAAGCTGTCGTGTTTCTGTTCGTACACTAGACCACTTGCACCATAAAGCGGAACATCCCATAAACACTCTGACTAGTGCAATCATAGCACATCAGTTTCAAATGCCATTGCAATTGTCAAGGAAAAACAATTGCCAAATTATGTTTTACTCATCCTTTTACTACTTGGACAAGAGCTGTGGTATTTATAATCTAGCCTTAAAATTCAAGCTTTACAACACTAGGCAGTTTACCAAGCAGATGAGTAACTGAGCCTGGGTGGGCTCAGGGACAGCTGGCCTCCCCAAAGAGGTCATGTCCCTCTTCTGTGCACCACCACCTGCCTGCTGTCCCCACCCCACACCCTGTTCTCCTTGCAAGAGGCAGGGGGAAAGCCCAGATTAAACTCTCATTGCAGACAACTTCCCCCCAAACCCAGGAGACAAAAATGATGCAACCGGGCAGCGAGCAAGTCAAACAACAGCTCCACAAGCAGGGCATTGTGCAAGCGGGGCTGCGCAGCTGCCCTCGGACGTGGCACGGCCACGCTGACGGCCACGGGCAGCACAGCGCAGCTTATCTCAACAGGAAGGGTTTCTCAACCCTTGAAACTGCCCACACAAGCCATCAGTAAACAGTTTGTCCTGCTCAAGACCAACAACTACCGAAGAGCTGCAGTTCTGTTGGCAGTGTAGATGCAGAGTTTCTCTAACCCATCTTTTGCCATTAAAATGCCTGATTACGTAGTTTGCATAATCATCAAACATTTACCAGCTGGCAGCATCTCATCTACTTCTACCACAAGCCTAGCACCTTACCTAAGATAGTCTCTAGACTAACTTAGTAACTAGACTTATCTAGTCTCAATCTCTCCTTAGGTCTACCGGTCTTGCCTACAGAACAAACTACTTTAGGTTTTGTCACAAAAAGCATTCAACAAATTTCATAATGAAATGTTGTCAGTCATGTCAAATTACTTAAGTCTGGCTGCACAGTCAACTTACTACACTGCACAAAGATGAAGTTTTCATACCAAAAGATACACTTGATTTAACCTGAATGTTGGGATCATCTTCTTTAATTCCCAGTACCAAGATGCACAAAATAGACACACTGTCATTTCCATAGTGCAAATTATCTATTCATCCTCAGAGCACAGAGCGGGACTGAACGACTTCCTGGAGCCGATGGAGGTTAACTGGGTAGCAAAGAGGATTACAGCATCCCTCTTCGACAAAGATCTTCTCACAAGATCCAACACTATCGCAGAACCCATCACTAGCTCATCATTCATCTCAGGCCACATCGTTAGCAACTTTCTATGGTTAATTAAGATACCCCCCCAGGTACTAATTATGGCTGTGTAGTTGCTGTTATGCTAATCATTGCTTTGTAGTTTGGTGAATTAGTTTAATGACTATAAAAATGATACATCTGGGTCAATAAAGAATTCTGTTTCTAAACCTCTGGAGACAGCAATACAATGAGTAGTTTGTTTCACTCAGATGCAACTTAATTCTACTATTAGACTTTTAATCGTGAGGAATTACATAAACATCTACTTTCAGCTGTAGTTTTATACGTTTTTGTAGTGATTTCCTCGTCATGTCAGCATTACGGTAACAGGATTTAAAAATTATTTTCTGATGCTTAGAGACAAAACTCTTCCTCAATTCCTGCAAAGACCTCAATTCCTGCACTTGCTCATGATATTTGTGCTGGATTTGCAACACAAAGTGGTGGCACTCCTCTCTCAATATGCTCTCTGAGCTTTCTGGAGGACAGGCTAAAGGTTATCATCATGTTAGAGTGAAAGTCAGAGGACCTCAGTGACACATCTTTTGGTAATGTGATAAGGAGCCTCAAACATGGCAGAACCCTTTATGACAAACCAAAGAGCAGATCAGCTTTTCAGGACAACACAAGCTCTTTTTAAACTTCTTTGGCACTCTGTCTCATTGCTACAGCTTCTCCTGATCTATTTTTTTATTAGCATATAAGGAAATACGTTTGATAGTCTAAGGCAAGGTTTTGTAGCAAGAACTGTTTCTGCTGTAAAAGAGGAGTTTCACATGATGGTCTGTAACACCCAAGAACACGAGCCTGCTGGGAGATGCTTGTTTCCCTGCCTTGTGCAATGCACAATCTTCTTGAGGTTTACCAAAGGTATTCCCCTGCAAGCCAGAAGAAATCTGAGAGCAGTCATTTACAAAGAAAGCCACATGGCTTCCTTTATTTTCTTCAGATTTCAAAGCAATCAGTCAAACTCACAAGAGTACTTGCAGGCCCTTGCTAGGTCGGCAGCAATGAGCCTTCTGAACACAAGGCAAGAGCCCTAATGCTATCTAGATCGTATTTCCCGTAAGGAAAGCAAGAAGAGAGCATGTGCTTTATTCCCTGATATTCAGCAGCAAGATTGCTCCATCCTGCAGCAGTGCTCACCCCTCAATGGTCACTTACACTTTGTTGCAATGTATTACGTGTCCATGCAAGTATGTAGAGAAAAATTCCACCGCTTTCCTGCAACAGCTTATACTACCAGGCAGTCCCCAATAAAGTCAGTAACCACAGCAAAGAACTGTCGAAAGAAATCTTTTAGCTATTATTTTAGCACACAGTCCAGTTACCTCTGCTTGTTACCCTTGCTGGCAGAAAAGCAGAGGGCTGCAGCTTTCTTGCTATTTCCCTTTTAATAAGTTAAATGAATTTTAATTCCATGTGTTTACTGTCACTTGTCAAATATGGGAACAGCTGTTACAAAGCTTAAAAAAAAATCAACCAGAGGTGGCCAAAAAACAACACCTCACCTGGCCATGGAATGCATGCATACCTGGCTGCATCCAAGATGCTCTAAATAGGTCAGGGGAACTGCATTGTGGTGTTTCCTAACTGCAAAGGAAATTCAGACATTCATACCCCAGACAGTTAACCTGTATTTTCTCAGATAAATACCACCCTCTGTACTCCCTTCAGACTTCCTGCAGGAACTGTGCATCCCTGCAGCACCTTCCCACAGCATAAGGCCTAAAATATTTCAGGTGGCAGCAGGAATTCAATGGCACCGGTAGGTGGGCGGTGAGCAACTGAGTTGTGCATCACTTGTATCTTCTGTTACCATTACTATCATTTACCTTTCCTTTTCTGTCCTATTAAAGTGTCTTTATCCCAATTCCATTTTATCTTTTTCCCCCAACTCTGTCCCCCATCCCACTCTGGGGAGCAAGTGAATGGCTGTGTGGTGTTCAGCTGCCCATTGGGTTAAACCTTAACAACTTCTAAAAGGAAACTTATTAAGCTTAAAGATCAGATGCTAACATTTCAGTTTATGACACACTTAGAGGTAAAGAGCCTGAAATTTGTACTGACTTCCTCTCCAAAGGGGCAAAATTCAACTTCTGCTGGGCAGAATCCAAGTCCTTTCTCCCTGTACACACATTTCAAGCTGCCCATTAGGTGTTTGAATAAACTTGACGTTTCCTTGAATCATCAGGTATGTACAACATGAAATGAAACGCCTTTGAAAGATCCTTTTAGGAACTGCCATTGTTTCATCATTAAATCAGTTTTAAATGCTATGTCATCAGAAATAACACATCTCTCTTGTTTTAATGCATTCCATGCATTCCCCTTTCCAATCTTCAAGGTTTTAGTCTCCACACAAGGGATCAAACTCCCAACTTCCAGTCAGTTCTTTCTTGTGGCTAAAGATTGCTGGGATGTACAACTTAAATTGCCTTTCTTTCTTCAAGTGGATCATTCCAACTGCAGTCACCAGCACCAGCTCTTCACCCTCTGCACAGAAACTGCCTGCTAAACTTTCCAGTTCCATTAGAAAACAGGATAAACTCTTCCTTCTGCAAATCTCACTTGCATTTTCAGACCAGTAAGGGAGAAAGAGAACCCTCACCAAGGTGAAAGACCTCAGTTCTACTGACATGCAGGTCTTCCCTAAGGGCCTCCCCTACAAAGGACCTTTAGGAGGACTGGAGCCATAGGATTCATGGTTGCCAACACTGTGGCCACCATATATCAATCACTGCTTACAGCCACCACCAAGCAGAGGGCCAAGTCTCCGAAAATGTCAGTAAGCCTTTCCTGGCATCATTTAAGAACACAAGTCTAGGAACGTGACCCTAAGCATATTGTAACACCAAGTAATATCAAAAAGCAGCTAAAATGGGTGAGGAATAGACCATCTTGGCAGTACTACTGAAATGCATATGACCAGAGGGACTCAGGATCTTCTTGGAATTGCAGGAACAATAGTAAGAGATGTATTTCTCTTTTCCTTGTTGTAGGATGGCAGAAGGCAACTACCTCACAAAATCCTGACAAGACAATAATGATAATATTCCTTCTCTTGGTAACATCATCCAACCAAATAATGTGATGTACATTCTATAACTACTGCTGAGAAGTTTCAGCCTTACTCTGAAGGGAGGTTCACAGAGCTCTCCTCCAGCAACTGTACCAAAAGCTGGAAGGCACAACTTATTTGTGCCAATAAGGACAGGCTACTTTTAAAACATATTATAAAAATTCATAAATCAAACTGCATAATGACCACTAGAAGATCTTGGCAACAACAGACAGCTCCACCCTGCAGCAGTGTGTGACTGTGAGCTGCTCAGTCAACGTTTCAGGCTCTTGGTGTCACCACTGATGGTCCAAGGTATGATGAACCCAATGTCAGCAACACATATGGCCAGCAAACCCTGACACTCATGGACAGCTGCTACCAGCACCCAACATCAGCACAGAGCACCTTTCACCTGCTATTCTTACCCTTACCCTGGGGGAAGTCCCCAAGGCTGCATGAAGCATCAGGCACTGCAGTACCAATCCTGACAACACCAAAATCTCTTAGCACAGAGCAGGGAAGGTGATTTCAGGGATACTGACAAAAATTTGTGTTGACTCCTTCCTCCAGCAGAGCAGGACATGGTAAACTCCATCACATCTCTGTCCACAAATGCACTGGTAGACACTGAGACAGTTTTATGTTCATATTGTTGAGCCCTGACCACTTCTCCTGTATTAGCCCAGTGGATCTATACATAACCACGCCAACATAAAAACCAGCGTGTGCCTGAACTGTTCCTTCCTCTACACAACTCTCCCCACCACCAGGTTCCAACCACCTTTTGCTGTTACTGTTGTCTCTTCTCCATCTCAACTCTAGATCTTCTCTGAATTAACTGCATAGGCACCTTCCATGTTACCTCTGCTTATCATGTGAAGCTCCTCCCCTCTATTTATCAGGGTTGAAGAAAGCCACAATCTGTTAAATGCCATTTTCACAGCCTTGCACTTTACCCAGCTGGAGTTAGTCATCAACCCCTCCCCACCACTGCTGGCTGCAAGCCTCCTGCATTTACACACTTACCCATCTACCCAGCAGTAGTTGCTAAATACAATCTGTCAACAGTAAGGAAGGTTTAAAGTAATAATATACCGAAATCTCTGCATGACACACATGGGTAAAACAGCAGGGCAAAAACAAGACTCTGGGGTAAGAATAACACCATGCAGAATACCAGGAGAATCATTAGAGCCCCTAACCTTGGGAAATATTAAGGGAATTTAAGCCAAAGATCTGCCAGATATGACATGACATAGTTGATTTTGCCACAAGGCAGAGAAGCTAGAACAGGCAACCTTTGTTTTCTACATCCTACTATCAAGTTCTTGCCTGCCATGACAGCCAGCTGGCTTTCTTACCTTCCTAACCAGCACATATCCATCTGTTGGCTCACAGGTACTTCAAATGAAGAGGTTTTGGATAAGAGTCATACTTTCCTATTCTCAGTTTTCATATTATATAGTAAAAAAGGTCACAATACAAAACTCTAACCTTTGCAGAAAAGAAAAAAAAAAAAAAAAAAAAAAAAAAAACCCCCACCACTGCATCTCACTCTTGCCTTCTCCCAAACACCTGAAAGTATCCCAGGGGGATAAATGAGGATGACACCTGCATCTCGACATTAAATTATTTTTCCATTTTTTCACCAATACAGCATCTTCCAGCCAGTCCAGCTCCAGCACCTGAGGAAGCCCTTGCAAATAGAAGCTGGATTCTTCACTTCCTAGTGCTCCACTAGCACAGCCACACAGCTTGGACAAGCAGCTGAGTATTGAACTACAGTTTAAGATAACCTAAAGTCAGATCAGGCTTCAGCAGACACAGCAGAACATTGCATTTGTCTGCTGCACAGGTGCACACTGCACATCAACCCATCAGTTCTACAAGTTTCACGTTAGCTCCTCCTCTGTCCTATCATCACACTTGGGGATAAAAGTGTGATAAAAATGGGCAGTTGAGGAAGGAGAAGCAGAAAAAACGTTTAGGTGCCTAAGACTCCTATACACTCTGCATAAGGAACAAGATTTTGAAACAATCAGACAACTTATTCTTCCTACTTCACTGTTCAGAAAAACTTGAATTACCTTCCAACTGAACTATTTTTTACACATAAGTTTAGCAACCTCAAAGAAGTTTATGGAGAGTTTTGATGTTTTTTTCTCAAAATAGGAAGGTCAAAACAGCACAACCAACACCTTCCTTTAGAATTTTTTCACCAGGGTTAAACCATAGAAAAGAAGCAAACACCATTTCCAAGAAAGCAATGAAGAACAAGGTACTTCAGCACACTAAGAAACATGGTGCTTGTTTATATGCACATTTCAAAGCAAAAACTTCCAGTTCTAATTAAAAAATGCTAATTTTGAAACAGATTTCAGAAGACCAAAAATTTGTTATTGATGGAATAACAAGCCTCGAAGCAAAATACACTTTACTGCATTAATGTCAAGCGCTTGATTGTTTTGACAGTTTGTGGGACAGATTTAATGGAGTTTTCCTACATATTATGCATCCTAGCTCTTTTGCATACAGCAAGAGTACCTTTAAAGGAGGTCATACATATTGAATGAAGTTTTGGCAATACAATCTGACAAGTTGTTGAAGCTAGACAGATGTATCCCACTAACTCTGGAGACAATGTTGTCAAGAGACACTTTCATATCCTAATTTTGTATTACACTTGCACATGTTTACATCCACACACTGAGGACCACTTATATATTCCCTCTTTTTCCAAATTAAAATTAATTTAACTCCATACCCCACAGAACACAAATAACTAGGTTTGGCACACATGATGTTCTGGTTCCTGTAATCTAAAATATCCAAGAACACTAACAACCACCCCAGAAATACTGACTCCTCAATCTTTGAGATTTTAGTGTCATATTAAAAAAGAGCGTTGAAAGAAAAATTCACTGCTTAAAGCATAATCTACCAGGGAATTGTGATTTCAGTAGCTGATATCTATTTAACATAGAAAGACCACAACTTTTCTGAACTAATCCTCCAAGTGTCACACAGGGTCTTTCATTCCTTAAAAGCCCTTTGGAAATCATGCAATTAGTCGTGTGCCTCATAACCTTTGGCCATTACCCACAAACTCCTGATGATTCCATCCAAATCAAACTGCTGTACATTTCCTCCTTGTGTTCTAGCCTCAAGCTCTCTAATTCACATAAAAAGTCCCATAAGAAATTCCAGTAGACTCCCCTTTTGCAAGAGCCTCCAGGGGTCAAGCTGGTCTTTTGCTTGTCCTAACTCCATCTTGCGGAACATTGTGATAATCGAAAATCTGCAATTTCAGAACCTGTGTCCTCTGTTTGCATCACTGCCTCATTCACCACTGTCTCATCCAGCATCCTTCAGACAGCTATTCTCAAAATGTACATGCCCAGAAATCAAAGTGTGTATGGTAAACTGAGGAAGAACTAGAACATCTCAACAATTCAGTAGCTGCGAGTCATCTCTCCGCTCCAAGTGTTGATAAACACAACCAAAGGAAGAGTCAACCAGGTTGAGGAGTCAAGGTATTTGCAAGGTATTTGCAAGAAACAGATACTTTGTAAGGTATCCTACCAAAGACACAAGACCACGTTCAAAAGCAACATAGTTTAGATTTGTTTCCACTGGCTTTCCAAGTAGGAAGGCAGACAGTGACTGTGAATTCCTTTCACTTTGGACAGGTTGTAAGGAAGTGGAGGTCAGTCACTTCTCCCAAATAACAAGCAACAGGACAAGAGAAAATAGTTGTGCCAGGAGAGGTTTAGATTAGATGGTAGGAAAAAATTCTTCACAGAAAGTGCTATCAAACATTGGAACAGGCTGTCCAGGGAACCAGTGGAGTCACCATCCCTGGAGGTATTTAAAAGATGTGTGGATGTGGCACTCAGGGGTGTGGTTTAGTGGTGGACCTGGCAGTGGTGGGTTAAGGGCTGGATTCCATGTTCTCAGAGGTCTTTTCCTGAAGCTTTGCCTTTGATCCATTGCAACATCTTTAACAGCACGTGTTTCCAGAATATTCCAGATTGTATCACTTGAGGCATTATCTGAATTTGAAGACTTTCAGAACAAGGTTTAAGTTTACCCCAGGTCAAACATTTAACTTTTCCTCAATTCCGCATGAATTGATTAGATTTGACTACAGAAGGTTATTTAAACAAGAACCTTGAAAAACCTGATTTCTCCATGGTTCCCTAGCACACATCTCACCATCAGCACAAGGCCATCTTTTTCCATCAAGAGAATGAGTCCAGTTCAGAAGTTCCACTGCTGAAAGCTGACCAAAAGGCATCCACACCTACCTCAGGTGGTGGAGGAAAACACAGATGCGATTTCATAACAAGTCTGACTGAAGAAAAGTCTGCACAGCCACAAAGAGCCTACACCACCCTCCCCCAAAAGCCCATGCTCCTGACCCCATTTCCCCTGTCAGGGCTGAACTCACAGAGCTGACCAGCTGAAGGATACGAAAACTTTCCCTTCTGGTTGCTTTACTTTTCAAAGAAATCAATTCCCTGAGCTGGTGGACAGCCTTCCATCACACCAATGCCAGCACCTGGGTGGGGGTAGCAAGGTCTAACTCCTGGCCACAGTGCAGGATTAGCTCAACCTGGGCCAAGAGATGCCCCACCCTACAGAGTTCATTTGCATCTGCCTTCATTATGTGGCAATTAAAAAAGGAAGCGGCTTGGATGTTTCTTGAGAAAAGCTGCACCTGAAAGCCTATTTCGGCACTTTGTGCAAAAACTGCCTCAGTTTACCCCCTTGTGACAAGTTCAATACAGGCAACTCTTCCCCACAAAAAACCCAATTCAGCATCCACTGTACTCTGTATTTCTCAAAAGGAAATGCAACATGTAATGGTCCATATTAATATGCTTTTAGTAAACTTAGTAATCTGAAATCTTGTTAAAAGGTCTGCTAGGCAACATATGACATGGATTTTGTCCACATTCTCCCTTTTTCCCCTCATGCCATATAGCCTCATTTACAGCAAGGCTGCCATCAACATGCAGGAACCATACTGGAATGCAAATGTCCTGACCAGGGCTGGAAGAGAGAAATTTTAAGGAACAACCAACCCCCAAACTTAGGAAGCACATTTTCCTTTCTCACATTATCAAGCTGACAACAAGTCTGCCATTCACTTCAAATACAGACCTTGGAAAACAAAAGGGAATCTCTCAAATCCTTAAGGAGACAAACTCACGACTGACAAGGGCCGCTTCGTGTTTTTATGCACCGCGCTTCATGTCTGCAGCTTCTGATTTAGGATAATTTGAGATGACACCAGCCAATTGACTCATGCGGGATTCGCAGAGCCTGAGTGCATTATGAACATCCCACAGAGAAGCTGTTTCGATTTTGGATGGAATACACAATTAAGTTGAGCAGTTTTTAAGTACGCCCTTGGACGTCACCTTCAGGAGAGCTACAGGAAGTTAATCATAATCGGCATTTATCACTTTTTAGCCTGCTCTTCTAATCCCGGGTGCGTGGTCACGCCAAGTTTCCGCAGCAGCCTGTACCGCAGAGGTGGCTGCCTGAGCCAGAACCTACACTTAAGGCAGCGTAGTATATCTAAATGAAGAGCTCCAACTTTATATAGCTTATAAATTATAGGATCTACATTTCATTTGGCTTTTCCTGTCGGTGTTAACTCCAAGTTGTGTAATCAAACACCAAAACGCCCCCATATATACAAGCAAAACATTCAAGTGTTACCATTGACAGATCAGAGTAGGCAATTCAAGAGTTAATCCTGGAGCAGTGTCCTCAAATAACCCTACGGTGGCTTGATATTACAGCTGAACATGCTGCCTCTAGTGCTTCCAGCTACTGCTATCAAATGCTCTGTAGCAACTTTCCCTGCTGTAGCCACTATCGCAGTCACTAACACCAAAATGCAATTAAAGCTGGCATTTCCAGCCTCATCCCAGTCCCCTGGGAGCTGCAACCTTTCCTCCTCGCAGCATTGCCGCACCCTGGCAGAGCCAACTGCGGCCCTGGCGAAGGAAGGGCTGTGGAAGTCATCTTGGCACTTACGAGGGACTCGGGAAAATGTTAACCTTACATATCAGCTGGCTCCCGAACCGCTCAATTTTCCTGTTAAATCTCAGGCTTTCCCATGTTGCGGACACAGCCGATTGTGTAAACCAAATTACAGCACACGACAGCGGTAATTTCTCCATTCCTCCTCTGTTGACATTTACACGGGCAATTTATCGCCTGCTAAAATTACCACTTCCCCCGTCCAATCCCAGAGGGATCCCTGCTCGGGGCGGAACGCTGCTGTGCGAGCAGATGCCATCTTTCAGACACGAACACCAAAGCCTCAGCTCCATTTTACAGTGCATACCTCCTAATATTTAAACAACTTGTGTTTTCAAACCCCGTAACTACGTTTTGCCATGATTATTTTTATTATTTACAGGTCCATATTGAAGGTACCGCTTTTTCTGCCTTTCTTGCTTTTCAGGCAAGGTGGAGGGGGGAGAGACATTTTTTAGCTTAACTCAACCACCTGGAAGCCTTTCCATACAAATCTAACCCTGACAGATCGTTTTGTTCCATCACAGGTTTTTTTTTGATACCTGCATGTCGCAGTCAGACCATGACTACTTCTGCCTGCAGCATGGTCTGCTCCACACCTACACAGACAAAACAAGTTGATTTATTTATCTGGGGAAGAAAACAGGTAAGTCCCCTATTATTAACTGGATTTTCCCCTCAGAGCTATAAACTGCCCAGGAGAGCATTTCCAGATGACCAGTCCAAACGTGTAAAACTCAGAAAGAGAATTCCAGTTTCTGCAAGTACATCTGTAAAACCAGCAGCACAACTTACATGAACAGCAGAAATCAGGCTGAGATAATGACCTACAACTGAAGCGGCTGATCCAAACAACACCTCCCTGCTTATCTTAAACCCATCAGTTCAATATAATACAGAGAATCCCAGTAGTAAGCTACTTTACAAGATGATCTAAGAAACCTCTTCTTTCATACAGGCATTTGGGGTCTGAATTTGCATTTTTGTTCTATAAACAGAGAAAGAATGAAACTGACCACAAAGCATTTTTGGCGACTCTACGCTGCTTTTTAGAGTGGCTGTTACTCTGAAAAGATTCAGAAAATCTTAGTCCTGCTTGATTCGTTTCCATGCAAATCCATTATTTACAATTATATGTGGGATATATTAAATTATGACCAAAATACAAGTACGAAGATTCTTTTTAGTGAAGGCAGTAACTTCATAAAATTTTATGCTTCATCATGCATAAAACCGATTTCTTCCAGAATCAAATCTCAAGTAGCTGGTCCACCCTGGTCACTTCCCAACTAACAGTAATGGAAGTCAAGTTCCTCTGCTGTGAAACTATTCAAATCTTGGGATGAAATCCATCTGATTTCTACTCAGAACCTTGCTGAGACAAGCACACTTACATAATGGAATTTAACTTTCTTAGACTAATTTAAGCCTGAGCAAAACCCAACGGAGACATTCTTGCGCGATTTTGTCTCGCGTCATGCCACGACCTGCATGCTATATCCACAGATAATCGGTCTTCCTCACCAAAAAACAACTCCTGAAGCTCCTGGCAAATACTCTGCCTGCATCTCAGAATGTATGACTGCCTGGGAACTCACGAGGCTTCCACTGTGATCTCTCCCATCAGCAAAGAATAAGAGTTTCACATATGAAAGGCTTGATGGTGGTGTTGAAAGATAGAGGGAGTGTATTCAAACAAGCAGACTCCTGAATTTTCTATTCCAAGAACTATTATCCCAGAATACCACTCCCAACCTCTAGTTTACCTGACAACAGCACTGGGATAAGATTAAAATTTAATGTAAGGAAAATAAACAAGGGCTTAGCACGAAGCCAATACAATTTTCAGACCCCATTTCACAAAAATCCCCGTGGAGGACGTGCCCACCCCTCACTGTACACGCTCGTAACCTGAGAGACCCACGGCATCATTGAATCATCAGCTGTAGGGAACAGCTCAGTGCCCGAAATACACCATCAAAACCTGGTTATTTCAGCACCTAACTCAGAGATACACGGGAATAAGAGCTCCCCATTTTCTGACAGCCTCATCTCAAACACTGTAGTTACATGGGGAGCACCCAACTTCTCAGAGCAGGTCACCTAAGATTCAGGACAACCTATAAAACTGCAAGCACTTTACAACTCACCAGAGTTAGCCTCCCTCATTCCAGGGTCAAGATTAATGTTAATGGCAAAACAATGCTGTTCCCTAATTACAAAAGGAAATTTAGAAAGCATTTCCTTCCAGTCCTTCAGATTCTGGAACTATTCCCCACTTTAATGAGCATTACTTCTATACAATGCAGCATTTCCTCCAAAAGAAACGTACTTCCTTTTCTACCACCCAAACACTTGTCCTAAAACGAGATTATATCCTTTCTTACCCAGGGCTCAAGTGATATTCTTGGCATCATAATACAAAGCAAGACTTAATCAAACGTTTCCCTGAAGCCAAATCAAGTCCCCATCCTCCTACACTTTAGGAGGTGTATTTGGGGAAGTAGAGGACTCAGCCTAAATCTCAGTTTAACCTTCCTGCTTTTCTAACAGCTTTACAAGATGGAAGTAAGACCTCAATGGCCCACTTCTACTGCTTGAACATTTACCTAAGTATCTGCCTAGAAATTTAATGACAATGAAAGGCAAATTCCAGTAAACCAGATTT
>VZTH01019643.1:0-15833 GCA_013397815.1 Aleadryas rufinucha
TATTAAACAGAACTGGTCCCCAATACCAAGCCTGGGGAACAGCACTGGTGACTACTCATCAGATGGATTTAACTCCATTCACCAACACTTTCTGGGGCCAGCCATCAGGATAGCTTTTTACCCAGAAAAACTGTTGAAAGAAGGAGAACAGACAAGTTTTAGAAAGACTTATTTGACCTTGTGTGACTTAAGAGCAAAACTTACAGATGAAGGAATCTTGAGTGCAAGAAGTGGTGTTGCTCATTCTCTTGAATTTATCTACCATAAAAGTGGGATTTCAGATTTTATGGTTCTCTCAGAGTAATGTCTAAACAAATTTTAAGAAGTGGAAGAGACTGTCTGTTGAGATTTGTAAAAAACATAAGTGCAGAAGTTCACATTGTGACCTTAATATAGTCTGTGAGTGTCTGTGGATGGACATCCACCTCCACTAGCTCTTACCTATCACTCAGAGCAAATTCTCATCATTTATTTTACTGTGTTTCCCTTCAGGTTATCCTCATTTTCTACAGTACCATCAGGATCCATGAAGTTATTGTAGGGAAATTACAGGTTTAACATTAGCTGCAACCTTTGTCACAAGAAGAAGTTAGACAGGACTCTCAGAAAAATCTACCACAAGCAGCCAGCACCTCATTAGAAGAAAAATCTGTCCAAATGTGGATTTTTTATGAGAAGTTTGAGCACTTTGCCCTGAGGATAGATGCAAAAGGTGTGAATAAATCAAGGAGTAAAATAACTGCTATAAAATCTTTTCTTGAAAACCTTACACCAGGGATCCCAGATATTACTTTTCCCTATGCCTATATTTTTCATCCATCAGAGTTTTTTCAATGTGATCTAATTCTGCAAATCCTGAAAGGTCACCGGTTGTAGGTGGATTTATATACTTCTGTTATTTCAAATAGAAATACAGCACTGAACTTTGTGTGTTTGGCCCTTTATATGTCTTCAGAAAATTCCAGAAATTAAATACTGATGGATAACACAAATCCTCTAACTAACCCCTGCCATTTTAGGGAGAAAGAAAACTGCTAGTGAAAATGAAATGAGCTTCTCAGCAGTAAAGTCTTGCAGACTAGAGGAATTGACAGTGAAACCAAGGGTACCCTCAGCTCAAAGACACTGCTAAGAGAATTAAGAGTTAGGAAAAGCAATATACCCTATGCCAAAAGGGTGGCCGAGGAGTGAAGGAAGCATGTGCTACATAGTATCAGAATTATTCCAAAGGCTTCAGAATGTTTTAACAAGCATTCACACTTACGTTTAGATCATATAAACTACAGACCTGAGCATTGAGACTTCCTCTCCAATACAGAAGAATGTAAGTATAACGCTTACTGGGGAACGGGCAGACTAACGAAGAGGCAAAGGCTTCTCTTCAGTAAAGCAGTGTTAGTGTGTTGGTGGGAGTAATCTGGCAGGGAGAGAGATCCTGAGGGACCTGAGGAGAGAGCACAAGAGTTGTCAGAGCTCTAGAAAATATGATCAAGGAAGAAAAGGATTGAAGTCCCTGTGGTAGCTCAATCCAGAGAAGAGAAGTCTGAAAGTGGATATGTGCAAAATCTAAATGGTACCTCCAAAGAGGAAGGAATGAATAGTTCACCATATCCACTGTGTTGGCACAGGAAAAATAGCACATTGCAACAGGGTTAAGCAAGGGTGGGGCGCTAGGTTACTGGGGCAGGCATCTGGTTGCTACGGAAGGCTGTGCAAACTCCACCACTAAGGAATTTTGAGAAATTATTCAATCCTGGAACAAGAAGTATGCTTTCAGGTTCATTTTAGTGGCAAAAGTGAGTGACTGAGAACAGTGAGGCGGGCAAAGCTTTAGGGGAAGAATCATTTTCAAAACTGACGTAGAGGTACAGACATGGAAAAAGAGATAAACTGAGGGCCCAAACCTCTGGGCTAGACAGAATTGATTGGCACTAACCCCAGGGATGAATAAGAACTTTCAGGGCACAAACCTTTCTCCTAACTCACCAGGATCTACAGAGCTGTGTGCTAAATTTAACAGTGTTTGCAATCTGGCATTCTCTGAAAGAAAATGTTGAAAGAAAATTTCCTATGGAACAGAACTAGCTAACAAGGCTCTTCTGCCTCTGGGTTAAAAAGGAAGGGAAATACAGTAGAGCAGATTAAAAATTATGTGGGGAAAGCCATGAAAGGCACCAGGAAACATAGCTGAAAACTCGACTATGCAAATGCAGACCAGATACAAAGTGAGAAGCTGGGACACAAAAGATGACAGGTGTTGCACAGAGATTAATAGTTCCTGCGAAGATTAAGAGTGCCCGCTGCCTCTAAAAATGAAAATGGGAAAAAAAGAAGGGAAAAACTCCAAAGCTTGCACAGCTACAGAGGGAATAGCAAGGTACTGGTGAATTCTAAAAATGTGGGAAATGAAAATGAAATGGCTTGGAAAGAAAGTCAATGGAGAGGATAACCAGAGAAAAAGGAATGAGAGAGGAACAGAAGAACTATGAGATTTAAAACCTTTACCATCACCTATTATCACTTCCCAATAAAATGTGCCAGGATGCTGCCACCAGAATCAACAGAAAAAAGGAGAAGGGAGATAGCAAAGATGGAAGAGTACTAGGGTTTTACAGATGATTTGAAGGAGAGTGTTCAGATGACAAGAAATGGGAGACGGTAAGAGTTGGTCAACTGACAAAACTGAACACAAGGAAAGAGATCAAAGAGGCAACATCCAAGGGCTGGGTGCAAGTGAGAATGCAGAGCAGGGAGGGAGAAAAAGAGAGAGAGATCCTATTTAGGGAGGTGCAGCTAAGCTTGAAACGGCTGGATTTATGGGGTAAAATTAAGAAAGACGAGCAAATTCAGATGAGAGTTATTGGCTGTCTCACACTATGAAACAGCTCAGGGACCACTTGGAGACTAAATGTTCACATCACTGAACAGGATGGCTGTGACCAGAAATCCTGTTGGAAATGTTCCCCTGATGTTGGCATCAATGTCCTAACACTGCCATGGAAGGAGTGCTGGGCAAGGCCAGCACCCTTCCAGGGTCTGCACACCCTGTACAGGCTGGGTGGTGCTGCTCAGGACTGTGCCCTCGCTCCTCCTGTACCAGATGACTCCCACAGGGGCCAAAATTCCAAGAGAGAGAGAAGATTAAGAGTCTGTGGAGGGTGCTTTACCATTGCTACTGATAGGACCACACAAATTTCATTATCAAAAATTAGGTGGTTCAAAACAGAAAAGAGTAGGCAGCTGAGTAGGATCATGAGTTAAAAGCCTATTCAGGTAAATACAGCATCATCATGTCACTGCCAGAAACAAAGGTAATCATTTCAGCTGACAGGAAGATGCAGAATTGAGTCCAACTGGCATAAATGTGAAATGTATGCATAATGCATATTCCTGGAGTAGCAGAAATGAAAATAGGCTTGGTATCATTCCACTTTGATAAACATGGAGCTTATCTTCTGTTTGCAATAGGAATTTATCAAGTCTGATGGCCTAGAGCAAAGTGGGGAGACAGGGGAACATCTGCAGCATAGTGAACAGTAGTGGAAAGCACAGCAGAAGTGGCTGCACATTTTTGTGGAGCTCACAGGGTGCAGAAAAAAATAAAAGTTCAGCAAGCTTCAGTCAGAGAGTGTGCCCTGGAGCTCAGCTGATTTAACCCTTACCTCTCAGCACTGCAGTCTTTGTTAGGCACTACTCCTGGACATAAGAGGAAGGCTGGAAGAGCTTTTCCACCTCTCTTGCCCCCTGCTCCTTCCCAGCTGTGTGAGATGCTGCACCTTCCTCTTCCTGTCGTTGCAAATGCTGGCTCTGACGTTGCCTCGGCTGAACAATTGAGTCTCTCAAGGCTGAAAATATAGGTGGGGTTGGAGTATGAAAGGAACATGGTTAGGACAATCCACAGGGTTCAAAGCATGTAGATGTGCGTGTTTGTATACATACGTAGTTGAATATATGAGAGTGCAATGGAAGAGACAAAAGCAGAGACCTTAATTAGTATCAGAGGATCAGAGCTATTCACCAGAACTGGAAGGTAAGGGAAGGGATTTTTTCCCCAGTTTTGGACTATTTTTACAGCATTTGGTCATTTAATGGAGGTACTCAGTGTGTTTAGTATGTGACAGTTGCCCAGTACAAAAGCATTTTCATTTACAGTGAAGACAAAGGCAATAGGAGACACATCTGCAGCACCACTCCCAGACACCAAACCTGCACCTGTATCACACTGAATGGTGCTGCCTCTTCCTTCAACTGTGCCTGGTTTCAAGGAGACCTTGGTGAACCCCTGCCATGAGTACACAATTTTGTTCTTGAATCAGGATGGGGCCACTGAGACACACACTCCTGAAAGATGGGTCCCACTAGGAGGTGGAAAGGTAACCGTGACACTGGGACCCTGAGCTGCAGAGAGAGGATATGATGGGCTTTAAGCAGGTGATGTGAATTTTACCCAACAGGTACATCACAATGTCAAGACAAAATTTTTCATTGGGCAGAGGTAGGAAAAGGAGAGTCCTGCTCCCTTGAACTGTAGAGATGGAGGGACCTGATCCAGCTGCCAGCCACTGAGTTTCCCATTTATGTGTAGCATAAGCTTACAGTACTGCACAGGCTCTGAAGGCATACTTCCTTTTTCTTCCCATTTTTAATGGCTTTAATGGAGCCCTAAAGCCAGCTTGTCTTCATTCTCTGGTCTTCATTTGTTGTGATTATTTCTATACAGACTTTGTGGAGATTTAAGAGCCAAAGTTATAGAATGTTTCTTTGTAGAGTTAGGAGGAAAGTTATTACAGCTGATTTTACCTTTAGGGAAAGAATGAACTCACCAAATATCGCAGCTGATTTTTATAGAGAAATGTTTCTACACAAACTAATTTAGCATATTTAATTTAAAAAAGCATTAAAACCCCTTAAGTACAACATTCCTGTCTTAAATGAAATTACAGAAAGTCAAATGGAATGGCTGGAAAAGGAAAAAATTATCTAGTCTCATATTTGATTTCCCTGACTGCTTCTTGTTGGCTCACTGGTCACATTCACTTTTTTATCAAAATGGTCACCAGAATTTTGTTCTGCTCTGTTTGTTGCAGAGCATCACAGACACTGCAAATCTTAGGAAAAAATCTATTTTCCCTCCTTCTCCCAATGTGTTAAACTGCCATCTTGTAAAATGAACTAACCTTGCAATTTGGTATTAAAATAAACCTCTATACAAGTCGTTTTTACAGCAGGAACAAAATTTAAGCAATGAATGCTGATACGCCTACACAAATACACATACATGCACACACGCCCACACACAGCCATCCAAAGTGAAGACTCAGTTCCAGCCTCTGTATAAATTTGATCTGGGTTGTGCTCATTTCGGATGTGGAAATCTGTAGGTTTTGTGGAAAATGCCTTAGAACAGCATGCAGGGCAGTGATAACACATTTGCAGAGGGGCAGTATAAATAGCAGATTTGAGATAAGATGGCTGATAAGTTCTGGCTTATCAGATAGAAGATGCCTCTCCTGCTTGTGGAAGAGAATGGATGATTTACATATCTCTTAACATAATTCTTTGATATCTTTTAGGAAAAAAAGTAGAATGTTGTGAATTTTCCAAACCTACAGAGTCCAAGTCTCGCTTTCCAAAATTATTTTTAACTGAAACATCGTGATTCAGAAGAATCAGCACCACAGAGGCTGCTTACACTTGCTGAAATTATTAGCTACAAATGACTGATGCTGAAAGCAAAGCTGAAGGTTATGTATCTTCTAATCACAGCAGGGTAAAACCAGACAACATTCTCTTGGAAGTAAGTGAAAAAAAAGACATTGACCTGAATTGTCCTTGGCAGAGTTCTATGTGAAGGGAGCCCACTTTCCACAAATCCAGCATCATGGGTTTGGATATACTTGATCTGCCTCTTACCTAGCTGCTGTTCCAAACTTTGGAACACGCACCAAGCATGGACAGAATGAGGGACTTATAGTGTCAAAAGCTACATTATCCATGTCTTCCCCTCTCTGTCATTAAATGTTTGCAAGGCACAGCATCAGTCCAGTGCAGAACTTGATGATGTCTCTCCTTTGTCAGTGTAGACTAAAATACTAACTGTGGCAAAATCCGTGAGTGGTTTACTATGGATTGCAGTGTAGATAGATTTTAGCCTTTGCATCTATTTGAAAATGAACATGGAGTTTATGCAGACCAACTGAAAAAAAAAAAGTAGATTTTGAATAGGGAAGTAGCACTAAAATGGTGCACTTGTCAAAATAGGTCCCTGAATTATCTTACTACCACCAGTATTTTTACTGCACTGAAAGCTGTCATTTGTGTTTCAATTAAATACCTAGAGCTGGCTGGCTTCTCTTACAGCTACTGGAAATCTATTTTATGTGAAGAACTGCATGTCCTTATGTAGGTTCCTCAGAATCAGTAAATTTACTGTATCTCAGTAAA
Source organism: Aleadryas rufinucha (assembly GCA_013397815.1). Classification (NCBI taxonomy): domain Eukaryota; kingdom Metazoa; phylum Chordata; class Aves; order Passeriformes; genus Aleadryas; species Aleadryas rufinucha. The sequence continues at coordinate 6,445 of VZTH01019643.1, forward strand.
GAACAAAGAAACTTATGCTTGGTAAAAGTATTGTATGTCTATGAAAACTGGCAGACTGTAGTCCTGCCACTTATGCTACAATCACAGTGGGCCACAACTTACGCTCTTGGAAAAGGACACACTGATGTGGCTTCCTTGCCTTTAGTCTTTTGGTGCAGCTGAGTCAGAAGAGACACGGGTTTAACAAGCGACCTAGCTCATCATTCTCTTTCTGGAGCATGGTGGGAATCAAGAAGCATTCTGACTCTTGAGAGAGCTAGTATTTTAGCCTGCATTGGCAAAAGAGAGACACCATCAAGCCCTGCACTGGACTGATGCTGTCTCTCACAAACTTTCAATGAAAGAGAGCAGAAGGTACAGGCAACAAAGCTGTTGACACTGTAAGTCTCAAGTCCCCCACTCTGTCTGCCCTTGGTGCGTGTTCCATTGATTGAAACAACAGCTGGATAATACTGTCAAGACAACTCAAGTACACCCATCCCACACTGCTGGACAGGACTTGTGAAAAATAGGCACCTTTCACAAATTCTGATCTGTAGTAAGCAAATATCAACAGTCTATTAGATGAAAACTGAGTATGAACAAATTTGTCTTTGAAGCTACAACTTAATGTTTAACTGACACACCTTTGTTTTGATTTTACTATTTGAATTGCCTTAGAAAAAGTAATTGAGATAATCAACGCAAAACCTAAACCACTGGCTATATTATGCCTTAGAGAGAGGAATTGCAGGCTGAGGTTAGATGTAGAAAAACAGTTCTATTCTATTCTTCCTTTCTATTGCTGCAAAGGAGGTTGGGTTTTTTAATGGGAAATCATCACTCTTTCTAGAGAAGGTAAATTGAAATGTTCCTCTGAAATAGCTTTCGTCTTGACAATAATAGCTGAATCCTCCCTCTACCTCATCAGTATTAGCTTTCAATCTTTTCAGAAGCCTCTGATTTCTAGAATCAGTGGGGAACAAGCACTTTCTGCTGAATGTCATCCTTGCACAGATGAACCATAGATTCAAGTGTCCCCAGTTTTATAGACATGTACAAAAATTCCCTTCTGCTCTTGAACTGACATTAATTTTGAAGATAATTCTAGAGGAATGCTGGATTGGCTGAAGAGATTTCTTCTTCTATAGGGATTTTTTTCTGAGTTTGAAGACCACAAGCTCTTAGCTCCACAAGACCTGTTTGCCATCTCTATGAATGATATAGCTCTGTGCGTCATTATTCACTACAGGTCCTAGTGACCAGTGATCCACATCAGCAAATATGAACACCACAGCTGCAAGTAAAGGGCATCAGTGATGAGAGACCTGAAAGTGTATTTGTCAGTCTGCTCCTACCCACTGTCTGCCTTATTTCTTCATGTCATGCCTCCCTCTTCAATGTCAGAGGACTGTCCAGATCAACTGTATAGAGTTCCCACCCCAACACTGCCATGGCAAATGACTCTCACCTCTCATCTGCTGTCCTTGCTTTAGAGGGTTTGTATGACTTTTGAAGGTTTGGCCCAAAGCTTACCTGGCCATGTGCCTTCTTGTCCATTAAAACTGCTTTCATAAATCAAAAAGATGGGTATTCTGGAGCCTTGTACGCATGACAAAAGGCTGTATCATTATTTTATTTTTCTCACTGTACTACTTCCAACACCTTGCCTTTCTCTTCCAGAGTGAAGTCTGTCTGACCAATAGTCAAGCAGAGCCTCTCTTTTTACTAGTTATTAAAAAAACAGTCAGAAGAAATGAAATTTCTTCAGCTCCACTTTTTCCTTCCACCTCTGATATCACTGATATGTCCCTCTCATTCATTGTTTAAAGAAAAGTATCTACTCCACGTCACCTCTTGCTTTCCTGTTGAGTATGGAATGGGGCAGACAGATAGGAGTAGAGAGAGGATGGTCTGGTTTTCTTGGATAAATCTTGTTTCTTCCAAGAAGAAAAATAAAAGCAGCATTTTAACTGAGGGCTAATTTTGAATATTTTATCAGCATGAAAGCAAGGGCTGCCTCAAACCTCAAGGTCCATGATCAGTAGCTTCTGCTTTTTGCATCTTATTTCAAGTGGACAGCTCTACATGAAACAGCAAAGCTGTTAAAAGACCCACTTAACAACACAGCATAAAGCAACCACTTCCAAACAGAACTTATTTTGAGATTGTGATTTAGCTCCCAATTAATTCAAATTATTCCTCCCTTTGAAGTTTATTTTCATTAGCTGACATCTGCAAATTCTTAGAACAAAATGTAACAGGATGTAGGTTTTTGTAACATTTTAATGGGAATTCTGTATTCTTCCTTCTGTAAATGAGGTGAGTGGGCAAACAGTTATCTACATAAATTCATATAATTTCATTGGCTTCAGTAAATATATGCTAATCTACATCAGATGACAATTTGTTCTGTTTTATGTAACGGAGAGAAAATGCAAGATGATTTTAGTCTTGAAATACATTTGAAAATTAAGTAATTGGTATAATAATTGGGAGGGAGACTACTTCATCTAGACATAAAGTTAAATCCAAAGTAGTTACCATGCCATCATATTGTGGGTTATATCTTTGAAAGTTCAAAAAATATTTATAATGCTCTAAATCCCTAAAGCAGCAAGGAAGGAAACAATAGACAGGAATTTACTGCTGTACAGACTGGATTAGGATTGTGTGCAGTCATGATTTATTGCTTGATAAAATTATTTTTCTTGAGATATTGTTGGAAGTACTGTGAATGTCATTCTTGTTGTAAGAGAACAAATAAACCCACCTTGCCTGTGCTCTTCTCCCAGTGATTATTCTTCCCTGATAATTCTGAAGGATGTATATTTAGTTGTTAAAAAGTACTGTATTAATTTAAATGCTCATTGTAATCAACTAGTTCATTACTGAAACCAAGGTGCTCAGATGAAACTTAGCTACTTCATATAACATATCATGGTTGAGATGTTATTTTCCTGATGCTTATAATGATTTTTAAACTTTATTTTTCAGGTGATTCCTCCTTTCTCTCATTTTAGTGCATTTATCTGTCGTTCATTTCTTGCCTGCTTCATTCTGACCCTGACAAGGTGCTGGACTGCTATTGGGCTGTCTCCTCAAAGTTGTGGGTTTGAAGCTCTTGTTGAGAAGGGTCTCCACCTCTCACTTGCCATAGGAATGTTCTAGGCCCTGGCTATTAATCCGAAGATAAGCACTCCCACCACCTCTGACGGTGCTTCAGCAGACATCCATTAATCTGTACCCAAATACGCCAATTAGGTAGTTAAGGACAAGAAATATTTTTACCCTTTGAATGAATGCTGCTCTTGCTGCAGCTAAAACAGATTACCAGGGGATCGAGCACTCCTCCTCTCCACGTGAGTTACTGCTCACCCAGGGATGGCTGAGGGTCTGAGCTCAGCACCTTGATCTGGTGCAAGGGCTGGGGATTCATGTTAGCCTTTAGGCTTCATAAAACAGGGCCAGAAATACTAATGTCTCCTTTTGGATATGGCAGTGAATCTTCTACTACCATTATTAGGGGTGTTGCCCACTTAATGTCCTTATTTAGCACAATATTTATACTGGAAATTAAGGGGAAGTGGGATTTGCTTTGTGAAGGCAGCCCAAGTGCTATGCTAGCCATTTATTCCATTTGCTGCACACTGCCTTAATTGACACAGGCGTTTCTGGTTTACCTTTGTTTCAATTTCAAATAAAGGATTAGTGGAAACTGGCTCAGGGATCTGACTGGTTTAGGTGTGTGTTCTGAGCTGCAGTTCTGCTCTCCTTAGAGCAAGTGTATTACACTGTGTGTCCTTGCCACAGAGGCTGAGGGCACCACCAGCTCTCAGGCCATGTGCACAGTGTTTCCCAACACTCACATCATGTCTGTGAAGTACAAGCAGAATGGACTATATTTTTGTTTGTATTTTATATGGACTATATTTAGACCTGAACTTCAGCATCCCCCATCTTTTCCCAACTGTGAAAAAGCTAACAAAGCTTTTGAATCGTGTTTATTTAAACTGTAGAGTCTGCATCTGCATATTAGATACATCTGCATATCAGATGCAAGTTCTCCATAAAGAATTAGGCATCAAAGTCATCAATGTGTTTTCTTTTTCTCCTAATCTAGAATAACATTCTCTGTTGGAGATAAGATGTGATCTTTCAAGCAAATACTACCACTTGCTATTTCAAGTGTTTGGGGAGAAGATACTAAAGGTGGAAAAAAATCGTGCTGTGTATTTTCAGAAAAAGAGATGAGAGAGATTATTAAGAAACGAGTGAAATAGGTATCACCAGAAGATTCACAAAAGAATGATTAAACTATTTTTTAGTAATCACCTAAAAATAATAAATTGATTAAGATTAGCCATTGTGAGATTGTCAAGAAAACTCCATATGAAACAAGCTGAATTTTCTTCTTTGATGCATAACTCACTTCATGGATAGTGATGAAGCAGTAGATATTCTATATGTCTGCATCAGCAGCATTCACTATATATGTAGCTTGAGGTTCTCATCAGTAAACTAAGGAAATATTGTGTAGGTGATTCATGAGGGGGTAAGCAATTGCTCCTGAACTAATTCTCAAAAGTAAGTATCAGCTGTGTACTATCAAACCAGGAGGATATTTCTAGTAGGTTCCTGAAAGGTTCTGATCTCAGATACATTCTATTAAATAGGTTAATGAATAGATTGGCTAAGGAAATAAAAGGTCAAATCATTAGCAAATGACTACAAGAAACAAGGAGATAGTTAAAAGCATTTTGAAAAATGGATTAGGAATTAAATATAATCTGGATAAATCAGATATGGCCTAAAATCACTTAGGTAAAACTCAGCAAAGACAAGTACAAAGTACTACCCAGAGGTAGCAGAGCTCAAATCCTCAAATAAAAATAGATTATAGATAACTGGGAAGCAATATGTTTGGAAAGGTTATGAGGATTACTCAGCATTACAGACTTGAGTAGTGGTCAATACCATGATGAAGGTGAAAAAGCAGGCAGACCTCAACATTGGGTGTATTAACAGAGAATTTTTACACTTTCTGGAGAAGAGGCATAATGGGAGGCATTTTCTGGGACACCTAGAGAAACAGGCTAACAGAATGGATAGTCAAGAAGAGAACAGCAGGGCCAACAACAGTTTTGGAAAGCAAAGCACAGCATGTTAAGAAATTGGATTAATTTAGCCCAGATAAAGAAAAAAAAGAGTAAGTCAAAGTGGTCTTTTGCAGACAGATACTAGTTTATAGTGATTGTGCTCTAAGAAGGCAAAGAAATAAAGAAAGTAAAGAAGACTTTGAGGATATTATGGGGCCCCCTTAACCCCACGCTTGGTGCTAAGGTAATGAAATCTGGAAGAAGGTAGGTAGGGTGGCTGAGGGGTCTACCTGAGTGGAAGTTCTCTGAGAGCAGGCAGACAAGCCCCTGCCAGAAGCAGTTGTACTGTACGTAGTCTTGCTGCAGTGCTGGAGTGCTCTACTAGAGAACCTCTGTCACATTCCTTCTGTCCCAATGTTTCTAAGAAAATATCCAGTAGGTTGGAATTTCTCACTACCAGTGAACATTAACTGCCAGGTAAGCTCCTGCTGCGTCTTTCATCCACTTCCAAGTAAGAACTTTAGTACTCTGCATTTTGACTATTTCCCCTGAAATACTTAGCTGATGGTTTAAATTAATTCGTGAGAGGAAACAAGAGAACTAACAAAGCCTGGTTTCCTATGGATTTGTGTTCACTATTTCTCTCACCCTCAGCATTTCTCCAAATCCCCACGGATTTTTTGCATTTTTTCTTGAAGTCTCACAGCACTGTGCCCACTGTCAACAGTACCTGCAGCTCCCCCTTGTCTTTTTGAGTTCCACCCCATCAGCCCCCTTGGCTGTTCCCTCCCTGTTGGGTAGTGAAGCTGTCCCATATGTTCCAGCTGTTTTGGGGGTATATTTATGCTTATTGGCCAATATGAGTGGCCAAATGAAAGACTGTTTAACTGCCAAATTCACTCTGAAGCTTTTCCCTCAGCACAAAAATGAACATGGGTTGCTTTCTTTGATCCAGCTGTGAGTTTCATGACATTTGTAGAAGCTTGTAGACTGCTGTCAGACTTCCCTGAAATGAATTAAAGGGATCAGAAGTCACTGGCAGACAGACAGAAAATATTGCTGTTAGAACACTATTTAAGTACTCAAGCTAAAAGTAAGAATACTTTTAAGAATACTTTATTTTTCATGTGTTTTTAAATGCCATAAGCAGTGGTTTTGTCTCTGTTTTGTGAGAGAAATACAACATAATTTTAAAAGTTTTGGCACTTACTCCTGCGGGTATGCTCTGTATATCTCTTAAATAGTTTAGGACAAATACTAATAAATGAGTCTTTAAATATGCTTCACAGCTACAACAGTCTTTCGTTGCTTCCAACTGCTTTAACAATGCAGTAATTGTGATGCTTTTAGCATTTCAAATAGTTCAGATAAACCAAGAGCTCTTTGCATAGGCCATATTTGAAGAAAGTAGGTTACACTTACTCTAGTCTATTAATAACAGCTAACATTTTGCACTACTGTTTTTTTCTACACTGTAATTAGACTCATGTAGAGCTAGCTTCTATCCTGATAGGCAATACAGTGAATTGGGATGCTTCATGTACAAGTACATTGCATGAAGCAATTGCTATAGTTGTAACAAAACTCAGAAATATTCAGGACAGAGGTCAGGTGCCTCCTGACTCCTCGCCAGTGGATGGCAGAACTGAGGCAGAAGCATAGGAAACATTATTCAGTCACGGTAATCTTGTGTCTCAGGGGACTCCCAGTCCATTTTCACATTGACTTGGTCACAGCTGAACAGATTTCTGACACACTCAACTGATTACAAATAACAGTCCAGAAATATTAATGCATTTTAATATTAAAATAAAAATACAATGATCAAAGGTTTCGATACCTCTTCCAGTCCTTAGTAAGCTCATGTCAATAAAATATTTGGTAGATTTCCTTAGTCTAGGAGGATACTATAATTCCATATTGCCATTTCCCTGGATCTGGGCCATGAATGGTAGGCTTTGCGTCCCATGGCATAGTGTTTACAAAGCTGTAAGAAGATGCACATTTGCAATGGCTTAAAATCTGTTTGTGTCTCATTTTGGACCTGGCCATACAGAGTAGCTGTTTGGGATCAGCTCTGAACTGACTGCAGAAAGAAGCCCTATGGGATAAAGAAAGCCTCTTTGAACCCTCTGTGATACATCTGTACAAGACTCAACCATGACCCTGGCACCTTTAATGAGAATGTCCTCATTAAACCCCTCATCCTCTCCCTCTGACTCAGAAGTGATAGCACAGAGACCAAACACAGAGCAGATCGATAAGACAGGAAAAAGAGAAACTTCTAATGCTTGAGATTGAGGGAGACTTCCAGCAGCTGGGGGTGTGCACTAACCCATTTGGGTCTTTGCTCCCGGCAAGCCTTTGGGTTGAGAAATACAGCTTCTGGGCTGTTAGTGAAGGACAAGGGACTGGAGGAGGGTATGTGGAAGGACTATGAGGTGACCAGGAAATACAAGAGACTCACCATGCAAGTACATGAAGGGGATATTTGATTATCCTGAGAATGTGTGAATGTGGTCATTGAGCAGGCCTAGTGCAATTCAGATAGGTATTAATAGTCAGGCTAGAGTAGGGGAAGTGAATTTCCAACAGGGAACTGACCTTTCCTTTAGAGCAGCCAGTGTCTGTCAATAAAGATAATCAGCCCAGGCACACCATTAAAAAAATGTGTTTATTTATGTTACCAGTGATAGCTCTCCATGTAACAGATCCCACGTTAGTTTAGCTCAGTCCTGAGAGCTGCTGCTGTCAAAAGCCCTAGTTCTCTCTAATCCATGGCAAACAATGCATCTTTAGGTATTTGCTCAGAGCACACTCAGAAATACAGACTCCCTGTGCTGTGCTAAACTGTAAATACCAGCTTCTGAGCTTCTCAGTATAAGCAGTTTCTAAATAATCTCACAAACTATTCACCTGAGGGAAAGTTCAGTACCACTAAATTATTCTTACATGTTGAATGTCCTCTTCAACTACATGCAGCAAGAGACAAAAAGGATTTATAACTTTCTCTCTTAACCAACACGTGATATTATAATTATTAAAGGTGTCCATAGGCAAAGTGCCTAACATAACTAGGACATATGGACTGCAAATGTAATTTACATTTAGCTGTGTTAGGGTGACTATTCTGTTAAGTGTCATTTCAAATAATTCTAAAATAAGATTATGCTTTAAGGAGCAGATATAGCTTATCAGTGGTTTAAAATTAGATCATATATTCTGCATAACTGAGATCTGCTCCTTATAGGATGTGCATGCACGTGTGTGTGGGGGAGAAAAGGAAAAAAAGAAGATCCTCTTTTACTACTCTTTTCATCTGCACTTTTGAATTCCAAAATGGAATTTTATATTAAATGAGAATGGAATGTAGTTAGGAGATTTTGCTGTGGACCACCTCCTCCAAAATTCACCCTTTTGTGTCTCCTGCCACAAACCCCTCATCCATTAGCAAGATACTGAGCAGGTGCATACTTCTGCTGAAGAAAATGCACAAAGTTAAACACATGGTGAAATGTTTTACTAAACTAGATCCTTATTACATATCATGCTGGCTTATCTGGAAAATCCTAATTACATCTTCTAAGCATTTGTGTTATTCCAAGGGGGGTTTCCGCAGAGCATGAGGAAAGCTGGGTGATCAGCCTGTGCTGCTGTGGCTCCACGCAGGTGCTCTGAAGGTCAGTGTTAAAAGCCACTGGATTAAGGGCTTAGTTTTGAAAACAGCTGTAGGAATTAGCATCTTGGGAGTTAAAACACCAAGGGAAAAAAAGAAGAAAGATCATAGTTACACAAATACAACCAGCCAGCCACCGTAGTTGCAGGGAGAGGGAAAGTGGCCCAGCGGCCAGTCCGGCGGGACGCACTCCGTGCCCGGGGCAGCTGAGGCGAGGCGGGCGAGTGCGGCAGGCCGTGCGAGGCGCCCGCGGGCCACGGGCCCGGAGATCCCGAAGGCGCAGTTCCCATTCCCACCCAAACAACGTTCCCTTCGCCAAAGGCGTCCCTCCTGGGCAGCCCGGCTGGCGGCACCCGTCCCGGGGGAAGCCGAGGGAGAGCCCGGGCCCACGCCACCCACCCCAGAAATGCTGGAAAGCGAGAGCGCCTTCCCCATAGCGGCACGCAGCCCTGACAGGCACCAGCCCACGCTGCGGATGGAGCTGCCTTCCCCCGGAGCACCGGGCTTCTCCTGCTCCCCGCAGCGGAGGGAGGGAGGCGGAGCGGGGTATTTTGGGCACCTGGGCCCCCTCCAGCGCTCGCCCCGCAGCCGCTCCCGCGGGTCCCGGCGCTCGCCCCCGGCGCGGAGACGCCGCG
>VZTH01019643.1:16030-168055 GCA_013397815.1 Aleadryas rufinucha
GGCTCGGCTCTGCCGTCGCCGGAGGGGCTGCGCGCCTCTCCGCGCCGGCGGTGGGGCTGTGCGGAGCCCCGCGCTGGGGAGGTTGCGGGCGGCACCGCCACAGGTGACTCGCGGGCCGGGGGTCGCATTCCGCCCCGCTGCTGCTCGGCTGCCTCTGCGCGTTCGCACCCCTGCGCCGCGGCCGCCTGCGCTAAGCCCATCTTCAGCCTCCTCACCGTGCCGGTGCGACCGGCAGCACCGGGGGACATGGCTTTGCTCCGGCTCCTTCTCCTCTTGCTGCTTGCCCACCGCGGGCTGGGGGCTGCCGCCGACCAAGGGCAGGCAGTGCGTGGCCGGGAGCGGGCGCTCGGAGGGAAGCAGCCTATTTACAACCACATCAAGAGCCGGGAGCCTCCGCCGGCCCCGCGGAGCCGCTCTACAGAGAGCACCATCTTGGCGCAGCGGCTCGCCGAGGAGGTGCCCCAGGACGTGGCCTCGTTCCTCTACACGGGCGACTCTCGGGAGTTGCGGCGAGCCAACTGCTCCGGGCGGTACGAGCTGGCCAGCCTGGCCGGCAAGTCGCGCTTCACCTCGCACCCCTCCCTGCACGGCGCCCTGGGCACCCTCACCCACGCCACCAACTTACTCAACATGATCCTCCAGAGCAATAAGTCGCGGGAGCAGAACTTGCAGGAGGACCTGGAGTGGTACCGCGCCTTGATCAGAAGCCTGCTGGAGGAGGATCCCAACATCTCCAGGGCCGCTATCACTTTCAGCACGGAGCCTTTCTCCTCCACTCCGCAGGTTTTCCTCCAGGCCAGCAGGCACGAGAGCCAGGTCCTCCTGCAGGACTTGTCCGCCTCGGCTCACCGCCTGGCCAACGCCTCCGTGGAAACAGAGTGGTTCCACAGCTTGAAGCGCAAGTGGAGGCCACATCTGCATAGGAAGGTCTTAAACACGGGCCCCAAAACTTTGGAAAACAGTTGGAAGAGGCGGGAGAGCTTCACTGCGGATAAGAACCACATTAGGTGGTCCTCACCATATCTGGAGTGTGAGAATGGGAATTACAAACCTGGCTGGCTAGTGACTCTCTCGGCGGCTTTCTATGGGCTACGGCCAAACCTCCTGCCCGAGTTCAGGTAGGAGGAGTGTTCTCCTTGCTTTCTGTCGGGAAGGGGAGGGGGGAAGTTTGGGTCTGCTCCGCTCCTGCGGAAGGGCATTGTGGGTCTCTGGGTGACCTGATCAACCCCTGCCGCACGGGCTGCTCAGTCACATCGCAGAGCAACCTCAGGCCTTCCTTTTGAGCTGTGTCTTCGCTTGCCTTAGAGAACTGTTGCTCAATAAAAGAATCGCTGTCGTCTCGGTCTGTAGGACAGCGTTTGCTTTACCTGCTCCCGTTGGAGCAGGCGTGCATGTGGGTTATGTTCCTCGTGTGCTTGTGGTGGGGAGGGGAGAGGAGAGCAGGAGTTGCCAGTTGAAGTTTATCTCTGTCTGCAAGAGGAAAATGTTCACCGGGGCGTTATTTCTTACTACACTCTGTAATAAACCTAGCTTGTCCCCCAGCTACGCTTTTAACCGGCTGGGAAATAACATTGTTGTGGTGGTAAACTGCTGTTTCTGGTCTCCAGAGCACATCCACTGTGGGGTGCTCGAACCTGGTCAGCGGTCAGGTAGGTAGGTATTACTTTGTAGGTAAATAAGTCTTGGTGACTGCAGTTCTGTCATAGTGCGTGTGGCCATAACATGAACTGTCAGTAGGAAAGCTTTCCTTAGGACACCACCAGCTTTATATTTGATACCTGGCATATGTTAAAGATTTGCTTATTTTTTATTGCTTTATATACTTTTTGTTGTTTTTATATAGTCACTGAGCTGCAACTAGCAGAGAGGAGGATAGATAAAGGCTCTTTCTTGTGTCTTTGTATTTTGACAGCAAAGAGAGATTTGCTCAAAGAACGAGAGCGACCTGTAGAGTAAGAGATGTCGGATTTTCCCTCGGCACTTCTGCAAGGGGTTCACAGGTAGCTCTGCCCAATGGGGAGTGCCCACTGCCCAGAAGCAACTGGCATTTCTCAGGGTGAGAGAGGAAAACAGCATTTCTTTTGTGCTATGAATTAGTAGTAGGTAAAGATAGATAAGAACATAGCAGACACAGAAGATATTTTGCCACACCTAGGTGGCAAGGCAACAGTGTCTGCAAAAGCTGTTTCTCTTGGCTTAGTCTGAAATCCAGTGAGATCAGAGAGATATGAGTGGAGTCATAAATCCTTGAAAAAACCCAAAATCTGTTGAATGGATAACAGCTGCTTATTTCTCTGTTGAATTACTTTTTTCCCTGAAATTTTCACACTTACGGGAATGGTAGGGTTAAGGTAAAATGAGCTCATCTGTAGGCTGTTTGTTGCTGAATTCCTCTCGAGACTAAAACCCAGGAATAGGTCTACTGTAGAGCTCTTCTGGACCCTAGGGAGTCCAGAGAAGTCAGAAATATTGTCAGAGATCATTGAAATGTAATGTTCAACACTTGATGAACTTCAGGATGTGGATGAAAGTTAATGTAGGCTGATATTCTCTTGTTGGGGGCAGAGTTTTGCAGAGCCACTGGGCTGGAGGTGTGGTGGCAGCCACAAACCAGCTGAACATATAAATTTTGGTATAAAGCTTAACTCAAAGAAGCTTCAATCTTGACTTAATTGAAGAAGAAATAAATGCATGTTTTAAGCAAAAGAGTCTAAAGCTTCAATCCCAGCTCTGTGACAAGGTTCTGTGATGCCGGGAAGCATCTCAGTGGTGTCAGTTTCTGAGCGGTGGTGGCTTTGGTGTGCAGAGCACACCACGTCTGTTTTGGAGCAACCCTGGCCAACCAAGGCAACCAGTAGATGTCCTCCTGGATGCAGTACAGAGCACTGCCTTCCGTGCCTCATCTTCCCAGCCTCTGTTTGCCATATGGGGGTCACTTCTGTTGAAAAAATAGAATAACCTCTTATAACCCTGATACTTCAAATGGCGTTCACTGAGCTCATCTAAGCTTGGAGAACCACTTCTTATTTAGAAGATCTTGAGATGGAGTATGCTGTGCAAGTTCAAAGTGTTTTGTGTTGCTGCTGGACTGAACAGCTAGGACAAAACTAACAAAGCATTGTTGTATCAAGAGAGATGAGTTTGTAAGCATTTTGAAAAAATGGGTTATGTTTTTTGCCAAACTATTAAAGAAGCAGGTGGAAGAAGTAAAACTATAAATACATGCATACACATTCTGGCAAGGCTAAAGGATAGTTCCTGTGTTCCTGGTTTGAGGTAAGCTAGCTGAAAAATAGGCTTTAATGTAAGCTTATAATTTGGGATGTTGAGAAAGTAACTTCTTAGCTACACAGAAAATAGTATACACAAAATATGCTTCTTCCAAGACTTGTAGTTTGTCTCAATATTTACACGTTTTCAATACTTAAGAGGTACGCGGCCTCAATGTGAATTTTTAAGAGAAAAAATGGTTTGAAGTATGAGCACATAATAGAAAACTGTAAAATCTAATGTGGTTACTGGAAAATTAGTGTGCATTACTATAAGATGCCTCTTGAAGTAAGCTTTGCTTCCCCTCACCATCAGTCTTTGAGTGACACAATATTTTGACTTTAAATTCTTATTTAAGGTTCGTATGATAAAACAGTGTTTATTAACCTCCACCTTTCGGGACAGCTATGTTGGTTCTCCCAAAAATGTATTTTTGAACTATCTGTTAGAAACATTTTAATGAATCAGTTCACATGCTCCTCCCATTTAATAGTCTGGCGTGATGTCCTGCATGGTAATTTAGTGTATGCCCCTTTAGTATTATTCTAACAGTTTGTGTACTTTCTTTGCTCACATTAGGTTTAAGGCATGGTACAATGGGGTGAGATATATTCAGGAACATGCTATATCCATGAAAGAGAGTTCTTTCAGATTACAGAAGGAAAAGCCATTGCTCCTTCTTGGTAGTTCTTCTGTGGCAGTAACAGATGTGTTTGTTCATGTGGCATAGCAATGGAAAGAGTTTAATGAAGGCAATACTGATAACTACTACTGGCTATGTTCAGTGCATGCTACTACTGCAGTGCTGTTGTCAATGATGTTCTGAAAGTGCAGCCAAAAGCAGCAAGCTTTGTTCCTAACATTGGGAAGAGTTACAATGCTTTTGGCCTGAGGATGTGAGTGTTACAGGCCAGGGGGCTCCTGCAAGCAGCTTGTCTGTCTTCAGTTTCATCTCTCCCCTTCCCAAGAGGTTACTGCCAAACTGCCCAGTGTGAAGGCCAAGGAGACAATATGGTTGTTTAAGTTGTCTTGCCATGGCTAATGCTGTAGATGAATACTGAGATGAAGTTGTGCTGATAAATGTACCAGAAACTGCTCAGGCCCAGTGGGGCCACATTAGCCTAGTACAGTGCTAAGCTGACAGTGCTGGCTGTCTGCAGCTTCTTAGCAGTGCTTGCTGGTATTTTGTTGTCTGCGTTTGCTGGTCTTTCCACCTAAAGTGCACGGAGAGAACATTACTACTACCTGCTTACAAGAGGCAGTGTAGGCTCTCATTCAGAAATGGGCCTCCACAGAGACTAGAAGTAATCACTTGATGTTAACCATCCCTTCTGTCTAAACTGATGCTATTTGCAGCTGAAATTCACCACCTAATGTGCCTAATCACTCTACTACTCTAATGCTGCAGGGGTAGAGCACAGTACCATCTGTCACCAATCTTCCATGCCCCTCCTCTGCTACTGCCTGTCACGTGATGAGAATGAACCATATTTTATGGCACGTAATGAGCCAACTGTCCTCTTTGCAGCCCTGCTGAGAAGGTGGAAGAGTGTGAGAAGCTGAATGTTATACATACAATTCCTTCTGTAAAAGTATTTTCTTGGCCCCTGGAGAAGAAATGAGAGGTCTTCATTGCTTTAGCAGTCCAGGAGACAAGTGGGGAAGATCACTTCTTTCATCTAGAAGAAAGATGACCAAATATTCAGCTAATAGGAACACACAAGTTAAAAAAAGTCTTCCTGGGTCACTGAGTCAGTCTTCTGCTGTCACAAGCCCACTTAATGCCATCAGCTGACAAATCTCCATCTTAAAGTAGGTGGGTTTCCCTCTTGACTCTTCAGTTCACTGGAATGCTGGACCTAAGGGTTGGGTAGCTTTTCCCGATTTCTGATCTGAATTTATTCACAGGCAGTTCTCATGCCTTTATTCTGGTCCAGAACTGTCTTCTGTCTGACTTAGCTGGTGTTTACTGCCCTGACTTATTTCTAGGCAGTGGCCCCTTCTCCACCTTTGTTTACTAGACTACACAAACTGGCTTTCTTTAGTCTGTGTCATAAGTGCTCTGTTGCCATGGTCCCTCTTCTCAAGTCCTGTTCCAGTATTTCCTGAACATGGTTAGTCAGATTCATGTGCACTGTTTCAGCCTTGTGCAATGACATCAATTATCCCCAAATTCTGATGAATGAGTTGCTGGTTTTGCAGTTCAAAATGTTCCCTTGTGTGCTGTTCTCATTTTCTTTAAGGTTGTGTTGCAATATGTCTACATTTTGGGAACTGGTCATTGGTCTCACAAGATTTCTCATCGTGGAGGTCAGATTGTCTGCAGGATACGTGGCATTGGCTTTCTTTCCCCCTCCCACCACACTCCAGCAAGTTTTTTCACCAAATCCAGCACAGCATTTGCTATCTTTTTTTAAGGTTTTTAGGGAGAATCCAATGGAATAATGTCTGTTTTGTCAGAAAGGTACTCAATCAGCAAGCTGAATAAGTTGGGGGTGGTTTTTTGTTTTTGTTTGTTTTGGGTTTTATTTTTTAAATTTTATTTTATTTTGAAATAAATAAAATGGAGTCTTGTTCTGGAGCATTTACAGGTAACTTCATTCTGAAGTTTGGCCAGATTGTGCTACATCTTAATATTTTCTGTCTTCCAGAAGTTTGCTACTTCTCTCAATTATTGGAAAGATAGTCCTTGATGCAAAGATAATCTTTACTGCACAGTTAAGTTGGGCTGTTTCTGCCCTAAAGGCAGTGTAATGTAGTGATTTTCACTGTACTATTAACAATTACTTGGACCACTCCAGTGTTAGACTATGATGAGACTCTTAGTTAAGGAAACATTACTAAAGGCAGATTAAACTGTGGAGGTAGAAGTATTTATGACAAATAAGTAACTTCTTGCAGTTAATCACGCATTATACGTGATTTCATATTCTGCTAAATATTTCACAGCTATTAAATTTTTTGGTAAAAAACCCCAAACAAATACAGACATGAAAAAAGGAGTTTTAAAAATGGGTATTTTTTTCTTTTAAACATGGTTTAATTTCTTGCTTTAACTCCCATTTTTAGTTTCCCCCAATCTCTCTCTAATCTGAGTACTGAGCTAAGAGAAAATTAATTTTAATTGTTTAAGGAGACCTTTTAGTTCCTTGTGCCATTGTGATGTGACATTAGTTGTATAATACAGAAAATATTTTAAAATTGTGAGGTTGACATTTTTTATAACAGGTCCTGGCCCTTAATATGATTGAAGGTGTGGGTGGATTTAGAACAGGTTTCAAAAATGAAAAGGAATAATTTATTTCCTAGAATTTCTGAAAGTCTTAGATTTGTGCTCCTGAAAAGAAGTTAAAGAAGCTTCTTATGATTTACTGTCTGGTTGTGGAAACCCCCAGAATGTTTTAAGGATTCCCTAGTCAATCGATTATGTCCCTGCCAGCATTTTTCATATGAGGCCATGGATAGGGATGGAAGACTGGATGTTGATGAAACATAGGAAAGGAACAATAAATAGGGATTTTTCTTTTTAGAATCATGATTCAGCTTTCTTCAGTATTGGAGAAACAGAAGTGGGTCTTTGAAGAAAAGTTAAATATGGCTATGAGAGGATTGAAACACATATTGCATTTATGTCCACAATTACGTAGCACATGCTAAGTTGCAATAAAAGGAACTTTTTTTTTTTGGGTCAGTCTTCTGTTTCCAGCTCTTCTGTTCTCCACCCCCACCCGCCTTGGGCAAGACTTCCAGCACAGCAGGTTATCAAAGCTCTTTTGAAGGTAATGGACATGTGGCAGTCCTTACTATCTGAGATTCAGTTCCAGGACTGTCATCTATTCTGTCTATTTGTGAATGTGGGCTGAGATAGAAATGTTCCTAAATGTAAGAAAAAATGTATTGCTGTGTTAGGTCAGATGAAAGGTTTCCATAGCCCTTGCTCCAAAAGCAGCTTCTGGCAGGTACTGAAGGAAAAATGTCAAGTTCTCATATCCTGGTTATATCCAATTTACCAATAATAAGCAATAAAAATAAATTGTTTTTCAGACTTTTTCTGAATGACTGGATAGTAAGTATAGATTAAACTGACCTTCATGATTCTAATCCATGTTTTAACACATTTGTCTTCTGCAATGTAGTTTGGTATTGTAGTCCATAATATAATTATATATTACGTAATATCCATATATTATGGGTTCCATAATTTTTTTTTTAATTCACGTTGTGAATCTAAATTCATTGGGAGATCCCAGATTCTTGAATGAACATTTTCCAGAGTGTTTTATTTCATCTTTCTTATGTCAGCCAGGTTTAGTTGTGGGTTATATTAAGCGTTTTTATCATTTGCATTGATATTGCATTGAAGTGGATGGTCATTGGCCATCCATTTGTGGTCATCTGTGACTGTGTCAAACAAGAGAGTTGTGAAGTCCATGTTGTTAACTGCCCTGCATGTGAATGCTGACTTTTGTTTCATTGATTCTTTCAAAAGCGATGAAAATAACTCATTTTTGTCCAAAGCTGTCTCTACTCTGAGTGATTTTTATATCTTGGTTGTGTATTGTTAGAGATTCTACTTCAGCCTTCCACTTTCTGAGGTATTTGAAATGTTTTTAATTAGTAGAGCCTATCCTTTTAACATGCTGTTTTTAAAAATGTCTTGGTTTTGTCTTACCTTCTTGCAATTTGTATGTTCCTCCTTGCCCAGGTTTATGCTTTTCCATTTTCTTTTTTTTTTTTGAGGTCGGCTTCCACTTTTGAGTTTTAAAATGACCCTGTTACCTTCAAATAAATCTTCAGGGTCACAGGATTTGGTATACTTAGGCTGAGACCATCCCTCCTATGTAGGATTCTTCTATTTCAAAAGCTCTTTGTGTTCCTAACATGTTTTCTTCTATCGTGCTCTGTTCCTTGGGACCCTTTCTTTCCACCTGCCTCTTTGACCCCATGGAGGGTAATGGAAACATTTAAAAAAAGAGTAACCTGAATTTGCCTCCAAGACTTTTTTTCATGAGGATAATCTAATGTAAGTGGTACTCTACCATCACTGACATCTGGTATTCCTATACAAGATGGTGTTTTGTGATGGAGTCAAGATGATAGCAGAAACTTGAGCATCCTCAAGCAAAAAAAAAAACCACAAACCAAAAACCATCCCTGCCCCTCAGAGTATCTAAAAAGCTCTCTAACTAAACTGCAGGAAAATCCCCAGGGAGGCAGCACTGCATGCCATAAATCTCAAGGCAGATTTAAATCTGAAGTCATTCTTCAGACAATAGAGAATTCAGCTTTAAGTATTCTGCCCTTGTAGTACTGTTCCAAATGGCCTAGAGGGATTTTCTTTGCAGGTGAATCCTAATTTATGTGCCCACACTGCTATACCTTACTCCTCAGTTAAGTTTATTTTTAGTGAAAGCTGGTTCTCCTTTGAAAATGTGTGCTGAAGAGCAGCAGTCATGCTATGGCTGAGGAATTAGGGAAGTGTCTGTCCTGTTAGTAAGGAATTGGTGGTAACCCTGTGACGAGGTCAAAATCGTGTCATGTCTCAGTAGCCTTTTGTGAATCTGGCTGGTTATGCACAGTAACAACTTTAACAATGTCTAAGTGATGCAGAACCCTAAATCTTAACTTTTAAAGGCAAGCTGAACCTGCAGAAGCTGCTGTTTGTCAGTAAGACTTATAGCTGAAACTCATTTGTGAATTTGACACCAGGATTATTTTTGGATGCTCAGTTGATGGTACATTGGAGGAGCCTCAGGTGTCAGGTAGTATGCAGTATTATGATTAATCTTGAAAGTGGCAACCTCCAAAATGATAGTGGTCAGAAAAGGCGTCTGCCCTGAAAACATTGGCTATGCTAAATACAGTGTGTATTTGTCTAGAGGAGTGGGCATTTGTAGATTTCTGAGGGCTGTAGAGAACTTGTTTTTCTTATCTGCTTGTTTTGTGGTAAAGAGGGCTTATGAAGGACAGCATGGAGGGCTGAATGAATATGACAGCAAGAATCTAAGCAGCTGTTTAGGTATGGGGGTTATGCCCACTTCAGTGCGTGATAACCATGCCTTATACCTTAATTATGAGTGCTCACAATGCTTACGGGCTCAAAAATAAGTGTACAAACTTAGAAGGCAAACTGTGTGTTTAGTTGAGCTGTGATGACCTCTGTGCCAAAAAAGCTTTTGGAGATCTAGAGGACAAGGATACTGTTTATCACCATTTAAATATTGGCAAGCTATTTTTTTGTACTGTTCTGGCTTAAACTGGCTAGGAGGAGGAGAACACGCTCCTTCTGCTTTTTTTTTTAATGATGTAACAGTAGATGCAAAAAAATTATTCTGTAGATAGGTTTTATAACATGTTGTTACAATGAAATATTATAACTATTGAAACTATCAAGATAGCTCGCAGGTTGGGAAAATAAGCTTAAATCAATTTCTGGCACAGATTTCAAGGCAAGCAGCATGCCAACAAACAGTAGTACTGGAAATACAGGCAGGCATTAAAGCCTCTTAAATCAAACTTCTGACCTGACAGAAAATCCTTGATGACATCATTCTTCAATGATTATCTTATGTATAATTCAACTAATTCTTTCTTAACTGCATGTTTAGCATGGACATGCAATCCTTAAATATCTCTCTTGTGTGTGTAAGGACTGTAAAATTGTGGCAGGAAACAAATATCTATTGTTACAAGATTAACAAAATATACTTACCTGCCAGATGGTCCACAATTACCAGTAATATTGTTATTAACTTATGGCTGTGGCTTGGGTTCAGCCAGGCAGCATTGCCAGTGTGGATGAATGTGTTACACTGACAAGCAGAGTCTAGTCTTACACCCTTGATATTTGTCTTGATTGCTTCCACCAAGATAGCAACACTGTAATTATTCCCAATTAGTTCGATAAATATAACACGGGGAGTTGGTCCATATACATTCTGGGAGGATGTGTTCTTCCATATGTTCCATTTTCTAAATGCTGAATCAAAAATAACTGAAAATGTGGGTGGCTAAACAGGCTGTGCCAGCTACTGTATTAATCACAGATGAATTTCAAAAATATATCGTGTACATAATGGTGTACTCTGTGTAATAGCAGTGGGGTACAAGTCTGAGATGGTGTTTTAAAATGGCAAAGGGTCTCGAATGAATGCAGTAGAAGTCTTGTACCATCATGATACTTTTTGTAAATGCCACACATACGCTTAAAGAAACTTGGCTTTTGCAAGCACTGTATCCTCAAGTAGTTTCAGAACCTGGTACTACTTCAGAACTGTGATGTTACTATGAGACATCTATTGCAGAGGTCTAGTGAAAAAAAAAAATATGCACCATGGGGGAGAAATAGTTGAAATCCTATGGCAGCTTGTAACTGGAGAGATTCCTTTCCTGCTCCTGCTTCTGCACTGTCCTGTTTCTTCTTGCTATAGATTTTCACCCCAGAAACTCACGAAGCTCTGAGAAAAGGGAAAACTGGAACAACTTAACCATGTCAAAAGTTCAGGTTTTGCTACAGAAGAGCTGCAGATGGGAAGAGTGTTGGTAGAAAAGTTTGCATTGAGTTCATGAAGATTGGGTTTTGTCAAAGACAAACATTCTTGTAAGAAAAGTTTTAGTACAAGAGAAGCAAAAGGAACATGCGTTTAGTTTGAAATGGAAGAGTTTTATAGTGTTTCTGGAAGAAGTATTATGAAAACATTTTCAAGCTTGCATAGCTTAACAGGGAGATACTGACAAAACTTAAGCATAAATTGAAAGTGTGGGTGGCAGCAGGGCCTGGTAACCTGGGAGGAATATGGAGACACTGTCTGAGCATGACTGTGGTCATGAGTATCTTATATCAGCAATAGTGTGGCCAGCAGGACCAGGGAAGTGATCATTCCCCTGTACTCATCACTGGTGAGGCTGTACCTCAAATCCCGTGTTCAGTTTTGGGCCCCTCACTGTAGGAAAGACATTAAAGAGGCTGGAGCAAGTCCAGAAGAAGAATGGAGCTGGTGAAGGGTCTGGAACATAAGTGCTATGAGGAGCAGCTGAGGGAGCTGTGGATATTCAGCCTGGAGAAAAGGAGGCTCAGGGGAGACCTTATTGCTCTTTACAACTGCCTGAAAGGAGGCTGGGGAGAGGTAGGGATTGGTCTCTTCTCCCAAGTGACAAGCGATAGGACAAGAGGAAATGTCTTTAAGTTGTGCCAGAGGAGTTTTACATTGCATATCAAGCAAACTTGCTTCACTGAAAGGATTTTCATGCATTGGAACAGGCTGCCAGGTTTGAGTAACCATCCTTGGAGGTATTTAAAAGATGTGGCACTTAGGGACGTGGTTTAGTGGTGACTTTGGCAGTGCTTGATTAATGGTTGGGACTCAATGATCTTAATAGGTCTTTTCCAAAGTCTTTGCTGCTGAATGGAAAAGTGTACTTTGTGACAAAGAATGTTGAAAAGTCCAAGGTACTTGATATCTTCCAAGAACTACAGGCTGATCAGCCTCACCTCGGTCCCTGGGCAGGTGATGGAGGAAATTGTTGTCAAAACCTCTTCTGGAACGCATGAAGAGGAGGAGTGTGATTAAGAGTAGTCAGCATGGATTTCTGAGGGGGAAGTAGTGTTTAACCAACTCGGCAGCCTTGTGTGTTGATGACTGGTGTCCAATTGGAGGTCAATCACTTTACTCTACTCCTGGTGGGCACCAGTTTGACAGGAATCCCCAATGTGTGCCTGTGGCAAAGAAAGCCAACAGCCTCTTGGTCTGTGAGAGGCAGTTTTGCCAATGGGTTGAGCAAAGTGATCCTTCCTCTTTATCCAGCCTGGTGGGGCTCCATCAAGAGTGCTGTGTTCGCTTCTGGGCTCCTCAGTGTGGGAGACATGGATGTACTGAAGCAAATCTAGTGAAGGGCCACATAGGTAGTTAAAGGTCAGAGCATCTGGCAGACAAGAAGGGCTGAGTGGGCTGGTACTGTTCAGCCTGGAGAAGAAAAAGCTCCAGGGGCATTTTATGTTTAAGTACCCAGTGAAAAAGTGTAAAGGAGAGAGAGACAGACCTTTCTCAGCCTTATTCAATGAAAGGCTGGAAAGCCCAAGAGGCACAAACTGAAATACAAGAAATTTCATTTAAACATCAGAAAACTTCTTTTTTGACACTGAATTTGTTAAGTCACTAGATCAGGTTTCCCAGAGATGGTGAAGTCTCCATTATTGAAGGTATAAAAAAACCCCGAACTTAACTGAGCCTTCTTTGAGCAGGTGATTGGACTGAATGACCACAAGAGGCTTCTTCCAATGACAGTTGGTGAATGAATCTGATTTTCACATCTATTTTTAACAAAGTAATTGTATTAAAGAGCTTTCAAAGGATGTAAGTTCTTTAATCAATTCTGATGTGAGAAGTCCAGAAGTGCTAGCCTGGTCCCCTGGGATAGCTCGATGTCAGCCTGGGGCAGCAGGCCGGCCCTCCTGAAGGACCGTCCTCGGGGCNATAGTGTTTCTGGAAGAAGTATTATGAAAACATTTTCAAGCTTGCATAGCTTAACAGGGAGATACTGACAAAACTTAAGCATAAATTGAAAGTGTGGGTGGCAGCAGGGCCTGGTAACCTGGGAGGAATATGGAGACACTGTCTGAGCATGACTGTGGTCATGAGTATCTTATATCAGCAATAGTGTGGCCAGCAGGACCAGGGAAGTGATCATTCCCCTGTACTCATCACTGGTGAGGCTGTACCTCAAATCCCGTGTTCAGTTTTGGGCCCCTCACTGTAGGAAAGACATTAAAGAGGCTGGAGCAAGTCCAGAAGAAGAATGGAGCTGGTGAAGGGTCTGGAACATAAGTGCTATGAGGAGCAGCTGAGGGAGCTGTGGATATTCAGCCTGGAGAAAAGGAGGCTCAGGGGAGACCTTATTGCTCTTTACAACTGCCTGAAAGGAGGCTGGGGAGAGGTAGGGATTGGTCTCTTCTCCCAAGTGACAAGCGATAGGACAAGAGGAAATGTCTTTAAGTTGTGCCAGAGGAGTTTTACATTGCATATCAAGCAAACTTGCTTCACTGAAAGGATTTTCATGCATTGGAACAGGCTGCCAGGTTTGAGTAACCATCCTTGGAGGTATTTAAAAGATGTGGCACTTAGGGACGTGGTTTAGTGGTGACTTTGGCAGTGCTTGATTAATGGTTGGGACTCAATGATCTTAATAGGTCTTTTCCAAAGTCTTTGCTGCTGAATGGAAAAGTGTACTTTGTGACAAAGAATGTTGAAAAGTCCAAGGTACTTGATATCTTCCAAGAACTACAGGCTGATCAGCCTCACCTCGGTCCCTGGGCAGGTGATGGAGGAAATTGTTGTCAAAACCTCTTCTGGAACGCATGAAGAGGAGGAGTGTGATTAAGAGTAGTCAGCATGGATTTCTGAGGGGGAAGTAGTGTTTAACCAACTCGGCAGCCTTGTGTGTTGATGACTGGTGTCCAATTGGAGGTCAATCACTTTACTCTACTCCTGGTGGGCACCAGTTTGACAGGAATCCCCAATGTGTGCCTGTGGCAAAGAAAGCCAACAGCCTCTTGGTCTGTGAGAGGCAGTTTTGCCAATGGGTTGAGCAAAGTGATCCTTCCTCTTTATCCAGCCTGGTGGGGCTCCATCAAGAGTGCTGTGTTCGCTTCTGGGCTCCTCAGTGTGGGAGACATGGATGTACTGAAGCAAATCTAGTGAAGGGCCACATAGGTAGTTAAAGGTCAGAGCATCTGGCAGACAAGAAGGGCTGAGTGGGCTGGTACTGTTCAGCCTGGAGAAGAAAAAGCTCCAGGGGCATTTTATGTTTAAGTACCCAGTGAAAAAGTGTAAAGGAGAGAGAGACAGACCTTTCTCAGCCTTATTCAATGAAAGGCTGGAAAGCCCAAGAGGCACAAACTGAAATACAAGAAATTTCATTTAAACATCAGAAAACTTCTTTTTTGACACTGAATTTGTTAAGTCACTAGATCAGGTTTCCCAGAGATGGTGAAGTCTCCATTATTGAAGGTATAAAAAAACCCCGAACTTAACTGAGCCTTCTTTGAGCAGGTGATTGGACTGAATGACCACAAGAGGCTTCTTCCAATGACAGTTGGTGAATGAATCTGATTTTCACATCTATTTTTAACAAAGTAATTGTATTAAAGAGCTTTCAAAGGATGTAAGTTCTTTAATCAATTCTGATGTGAGAAGTCCAGAAGTGCTAGCCTGGTCCCCTGGGATAGCTCGATGTCAGCCTGGGGCAGCAGGCCGGCCCTCCTGAAGGACCGTCCTCGGGGCTCGCTTCTGCAGCGTCAGCATCAGGGAGCCGGGGAGAGACTGGCCGTCCCCAGGGTTGGATAGCCTGCCTCGAGGGTGCAAGGGTGTATGCTTCAGGCGCCAGAGGAACGAGGCAAAGAGAGAGAGAGGTCATCAGGATTTATTGAACTTTTGGGGAAGGGGAGATCTCCGGGGGGCTCCAGCCTGTGCCCGGGATTTTAAGGGAAAGGGAAAAGGGGCGGGGGAAGCCCCCGCAACCAATAACATATCTATAAGTGGGAGGCACCCGTGCCCCCATACCAATAATCTGAGGGTAATGGGGAGGGTCTTCTCCACTAATCAATCCAGGCTCATAACTTGCAGAACTTTCCAGAACCGGGGGAGGTCCTTGCCCTATCTCTCCACCCGGGGGTCCGCCCCGGGGGTGGCTTCTAGTCAGTCTCCCTGCCCAAGGAGACACCCTCTGACTCGGTATCATCGAGCCATTGGATGGCCAGGGCTTGATTGATAGGGACTGGCCACAGCTCAGTCGACCCAATGGGAGGGGACACCACTACACAGAAGTATTTTCCTTTCTTTCCAGTACGTGGCTCTGAGTGTTAGGATGCTCTCCTACTTTCTGATGCTTGTCCCACTAGAACATGCCATGAATTCTCCAAATTGCAGCACTTCTGGTACAAGGCCATACTCAGATGCTTTCTCAGTATACTTTCTGACCCTAATTTCTCTGGCTTGTGTGTGTTACCTTTCTCACAAGTAACCTCTAGGTAAGTTTTTGGGAACATGTTTATATTCTTTGGGAAAATGTTTATATTCTTTTTTTGCTGACACTCTGCTCCTACAGGGCTTGCTCGTGATACCACACAGCAAAAAAGGTGTTTCTTCTCTTCTGGCAGTGATTAGTTTGTCCTTTATTTGTAATCTATACTTCTCTTTGCAGAAGTGTTGGAGGAGGGAAAGGTGAGTTTCCTCTCCTATCAGTTAAAAACAAAATGTACACAAGGGAAAAACTTTCTGTGTAGAGGAAATAAAACCCTCTTCCCTAAGGTGCTTGAAGTCTCCCTCGTGAATGGGTTGCATTTCTATTGAAGTTGAATCATCACTGCTTTTCCTACTGTATAAACTGATTTCTTTAGAGTAGTCAGGATGATGCTAATCTTTGATTGCTTTGTTGATGTGACTGGTGTATAACATGAATTAGGAGAGCAAGGAGTAGTGTTGATCCTGGTCCTGCTGCTTGCTTTGTGCCTCTATGCAGCCATGGGGAGATTATTCACTTGCAGAAGAGGTCCTGTCCTCAGCCCACACACTAATATTTGCTCATTGTCAGGAATAAGGACAACTCTTGTTTTTAATTAAAAAAATTTGTTTATTACNAAATGTCCAGAAAATATTAGAAATCTACCTGGTGGGGTCTACACATTGACCAGATGAGAAATCTGTTACCTCTACTGTTTTGGGCATCTGAGTCAGGCACTGTCTTGCCAGGTTAAGTTTGTAATCCACTGAGATCAACTTTTTAAAGAGATAATGTGTGCAGTGCGGCAGTTTTTTCTCTTAAAGTTATTGCTCACATGGAACATGGCAAAAACAGTTCCTTGGGGTAGAAGTATGGTTTGAGCAGTCCCTGGTGAAACTGCTGTTCAAAACAAGTATACAAAGGCACAAAGCTGTAAACTAAAAATATATCAGAATATTCTAGAAGTGTGATGCGTGCTATTTTAAATTGAACTTGCTAGAACTGGCACTTAAATATTTCAAGTAATTTCTAAATGTGCCCAGCATAAGGTTTAGATTCTAGGCAGGAGACTGAGCAGGATGAAGTGCTCCTGTACTGTCTAAGTTCCTACTGTCTGTTTTATGTAATTTTCTAATGCATTCTTCTGACCACTTACGTGATGTAGCTGTGTTTCTCCAATTACTATACAGCACATCTGAAGATGAATGTCCAAATTTAGCTGTTGTGGACTCTTGTTGTACTGGGGTCAGGTATGAGGGAACAGTATTGTCCTGGTTTTGATCAAGCTCATTCTTATGCCTGTTCTAATTTTGTTTGTAAGTATCCTCTCAAATGTATGGCTCTGTAGCTACCTTGTTACTATTATTAACAAGCATGAGCATTATGAGCATTAATTAAAAGAGGGAACACGCTTTGAGGTGAGTGAGATGTTTCTGAGATAGAGACGGGGTCATGCCCTTGTTAGTTCACAGCCTGAAAGAAGCGATTATGGTGTTTGTAGTTGTGCAAGTCCAGACTGTGCAAATGAAAACATCTGTCCCAAGTGGTTGAAATGATTGACTTGAAAGGAATGGTATTCTAGATTTAAGAAATCAGCACAGGGCATTCATCTACTATGAATGAGTTTGTGTAATGATTTAGCAACTAGAAGTTGCATATTGACGTTTTTGTCAAGTCTGGACCGCAGCAAAGCAGTCATAGATGACATACTCTGACAAAATGATGCTATAAATGTCCTATATCATTCTGAAGAACATGTAAATCTTTGAAGGCTTTTTTTTTTTTAAGATATACAACTACAGTCTTGTACCTTTTTTCTTCTGATGATTTTTCAAGTTTTTTGTAAAATAGTGTCAGCTTTGAAAATGGCTTGTTAGCTTTTCTTTCAAAAGAATTTTTGAAGTGAACTGTTGACAAAACCTAGAGACTTCTTGGTATAGGACTTACACAATTCAGACAGTCCTTCAGGACTGGAAAAAAAAGGAAACTTTTTTTTGGCTTCACAGACATCAATGGTCTGTTGCTGGCTTGTGTGGCTTTCTGATGTTGTATCAGGTTTTATTGCAGGGCCAGCTGGCACAGGTGTGGGGAGAGGGCTTGGATGGGGCTTGGATGCCTGCTGGAGGAGGATGGTTGAGCTGCAAAGAAGAGGTCTGAATGTCTCTGGAGGCTGGGTTGTCACTGAGGAGAGTACAAAAAAAGGCTTTTACCGGTTGTTTTGGCAAATAGGATTCCCTGGGGTAAAGGGGAGAATGTAGTTTTTGTTGGACATGGAGTGAGGTGCAGTGCCTGATCCCTTGCTCTCAGAATTGGCTTGGAAGGTTGCTGGCTTCAGAAAAAGTAGTTCAGGTCTTTCACTGTATTTATTTTGGGTCTTTGCTGCACTGTAAAATGTGAAGGGCATTACACTGTTTGAACATATAACTTGTTCTTAAGTGCCCCCCCCTACTCTTAATGTGTTAGATTTACTGGGCTCTTGTCATAATACATCTCAATAAAGTCTAAAATAAGAATGTGTGTCTGATCATGGCTCTGGGACCACAAAACTTATCTGGTTTTAGACATTTTATCAAATTCCATATTTAGAAGAAAGATGTAGTTCTGCTTTTCAGGCTACAGCATCATAAAGTTTAACCCATTTCTGTAGTTATGTTCAAGGCTGTTTCTCTCTGTTTTCAGAGGTGTTGTCAAAGTTGACATCAATCTGCAGAAGGTGGACATTGACCAGTGTTCGAGCGAGGGATGGTTCTCAGGGACGCACAGGTGTCATCTCAACAATTCCGAGGTACGTCTGTCCCTAAGGGACCTCACTTCAATAACAAATCTTTACACTTAGTGTTCTGTAGTATAAATGTTATTTATTTTATAGACATCAAATGTGGTTTGTAGGGCTGAAGAAATCTTTCTGTGCAAGGTGTTGTGGAATGCATGAGTTTCAGGACTGCCTGCATTTCAGAGTTATTGGTGTTAAATAAAACAGAAGCTAAGTTATTGTGAAGAGGTAACAGTTACAGGGAAAAAGATTACCAATGAAATGATTTATGCGGTTCTGCTTTGCAAGTCTAACAATTACTTTGTGCTCAAAATCAAAATAGGCTTTTAATGTCAGTGTCACTTTTGCTTGGACAGCTTTGCAAAATACAGTAGAAGTAGCTGAAATGCTAATAGTAATTATTCAGAAAAACATGGTCTTTTGATAGAGTGATACAGAGTAACAGGCAGAATTGGATACTGTAATTCCTTCCTAGTGGAAATGCCAGCATTTTGACAGAGCTGACTAAAATGTTTGTGTTCAGCTCCTTCCTGCTTCCCCTGTCTTCTGAAGGTCTGTGTCTGGTTCCATCTGTCAGCAAATCATAGATCATCCAGCCTGGCCAGTCATATATGTTCAGTGAAACTTTAAAACAAAATACATTTTGATTTTTCTTTTAATTCTGCCATCTAAAGGTGATTTCCAGGGCACCCATTTGTTTTCTGTGAGAGCTGGCACCTTGTGCACTTCTGTGCTTTAGGAAAGGACAATTAAAATGTAGGGAAAGTTGATGTTTGTCTACCGGAAATCAGGAGATGATTGCCTAATTTGCTGTAAAATGCCAATTTATCAAAGCCAAGTCTAAATTTAGGAAAACAGTTGGTTTTGATGAATTCAGCTGCTAACATATTTGAGCAAGAAGAACTCAGAATTTTTGTAAACTTTTTTTTGTGTTTTCACTTTGATTTTTTTTTTCTGAAATAAACTTGAAATGAGAAATGAAGTCTTTGATAAAGACTGATTTACAACTAAATATTTCTGCTAGTGGAAAAAATGTTTTTCTTTGTCAAGTACTTTTTGACTTCTGAATTCAAGGGAATACTTTTTAAATAGCTCATGTTTCTTCCTAGGAAAAAATATTGTTTCCCATGTGATCTGGTAAACCTTGTTTTTTAATATATTCTCGTTATCCCAAATGTGATTATATACTTTGACAAGTGCTCCTCCTTCTCCTAATGTCTTACCAGCAAAATGTGTCAGCAGAGGGGTGGGATTGTAAGTTGCATTTCTGCAGCCAAGAATAAAAGGGGAAAAACCCAGTCCTAGGTCTCTTGGGGTTTAGCTCCAGTTGGCAACTAAGTACCACACAGTCGTTCACTCAGTTCCCCTGCCCCCACTGCCATGGGGAGGAGAACTGGGGAAAAAAGGTAAAACTGGTGGGTTGAGATAAGAACAATTTAATAATGGAAACGAAGTAAAATATAATAATACTAATGAAAATATACTATTACTAAAATGATGGAGAAAAAAAAAGAAAAATGAAACCCTAGAACAACCAATCATGCATAATACCACCTGCTGACCGATGCCTGTTCTGTCCCCCAGCAGCAAGTGACCCCTCCTGCCCAACTCTTCCCAGCTTATATACTGAGCATGATGTCCCATGGTGTGGAATATCCCTTTGGCCAGTTCAGGTCAGCTGTCCTGGCTCTGCTTGCTTCTTGTGCTCCTCCTCCGTGGCAGAGCATGGGAAACTGAAAAATCCTTGACTTAATGTAAGCATTGCTTAATACACTGATGTTTTGGCTGTTGCTGTCAACATTATTCTCATAGAGAATCCAGAACACAGCACTGTACCAGGTATTGAGAAGAAACTACCACACCTGAACCCAGGAGAAGGTCTCATGTGCTGTTTTCATATTTGTTTCGTTGGAATCCACTGTGTGGAATAAGGGTAACTTACATAGTTGTGCAACAATGTTTTCCACACAGTTTTGCTTATAAATGCTAATGAAATAATATTTCCTGTGCTCTCTTTTATCTACCTAGGAGCAGTTAAAGAAACACACCTGCTGATGGTGGAATGCTCTGCCCCCATTTATAAAGTCTGTCTCCAGCAGAGTAGGAAAAGAATGGAGATCTCTGGATTTCCAGTTCTTCTTAAGTTAGACCTTCCTTGCTCCCTTTAGTTTTATTAGGTGACTTGAGTCTTTACTGCAGCATAGCCTTTGTGCAGACTGTTTGGTAAGCCTTTGCCATAGTGAATTTCTGATTTGGCTCTAAAAGTGTTTACTGCATAGCCCATACCCTGTGGCCAGGCTACCAATACCATTAAACCAGAGGCATAAAGCTCAATATTTCAGAAATAGAACTCCCTTCTTCCCTAATGCTTGAAAACAGAGTGACTTAATGGAAGACTAAGAGGAAAAAATCAAAGTTATGGGTTAATCAAAATGCTTCTTTGTTTTGTATTTCAGTAAATTTTATAGTTGCTAAAATCTACTAGACACATGGCAGACTAATTCTCTTACTTTCTGTGCTGTTCTGAAGTGTTTATTTTCTAAATAAAAATTGGTTGAAATGAGGGAGATGGAGGTGCATTACAGTGAATGGAAACATATGGTAAGCCAGTGATCTGTATGTGCTAGACAGAAAAAAGGGAAGGCATGGATGGGATCCAACTTCTACCAGAAAATAGAGACTGCTGTTGAAAGTACTGTATTGCCTTCACATGGTCTGGCACAGCAGCACTAGGAGATGATGCTAGCTGTGACACTGGGATTTGTCTTTGGAAGGTCATCAAGAGCAACCTGATTGTGATGGAATAGTTGTAGTGCTAGTCCTTGCTCGGAAAAAAATAGTGTGTGGTTGAGTGATTTAAAAACATTATGACTCAAATAGGCAAAATGCTGAGACATACTAATCTCCCTTTAACTTCCATCTGTCCTTAGATTTAGGTGTTCTTCCTTAGGATTGGTGGCTCTTAAATATCTTGCTTTATGGATGGTGCCCTCGAGTACAAAACAAAAACAAGCACTGAGAACTTTGGATTCTCCATTTTTAATTTGACTACCTAAATTCCTAATACATAGTGAAATTTTTACCTGATTTGTTCTCTTTTGTGGACAGTATGCATACATCCCTGATTTCATAGCAGCCTGGATGAACTGAGTGCCCTCCTTTAATCTCAGGGTAACTGGACACTGCTCAGCCTAATTATGCAGGAAGTTAGGTGATACTTAACACAGGAAAGCCAAATTGCAGCTGTGGCTAATGTCTATTTCAGTTGTGACTTTTTTCTCCTTTTTTTTTTTCTTTAATAACCTGATCAGACACAAAGAGGCTGATGGCCAGGTGTTATTTTTGTGAGAGAGAGCTATGTTCTGCTTCCTGCCTTCTACTTTGACTCTCAAATAGGCAACAGCTTCCCCAAAAGCTATTGGGCAAGAGATATGGATTCTCTGGGGCTGCAACAAATAGGACAGGTAATATCTGCAGAGTTAGAAATAATGAAGTTGGGTAGATCATAAAATGATGCAGACAATTCTGAAATTAACAAACAGAAGAAGTATAGTTACCCAATAACAAGTGCAAATTAATTTAATTGTACAGGCTGTGCTGTCCAATGTACAGTCAAGGCTGGTTATAGGAGTAAGAAAGCGTGCACTTTTACCCTGTTTGAAATCCTTGAAGACTTTTATTATATTGAATTTCTTCTCCATAAATGCTGACAACAGCTGCTGGCACTTTTAGTAACAACTTTAGAGTCCTTGTTGAGACACCGACAATAATGTCAAGGCTGAGGAGCATCTGAAGAAATCAGCTGGTGTGGCCCCTTGAGCTCGGCTGAATCCTTGCAGCCAGCAGCATCAGTCTGTGAGCAATGGTAGCAGACTCCACACTGCTCCCCCAGCGTTAATGAGCCTGCCAACAGCTTGCAACGTGAGATCGGCTCAGCTGACATCCCTTTGGGTTTCAACAGTATTCCACAAATGACAGTGTGCAAAAATATCTAGAGGAAATGAGGGAGGCAGAGTAAACAAGAAAGCTGCATTGCTGTCTGTATACAGTGTCTGCATATCTGTGTTTGTAGAAGGATGCACAGGCCTACTGTGTGTGTATTTATTCTGCACAAACACAAAACCAGTTGAGAAGGGAAAACAAATGAGCAGTACAGCCAAAATCTTTTTTCCATTGTTCAGCAAAGCATTTGGGACTATCATATTTTATTACACTGTATGCAAGGTTGCAAGCAACTGAACAAGGAGGAGGTGGAGGCTGATTAAAAATAGAATTGTAATGGGGACTGATTTGGGAGGGGAGTGGGAAAAACCTAATGCTTTCCAGGTTTTTCAAGCAAATGCTTTTCAGTGCCCTTGTCAGACTGGGAAAAGGCTATTAATGTGCACAATCTGTGGGAGGGGAACCATGACAAGAGATTAGCATCTGAAGTCATAACCCACTGGGTCATATTCATTGCCATTGATTTTGCTTATTACTTGCATGTATTTTCTGTCCTATGCATTAGGAAAAGTGTAGTCAGAATTAGAAGAATTTGAAAGGAAAGCTGTTTGGTGATTCAGTCTGAGTGAATGGGTTTATGGACTATAGTTTGCTTCTAATTTGGAAATAATAATCATTCTTGAAGCTACAGATTGCATCAAAGATAGGACAAGAGAAGTACCCAACCAGAGCAGAGAGCATGTCAGGATATATTTTGTCTTAAAACATCTTTAGTGGTAGAAAACAAATACTAAATGCTATATCAAATCCTGGGCTGAAGGGGAAATCTAAGGTTGAAAGGGCAGTGGCTCATTTTAGTATGCAGGTAAAGGAAACGCAGCCAGCACTTCCTGGATTCGGAACAGACAGGTGTATCTGTTCTCTCCAACAGCTCAGGGTATTTGAAGAGCATGCAGTAGACACAAAGAACATTTCGGATGCTATTTTAAAAATAACTTTGCATCATCTGCATTCATGGGAAAAGTCCCCTTATGACAGTAAACCAGATCTAATCTGGCACTCCCCCAGACACTGTTACATAAAATAAGGTGGAGGTTTGTCAGAGCTCTCAGTGATAAACAAGGTGCTATGAAAACCAACTTTCAATTTAAGGAAGAGCCAGGTTGCTTAGCTACAGCATCTTTGCTTCTAAGACAAAATATTTAAATGAGTCTGTGTTTTGCAGGAGCTAATCTTGGTTATCAATGTTTTCTTCAAAGAAGAAAACCTTTGCAAAAATTCCTTTCATCCTGGTTAGCAGTCTTACCTTGAGCATTTAAATTCATCTGGGTCAATTCTATTTGCTTCTGTTTTTCCTTCCCCCAGACTTAAAACATGAAAAGGGGTAGATGGTTGGCTGGATGATATTGCATATCAAATGAAAATAGCAGGGAGGTATTTGGTTTTTCTTGCATATGACAGATGATGGTAGCGTTGCATCCATTCCCAGTTCTTTCAGATCTATGGCTGCAGTTTTTGGATCTTTCTCTGCTGAATAGAGCATCCTGTTAAGCAATGCTGATTAGCTGAACTGGTGCTTCTTCCCATTGTTTGGGAAGGGAAGGGGTGAGGCCCAGAAGTTTAGTTGGCTGGTGGAACATGACCAAATATCCCTGGTGGGAGCAAAGGGGAGGTTACAGACAGGGGAATGGGTACAGGGAAGAGGTCTTCCCAGGAGAGAGATTGAGAAACTCTGTGGCTGGGGCAAGAGAAGTGAGATCAGGGTGTATTGGGAGGCACAGAAAACCTTGAAGTGAGGAGCCTGGGGACTGTAGCCAGGCAGCACCATTCTCATGGCAGACTGGCTGTGAATTGCCTTTCCCACATGTGAAGTGGCAGAAGCTGTATCAAATCCAGGCATAAACAGAGCACAGCTTCATTCATGATTCTCATTGCTTATCACTACATTCAGAGGACTGTACAATATCTGAAAAATACCTCTAGAAGCATTAAGCACAATTAGATATATGCAATTAGATAAATATACAGCATTTTGGTTTCAAAGCATCTGGTCCATTTTATGAGAGATCTGACAGGCTTATCTTGGAAGGTGCCAAGTACTCCCATATCTTGTGAGGTAATAGAAATACTATTACCCCCATCTTAGAGCTGGGGGCAAATTAGAGCTAGACAAAATTATTGTCTCTAAACTGATAGACTGGAGTACAACAGTGCTCTCCAGGTGTGTGAATTACCTTCTCCAGAGTTTGATTTCTGCAGAAAGGTGTGCCAAGCATGTGAGCTGAGAGTCACGATGTGCTCCAGCCAGGGCTCAGGCTGGATCATCTTCAGAATGGGCTTTTGGGGTGCATCACAACATGTACCCACACCATGCTTCAGATACTTCCAGCAATATATATATCTTGATATATTTTTGAAACCTGTATCTGATGAGCTTCATAGTTTTCTTAGTGATCTTGACTTGTGATAGAATTTTGGTCAAAAACAAGGTCACCCAAACTCCTCTTAGGTAAACACGCTGTTGCTACACTTGCTGTCATTGCAAAGGACTCAGCTTCCTATGAACTGTGCAGACTCTGTTGTTGAGTGGCACAGTTAACTATCAGTTTACTCAGGTAAAGGTTTACTCAGTTTACTGCAGATGTTTTTTTTTTCCATTGTTAAAATAGGAAAATTCTGCTCATGCATACATACTGCAGTTAATTTTTTTTTCTTGGAAAAAAACCTGGGTTTTGCTCAAGACTTGAGAAACAGTTAACCAATAAAAAAAACTTACTGTCTTATCTTACTTAAAAAAAGCTTTTATCAACTGTAGCAACTGTTTTTCCTGCTTTTTTTATACTTCATGATACCTACATAAGAGGCAAGTTTAATTTAATCTAGAGAAGAAAGTTCATTCTTTTTTCTATGACAAATTAAAATTAGCTTGAAAACATAATAAAGATCTTGTGATGAAAAACTGGAGACAATAGCTGCTGAATCTTTTTATTCAAAACAATGTACTGAATCATAGTAATAACCTTAATGGAAAAAACCCTAATTTAGCTTTATTTTTAAGCACAATTTTATAGCACTAGACATTCAAATATAGTCTTTTTTTTTTTTTGGTGACTTCTTGTAGGAGGTAAATGCTTTTTTGCAAATGAAAAATTACTTATTTTGGGTTATTTATGCTTTTGTTTAAATCTCAGTAATTCATATGATTTTTTTCTTCTGGTTTGCATTTGCCAGTACTGTGAACTGATGGCTGTCAAGGACTGGTCTCCTGGAAATTTCTTAGTCTTTAGTAACCTACTTAGCATCATCTTTTGTGTTTCTTTAATACTTTCTTGCCCTTTCCTGTTTCAGATCATGAATCTACTAAGCATCAGTACTAACATGGGAATGCAGAACATTTGATTTTTGATCTTCAGCTTTTTGAGTGTTACTGCCTTTCTGTGTTTTGGCTATTTTTTAAGCCATTGCTGAGCTTCATCCTACTGCATTTCTTTATCTTTATTCATCTTCTATAAGGGTTTTGTTCTTCTTTCTGTCAGTGAAAAAGTACTGAAAAGAAAAACACCTCTTCCCAACATCTTATGTATATAAACTTCTTAAGATAAATAAGATATTTATTGTCTTTGATTATTCCCTATATAAGATGGTGAGTGAAAGTAGATATTGCTTAGAGGTCAATCAAACAATTTAGTACTTGTTATACTGAGCTGTTTATTTCTTGCAGCAGGATCAGAATACCTCTGAAGCTGAATTTGGTCCCCAGATTTACCACAACTGTTCTCAAAGCAACCAGTTTTCATTTACTTGCATGAAAGTAGCATGATTTACTTACATTCTGACAAAAAAAGTAGAGCTCAGTAATAGCTAATTTTTTTTTTACCACTAATAATTTTTTCTTTTTCAAATATGGTTGGCTAGGGGAAAAATATATTCCTGGAGTGGTATAACCATGCATTTTAATTTAAGCAAAGTGAGTCCCGTATCTTTCATCTTACCCAGTTATAGTCTTAATGTTACATTTTAAAATAAAACTAACTACTTTGGCTTGACCTGAGAAATGAATTGAACTTTCTCTATAGCTAATAAATTGAAATACTTGCAACCCTCAAGTATTTTTGTATGTTTTTATATTAATGTTTATTTACAGCTAACCTGTTTGTGTACACATGTATGAACATCATATAAATGTGTGTGTCTGAATGTCTATATTTACATGTGTACTTGGAGCTGTGAATTACTTGCTCCTTTGCATAGAGGCATTCTGCCAGAGCAGCTTTGTGCTGAGGTGTTACAGAGGCTGGGGGGATACTGGTCCTTGTCTTGCACCTCACCCCATGCACCAGCACAGGCTGCAGGGCTGAGCAGCTGGGAAGCAGCTTTGTGGAAAAGGCTCAGGGTGTCCTGGTGGGCACCATGACCCAGCAGTGTGCTCTTGAGGCCAACAGCCTTGGGGCAGAGCTTTGCCAGCTGGTCGAGGCCTCCTCTGCAGGTCTGTGTCCACTTCTGGGCTCCTCAGTTCAAGAGACATGGATGCTGTGCAGGGAGTCCAGCCAAGGGCCACCACAGTCATCAGGTGTTTGGAGCACCTGTTGAATGAGGAGAGGCTGAACAAGCTGGGACTGGGGTTGTTTAGCCTGGAGAAAAGGAGACTCAGAGGTGACCTTATCACCCTCTACAACTTCCTGAAAGGTGGTTGTAGTCAGGTGGGGGTTGGCCTCTTTTTCCAGGCAACAACTGACTGAACAAGAGGACACAGTCTTAAGCTGTGCCAAGGAAAGTATAGGTTAGATATTAGGAAGAAATTTTTTACAGAAAGAGTGATAAAATATTGGAATGGTCTACCCAGGGAGGTGGTGGAATCATCATCCCTGGACGTGTTTAAAAAGAGATTGGATGTGGCACTTGGTGCCATGGTTTAGTTAGTTGAGGTGTTGGGGCATGGGTTGGACTTGATGATCTTGAAGGTCTCTTCCAACCTGGTGATTCTGTAATTCTGTGTACAGCCTGGAGAAGAGATGTTTTTGGAGATTTTCTGTGTGTATACACAGAGAAATACCTGATGGAAAGGTGTAAAGGAGGCAGACAGACTCTTCTTGGGGGTAGTCAGTGACAGAAGCAAGAGGTGGTGCTTCAGATTGAAGTAGTAAAAAAACCCCTTTTTTTTGATTGCACTGTGAGGGTAGTCAGGCACCAGAACAAGTTGTCCACAGATGTGATGGAGTGTCCACCTTTGGTGATGTTCAGAACCTGAATGTATGTGGCCTGGGCAACCTGGTTTAGCTGAGCCTGTTCTGAGTAGAGCTTGGGACTGGATGATTTTTAGAGGTGCCTTCCAGGCTCTGCTGCTGTGTGATTCTCTGGTCAGCTGCTCTTTCATCCTTCACATGATTCACTTTTCCTGTCTGATTTATGTCCAGAAAACATGGCATCCCTTTTGAGCTTTACATTTCCACACTGCTTTATTTATACTTATGTCAAGACCCTCTTCCAATGCCAACTGCTTTTGCTCATCACTTTTTTCTTTTAAACTTCTAATAAATGTGCAAAGATGTTCATGTAAGTTTTTTGAGAAATCATTTGCTTTAGACACTTTTTCTAGAACAAGTTCAACACTTTTTTCTACTACAATAGAAGAACGGGAGTCAGGATATCCAGATTCCTTTTTTTTTTTTAAATAATAGCTGTAACTGTCTCAACTTATTTACTTTCAGAACTTCTTTGAAAGTTGATTTAGTAGAGATAACACTAAATTTTGAATTATGCTGGTTTTCTGCTTGCATAAGGTTTGAAATATTTTTATCCCTTGATATATATTATCTAAGTATCTAATGGTTAAATCTTTGAGTGGAGAAAAGATCTAAAATATAGATTTGGTGGTGCATTTAATTGGACAACAAATGCTGCGTTATAAAATGTGAGTTTTCCAAATAAACTACAGTGTATAGAATACTGTACTAGAGACAGAGAATTAGAGAATTGCTAGGGATGTTTAGTAAATTGTTATAGGCTCTTTTGAAATTAAGACATTTTGATACTTGTTTTCATCCTGAAATGCAGTGAAGGAACACCAGCAGTGCATTTTCCTGAATTAACATTTAAAAAAAAAAGTTAATTTTGAAATATGAAAACATGCATGTCCGGTAGATTCTTTAGGAAATTGTGTAATTTGAAAGACTGATAAAACTTGATTAAAAATGTACATTAGTCTTAATCCTTTCTTATGGGGAGAAAATGGAAAAAAAAACACTTTGAGAGAGTTCTGTTGTATGGTAATGGCAGGTGGCTTTGTGATACATTTTGAGCATTTCTAGAAACCTGTCTAAA
This sequence comes from Aleadryas rufinucha, assembly GCA_013397815.1. Classification (NCBI taxonomy): domain Eukaryota; kingdom Metazoa; phylum Chordata; class Aves; order Passeriformes; genus Aleadryas; species Aleadryas rufinucha. The sequence goes on from VZTH01019643.1 coordinate 44,334, forward strand.
AGTCAAAGTCCCACCAAGTGTATGTCTTTTTTTTTCCTCTTGAAAAGTTTAGAAACTTTTGATAGCATTTGTCCAGTTCCATCACTAGTCATATCAGTCTCATGCTGTTGGATATTAATTGTGTTATTTTAGTTGAGCTAAAGCAGTGTATCTCTCTTCCAAGAAAGGAAGTCAAGTAAAGCAGCACTCTAGGATTTGTAAACTTTTACTGGACATGATGAAACATCATTACCTTCCGATATGTACAAGACATGGCACAAACTGGTTTTAAGCATGTGAGAGCAAATATTTGCCCTGTAGAGCTAAAACTCCATTTTGTTCCACTGCCCTTCAAAGTAAATACTGCATTACACTGGCTGAAGGAGGCGTTTCTTGGTAGCTTAGTTATACAAAATTTTTGTATGGATAATTAGTATATGATGCTTGTTTGAAATAAATGTCTGAACAAAATGCTGCCATCATCCTGATATGAATATTCTGGAATATTTTTGTGAAAAATGGAAAGACTGATCTTTTTTCTTGGTAGTAGAATGAATTTTGATTTTTAAATTTGAATTTTCTTGCAGGATACAACTCCATAGTAATGATTGCTTTCTAAGGGACCACTTTATTGCTACACAGACTGTGAATTATAAAAAGCAATTCTTATGAAGTATTATTCAGTAAGCTACTTAAGGAAGAAATATTTTTGCATGTTTAATGCACATTTCAGTTATGTTTCATTTCCGTAGGTGATTGAGAGTTGCTTTTAATTATGCATAAGTAGATTATTCTAACTGCTTTCTAACATTGTTTAAAAAAAAGGTCCATTATAGGAGTCACTTTTGTTACAGTGTAACCTAAAAGTATTTGGTGATTATGTGGAGAGACATTTTGCATCTTTGTCGTTGTTATACTGCAGCAAATTTAAGTGTTTCCCCTATTTGTATATCTTTGTAACACTGCTAAATGGTGAAAAACGTTGAAATACATGTAATAGGGATGTGTCAACTTTGAAGTCCTTACTTCTCACTGAATTTTCTGTAGGCTTTACATTAATTTTGTGTTTGAATTTAAATGTGTGTAACACAAGAAATGACTGCCTTGTGTCACAGATGTGGGAAAGAAAGGGAAGCTGGTGTGTATGGGAAGCACCGTGTATGTCACTGGGGCCCTGGGGCCACGGAAGCTGTCTCCATAAACTGGGGCTACAACCTGGAAAGTCCTATCAAGGAAAGAGTGATGGAAGAAGAGGAGGGCTTAAAAAGCATGAATTCTGTACAACAGCTCTATACTTACCTTTTTAATAAGAGTTACATGAAAGAATACCATTGTTGCCATTAACTTATTACAATGAAAGAATGCCTCACTTGTCTATTGTAAACATCAAGCATTTGACTATGCTCTTGCTCCGCCTCATTTGTTTTCTCCAAAGATATAAACACTGTTACAAAGAACAGTCCTTGTGTTTTGTGAGGGGTTTTTTCCCTATTATTTCTTGCCTTGATTAAGTTCCAAATAATTTTGGGTTGCAAGTGTGAGAATGTTTTTAATTATCCATTCAGACCATCCATAGCTGTATGAGTTTATAGCAATAGCTTTACATTAGGAATTGGTCTTTGTCTGTAGCATGCAGGCAGTTCTCACTAATATCATCTGAATCCTTGTTTGATCCTGAAGAACAGAGGCAGTAATCTGTGATCTCGGCAGAGAGGAGTTGAGCTGCTGACCTGTTGTGTTGGCCCTCAGAGCTCCAGTTGCGCTTTGTTCCATGACCATCATTTTTGAGGGCATCCTCTGTAGAGAGACATTTTAGATCCTGGAGGGAGAATGAAGGCAGGTGGGATATGTTCTTCCCTCTTGCAGCAAAGGCTAATCAGCTCACCATTCAGGGGATCATTCTCTCTATCACCTTTCCAGGTACTATTGATCTTTATGTTCAATTTAACCATCAGTACAAGCAACATGCTCTTAGTAAATACAGTTGTGTGGACATGATCCAAATCGTTAACATCAGTCTGGTTTCTGGCAGGCATTCATTCTGACTTCTGGAGTACCTTTGTGCAGGTTAAAAGAAGGCTTTTTCTGCTTCCTCTTTTTGAAAGGATGTTACCAAAAATTATTTTTGCCTTTTGATACAGGGTCATAATTGGGACAACCAGACCCTTTTTTTTTTTTCTTTTTTTTTTACCTTCTCCCCCACCACATGTTGCCAAATCCCACACCACACGTTGCCTTTTTGGAAAAAAAACAACCCCAAACAACTGCATAAATTTTTCTTGAGTCTGCAGTGTTATTTTAAATTTGAGTCTTTACTTAGCTTAGTCTCAGGTTTAGATTGTGTTCCTTGTTTTGGGAAGCATGCAGATGTAAATACTACCTGTGTGCAACTCTGCATTAAATCTGGTTTTGCTTTTCTCCTCTCTAGATTGACTACCCACTGAAAGGCTTTGGAGTTGCAGGTTTTCTAAGGTTATTTATTTTGCCCTGACAAATGTGAGTGCAAATGCATAGTGATGCTGGGGATATTTGCATTGTTAACCAGGAAAATTAAGTACAAATATGGCCCAACTTCTCTCTCTGGTGTTTAAATGTAGACTAGATACCTTCCTGGAAAACCCTTATTAGCCATTCCCTTGCCATTGGGATCCAGACAAATGTTTTATTTGAATTTGTGTGGTCTGTTATTGCAGGTGGTCAGATTATATCATTTAACACTTGCTTTTGTCTTAAAATATACAATAAAGTCTCAGAAGTGATGAATAATTTCATTTTAGGTATCTTGGTCCTGTGCTCCTCCTGGGGAGCACCACTGGGCTGGTCACATCTCTTCCTGAAAATAGTCTGTAAGAAGAAAAACAACAACTAGATTTTGGATGCCTGTCTGAAACGGGCAGTTTGGCTTTTACGGAGGAAATGCTACAGACACGAACTGAGTGAATCTTCTTCAGGATAAAAGAAACACCCCAGCTTTTTAAAAGCAGCTTGCACAGTTTGCTCATTCACCTCAAATCACCTTGGCCATCTGTAAGGAAAGAGTTCAGAGTCAGAACTGTGAACATTAGGCTAAATTTTTTTTTTTTTGCTATTTGTCTCTACTTGTATGAAGTAGGTTCTCCCTTAAAATGCTATTAGCACTGATCTTGTGAGAGTTGACTCAAGAAACTATGCTCTGACTGGCAGGAAAAGGTTTACATATTGGAGGGTTGGTGAGTTGTCAAAATACCTAAAGATATTTCAATTGCTGTAAAAGTGACTGCCAAGTACAACCTCATTTTTAACTTACTGTCCTTATACAAGAATTAAGTTAATGGCATACCTTTCAGGGACAGAGGCTGACAGAGTAGTTCAACTGATGTTAGTTGTATTCATAAATATTTTCAGTGAAGTCGTGAGAAAGAGCAGTTGGTTTCCAAGCTTCCTATCCCTTTTCCTTGGCTTGAATACAGTACACTTGATTACGTCTTCTAGTCTGATTTACAATTGCTTTTAGGAACATTTACTTCTGTGCCAATAAACGTGTCTGTATTTCTTATATCTGTGATGTAAAACCCATCACACTTTTTCCCAGTAAAACTGGGCTTTTTAGGCAAGAGTTCTAAACGTTCGTTTTCACAGCTTCATAGCACTAGAGCAACTCTGGCCCGCGGTATCACACTACAAAATATATTCTGTTTATCATTTCACCTGAAGTAATAGGTGAAGAAACAGTGCCAGGGGCCCTTCCTGTGAAGATTAGATTGTGCCTCAACATTCAGGACCATCAGAACTGAAATCTCAGTTAATGGCATTCTGACAGAAACAAACAATTCTTTGGGAGAAAGAGGAATAGATAAAAGCACTGTTTTGAAGGAGTGCTGAAAAAAATACTAGTTTTTCAATGTACATTGAAAGGACTAATGCCCAGTTTGTCAATACACCCAAGAAAATTCTGACAGAGAAGCCACGGACTATTGCTTTGTACAACACAGCTCAGCATCTTCTAGGTCACAGTGAAGATGCTGATCCTTTCTTAGGGAGAAAGACACCTGAGAACTTAAAATTTACAAGAGTAAGTAAAAGGTGCTTTCATGTATAAGAAGTAATGAGGGAAAGAGATCAGCGGGGTTCTTAGCTAAAAAAAAAAATAGTATAATGAAAGATAAGTAACAGGATATTAACTAAATAAGTCAGATGGGAAAAAAGCCATTTTATTAAGTTTCAAATATGTAAACTGAGAAAAATGCAGTCCTATTAATGTAATTGTTACAAGTGAACCATTTTTATTCAGTAGAACACTATGTAGAAAGCCCTTGTATGCAACTTAAAACTAACTTATATTTTAGACTCTAAATTTAGACTGGTATATGAATTTGTCAGGCAGTATTTTTTTATTGGTAAATCCCTGGGTTTAATGTTTACTTTAGATTAGCTAGAATTAAAGTAATGCTGAAATAGTTCTGTAATAAGACTTTTTTTACCCAATAAATATGGTTCTGCCGTTACAGAAGACAAGGATTCCTAAGCAATTTTCAGGTAAAGCAGAGAAATTGAGATGGGGATGAGCAGCTATAAAGTTAGTTTGTCCACACTTGATCTCAGGGTTTTCAACTATACCATGTGCCTGCACCCTGAAATCTTACATGAGAGCCACTGTAACAATCTGGGCAGGCCAGGCAGCCCTGCTCAGCTGCTGGTCCAAACCTTCTGAATTCTGGTGTACTGACCTTAAGCACTATTTGAAGGACCACAGAAATCAGGCAACTGATAACTTATGTTTTGGGATGAAATGAGGGGAAAAAAATATGCTGTGGTTGAAGAGTTATGTCTTGGTTTAAGTCTTTGTCACTGATGTTTGGCTGTAATTTTTTATGGCAGTGGAGTAGCTTCAGTTGAGAAGCAGAAAATTCCTTCCCTACTGCAGAATGTCCTAGCAGAAAATTACTGCACAGGAGCCACAGAGGAAGTGTGTCTTTTGGTTTTGATGTGAATGTCATCCTTTCAAGGGTAGTTTAAAATATTAAAAAAGGGGGAAAAAATAGTGGGCAGTACCATGTGTACCTGCAGAGGTATGGCTACTACATGTAAAGCTGACAGAAGCTGGTCTGGTCAGGTGTTTAACTTTTCCTCATTGGAGAGTGCTGCCCTTGACTTCAGTTTAGGACTGAGCTTTTCACTGCAGCACTTTGCTGTTCAAATGACTGAACGTTATCAAACAGCCTTTGAATTCATAAAGTAGTGACAAAGACAATTGAAAGCATTTAGAAGTTTCCAGAGCTTTCTAAAATGCTTATTTGGAGAGAAATTACTGTATCAAAAGTTTGTGAAAGTATGTGTTGTTTATGGATAAAAAGACCCTAAACTCCTTAAAATAACCTCTCTGAAATACCTTTGTTCTTCTTTCCCCTGTGCAAATTCTCTCTTGCCATCTGAGCACAAATGGACACTTGTCTGCCACCTCCTCACGAGTGCCTGAGCTTCACTCATTAAATCAGGCAGAGGTGTCCAGTGATTGGTACCTTCTCAGGGGGCATAATCTCCTGTGCTATTTTACGGGTGTACCTACAACAGCTGGAAGTTCATTAGTATTCTGTAGCATCCTGTGGCCTTTCAAAGGACAGGAGTTTCTGAGGACTTTTTTGGAAGAAGGTGGGAAAACCGTTATGTTTTGGTTTTGCTCTGCCTGAGAAGTCAAAAGTAGATCAAATAACTCCATTATGCAAACAAGTAACAGATGCATTATTCATCTCTGTCACTCCCAGTTCATGCATTTTGTATATGATCTATTTCCTTACTTTTAATGAAGAAGATAAAACTCCCTTGGTCCTGCACTAAGTAGCTCTTTTTTTCTTCTTCTTTTTTTCCCTTTATATTTTAACAATGTTCTTGCCAGTGCTGTCTGGTAAGAAGTCACATCAGGGTCAGGGTGTCCAGTTTGCCCAAAGAGAAAAGGCTGGACCTACTTTTAATTCAGAACTTATTTCAGACACAGTATTTGAGATTTGTTTTACTGCTGCAGTTGGTAATGGATACATAATTGCATGCCTGGATGGAATGAGAAACACTTGATTTGAGAATTAGGCATTCTAAGAAAGAGCCCGACTAAACCACTGTGTGGCAGGGAGCATATCTTTCTGCTTGTTTCACACTTCACTCTTACCTTGATGGGTGGAATTACAGAATACTTGAAGATTAATACTGATAGGCTCACAAAGGGTTACATTTTCCCCTTGCTTACACAGGGTTTACTTGAATTTGACTGCACAGATTCCAAGGAACTGCTCTGAGTTATGCTGTGAATTCATCACCAAGCCTTGTATTTCTGAGCAATTTCAGCCTGGGGCATTGCTCTAGCAACTGACATGTGTAAGGTGTTTAGTTTCCCCAGAAGTCTCACAACATGACTCAGAGGTTTTTAACATTATTGCTCCTTCCCTTCCTTGCTGTTTTATATTTGTGCCTACCACCTAATTTCTGTGTTTATGATTTTTTGCATATTTTCTACACTCTAACTTTTACCCATCCAAACTCAAGATCTCAAAATTAATCTGTTCTCTGGCTTCTTTCAATGAGACAAAATCAGGTTTATGTTTGTCCAACCACGTTAGTGTATTGTATACATACCAAGGATCGAATTCAGAAATAAGAATTAAATTCATTTATCCACCTGAAACTGAATTACTCTGTCTTTAAGGAACTTGAGGAGAATCTTTCTCTGAGGTTGTTTGTGTGTTACTGCTAAAATTAGGGGGAAAGATTTCCTGAACTTTCTTCACATCCAGGTCTATTGCAGGACCTACGAATAGTTTGAACAATACAGTACTGTTTAACACTGACTATTAACTGTAGGTATGTATCTTAACAATTTCTAGTCCAGTGTTTTAATGTCCCAGGTGTTGTTTTGAACTTGCTTTTCCCAAGTATTTTTATGCACTTTTCCTACAGTATTTTTCAATTAATCACTAGGTAGCAATACCAGTAATGAAAGGTAAGCAAACTAATATGTACACGTAGTCTGTGAAGTGGCTACCAGGGCTTACCCTACATGGTTGACTGTACCAAGATGGAATTTTTATTTATGAACCATTACTATAATTAAATTTTTTTTAAATTTTTTTTTGTCTGTGTATTCACCAGAAAATAAGAAAAGGAGGTCAGCAAGCATGACTATAAATACACAAACTGTTTTTGGAAGCAGAGCTCATCTCTTAGGGACTTTGAAAGTTCAGTTCCTTTGTGACAGATGCTGAGCAGTCTAAATATTCTTTTCCTAAGAAGGTAGTGAAAAATTAAGCAATTGCTTTTCTTAGGAATTTAATTACAATTATCTGTGTTGTCTTTAGTGGCTGTAGGGTAGTTAGACCTTAATGATCTTATTTTTAAAAATCCCACAATGTTAGGAAAAAAGGCTTGAAAGCCTTGTTTCAGTATAACAGTGCAAACAACAATACGAGAATCAGCAATAAAGGAGCCAATAATTAGGTTGGCTTTCACCCTCAAATGAAGACTCTGACCTTGGATCTTTTCTCAGATTGGTTCAAGGTCCTAGATCAGACCTCTTCTGCCCAGAGAAGTTATGGATGTCCCATCCCTGGAAATGTTCAAGGCCAGGTTGAATGAGGCTCTGATCAACCTGGTCTAGTGAAAGGTGTCCCTGCCTATGGCAGCGGGGTTGGAACAAGATGATCTTTAAGGTTCCTTCCAGCCCAAAGCTGTTGTATTATTTTATGATCAGGAACACATTAGGAACAGGATAGAAGGACTTAAACCTCAACACTATTGAAATGCCACCTTAATTTTCAGCACAGGCTTAAGTGCATTCCTGATATGAAGTCTGGCTTGGGAGTGACTGAAGAAATGAGGTCAGCACACTGTAAAACTTGTCCTCAATCAGAAAAGTGTACAAGAGCCTCTCTTTGGATTTGTGGGCTACCCATCTTTGTAGTGAAGTTTTTATATGCCTCCAGGAGGAGACTTGTAATACTGAAAAGGATTGTTTGATAAGCAAAGGTATTTTCACACTTTAATAAGGATATAAGTGACAAAAGTTGGTCCATAAGACTGCTTTCATCTGCCTAGCCCAGTTAGCAGCAGTACTGAAAAAAGATAAGTAACACAAAATTTGGAGCAGTACCTGGTTAGGTACAGGCAGCTGAGTTGTTCCTGGTCATGCTGAAGATGTGATTTCCTGAGTGTTGCATAAATACATGGACACTACACCTCATAAGTAATGTCCAGGAAGTATGAACAATGTCAAGAGAAAAAAACCTGAGGAAAATACCACAATGGATGGCATAGCCTTGTCTGTGGTAATCAAATGGATGTGTCAGCATTTGTCTCAGTAATTGGACACTAAGTAATTTAATTATGTCTGACAGACACAAAGCACGCCATTTTTATTTGAAGACTGATCAAGGCATACAAAGAATGCTAAGAGTGCTTATATATCATCTAGTGGGCTTGGTGAGACTCCTCAGGAAAGAAAAACCCTGTTTAGAGTTTGTTTCGTGGTGGGAAGAGACAATAACAGAGGTTTGAGGAAATCAGAGATGGGTTGAGCCCTGTGGATCTCATTTGTTATCTACTGGGAATCTCTTTGGTCTCTCTTCTCTGGCAAAAATGGTATTTTCCCTACTGAGAAAAAGTCACCTTTTTTTGACTTGTCAGCATTGTCACAGTAGTAGAATTGATTATTAGTTTTAATAGACCAGAAAGAAATACTAGAATTTTCTTACTGATGTGGGTCACTGTCTCTACCATTGCTCAGTAGAAATACGGAAATCTTTTTATGTACACAGAAAGATGTGTAAATTGTTTCACAGCTTTTTTGTTAGAAGCATGATGAATATGAATTTAATGAAATACAGGACAATTTCCATTGCATTCTCTGAGAAAGATGCTTATTGCCCTTCTCTAGTTACACCTCAATTCACAGGCAGCTGTGATGGGTATAGCGAGGTGATATTAGAAAAAAGTGCTTTTTAATGTAAGACTTGCAGAACCTAGGAATCCTGACTTCTTTGTCAGACAATATAGAGTATGTTTTAAAACATCAATTTTTATTTAATGAGAAATTATTGAAAGCTATTTTCAAGTTGTTTTTTTTTTTATCCTTCCACCTTCAGTCTCACATCTAGGCAGTCTTCAGGTTTCTTAAAATGTAGAAACATTTTAGGCTGAACAGTACTTTTTGCAAGGTCTGGTATTAGCTTATTCCAAGGGATTCCTTGCTAAAAAAAGAAAGAATAATTACTGGGTGGTTAACACAGGTAAGATCTATTGCCCTCTGCATCCACAGCTTGTTCTGATTAAGATCAGTTGTCTTGCCATTGGATAAAGATTCATTTTTCATTAAGGCTTCATAAGGGCAAGAAAAATATCTAGTTTTATGTGTGTCTTTTTGGCTTCCAAAATAATTTATTTCTATCTTTTTTTTTTCAATGAATAGTGATGGTGATTTATTTCTTAGGAGGAATGATTCTCATTGTCACCCTAGTCACAACTAGCCTTACCTGCCATGAACATTAAAAACAGACTTATATTTTTAAGCCAAAAAACCCTAAGGGATTCTGTCATCCATTTTTACAGAAGGAATAGCCATATTCCATCAGTCTGCTGTTACTTTTATTGCAGATTGTTTTTCTCTTGCTCTCGGGAAAGTTTTCATGGTTGTGTTCACTGTATTATCATTGTAATAGACTGGAGCTGCTCTTCCACAGTCTCCTACCTTTGCAGAACACAAAGACTGTAAGTATTTCAAGGTGAAGCAAACAGAAATCAAAGGCACCAGCTGAATTACTGGGAGAATTAAAAATCCTGGAGTGGTAGCAGGCATAGGGACTGAACAAGAAGCATTCTCGTCTTATGTTATTACTGAAAGAGAGTACCCCAGGCTTTTTTTGTTACATCTTTTTTTTTGTGAAACAGTTCTGTGCAGTAATTTCCTGAGAAAAGAAGCCAAAAACCAAAACCCACTTCTGCAGCACAGGTTCACAGAATCACAGAATATGTTGAGTTGGAAGGGACCCACAAGGATCATCGAGTCCAACTTTTTCAGCAAGGAATCCCTTGGAATAAGCTAATACCAGACCTTGTAAAAAGTACTGTTCAGCCTAAAATGTTTCTACATTTTAAGAAACCTGAAGACTGCCTAGATGTGAGACTGAAGGTGGAAGGATAAAAGAAAAAAATGTGCTTGAAAATAGCTTTCAATAATTTCTCATTAAATAAAAGGACTCAAGAGTCTCACCATGTTCCTGAGAGTGAGATCCCCTTTTGTTTTTAGATTTCAAATGGAAAATGAACTGTTTGGTGGCACAGTACGTTTTTCAGCAAAAATAAGTCTCTTATTCTGTATCTCCTTTACTATTGGCTAACTTCTTCTGCTACAGATATTTGGTAATCAAATGAAGTTTGCCTTGTTTGTGAAAATGTGTTTCAATCTAAACTATTTAGCCGTTTTTTATCATGAAGTAAGTCTTCCTATAAAACCCATTATCTGGTGTTCAGCTCATTTTTATGGGTCTTTCTCTGGTTTTACTCTAGTGTACCACTGATCCATCACAAAATGTATACACCAGGAATGGGCACATATCCCAGAATGTGCTTCACCATGGCTGAATTCAGACATGATGTAATATCCCTACTTCACTATTTGATATTTTTTGTGGCATTATAGTCAAAGATTATGTTAATCTGTTAGTCTTTCAGGTGACTGCAATGTTTACTTTTTGGGGTTTTTACGTATTTTGACTTCTATGTGCATCAAAACTTAAGAAAGAAAAAATTTTAAAAATTGCTTGGTGTCCTTGAATGTAGCCTTTAGTAAAAGAGGAAGTGGTTTTCATAAGTTCTGTATGCATTGATATTTTAATTCAGCTTTTTGCTGCTCTTGAGAAATTAAAATGTGAATTACCTGCAAGTATTGTGTTTGTATATCTGGAACTGATGCAAAAAAATAAAAGAAATGGAAATCTGAAGTGACCTACACTTGCAGACCCATAATGCTCCAGTATTTAGATGGGATGCTTCCCTAAGCAGGTGGGTTACTTGAACTGGCTGTAATTATTTTTTTGATTGGCCTGTCACTGGTATGTCTATTTTACCTTGCAATGCTTAAAAAGTATCACTGAGAATAACCAATGGCATAATACCAAGTGATTTTACTTAACACCTTTCCGAAGCAATAGTCTACAATTTAACATGCCTAGGTGTCACTTTTCCTTAAAACTTTCCAAATACATTTACTTCGCATTGAACTGGGTGTTGTCAGCTGTGATGTGTTACTCAGAGTCACTGTGCCAGTGCTCCATGTCAGGTGTATTGAAATGAGTCTTGAATAAATTACCTGAAATCAATGAAGTTGCCTTGATGCATTGAATTTTGAAACTTTTAAAATAGCTTTGTCAACTCAGGAGTGAGGGGAACCACTGTTTTTGTATCATTTCAGTTAAAAAATTTCATTTTTCTCTACAGCATGTTTGTAATTACTCATTCAGTTTCAATGAGGTTTCTATAAAGGTATTTGGTTGTGGTTGAATTTCTTACAGTCATCTCTTGCCAACCAGAGGAGGCAACAGGTTGTTTCAAAAGTCTGTCACTTTAACTGGCAAAAGTAATGAACTTATTTACATTTTGAGCTTATGTAACTGCAATTTCTAATAATTGAAATGACTCAGGCCATTTTGTTGGATAAAGGCAACCAGTCATAAGAGTCTGTCTGGCAGGAAAGTATTTATGAAAATAATTGATTGTTATTTTATTTTTTAATAAATTAGATTATCATTCTCTCCCAACCTTTAACTTGTTCCTGTAGCTGTTTTTGACTTCTTCATTTTATTTGTCCTTATCTTTTCTGAAATTTGAATGCTAAGACAAGATGCTGCCTTTTAATTATGGCTTCATGAATGCCACAATATGATATTAATGTTGTCTCTTCACTCTTGCAGTATTCCTGTCTTGATGTATGTCAGGATTAACTCTGGTGACATAGCAGTCAAAAGTAATTGGTGATAATTTTTGATCACTGATTTCTAATCGTTCAAAAGTCCTCAAGAGTTTTCTATTGCTGATTTCAAGTTCAGTGGTTAGCAGATTCCTGTGCATTTTCTGATGCTCTGGACTTGTTCTGTGTAACTGCTTTCTCTGACGCTGTCTTTCATCTACTTTAGCTCCTTGCTCCTTTAGGTGTAAAATTCAGGTTCACTGTGAACCTCCTTAACTGGCTATGAAATTACTGGTTTTCCTATGTAGTCTTGGTAGCACTTGTTCTTGATTATGCTTTCCTTTTAAACAGTGGTTTTCCAGGTTTGACTGTGCATTTCCTAGAACATCAGGAGGAGTTTCCCATATGTTCCTCTTTCAAGAAAGCTTTTTTTACATTAACTACTTAGGCATCTCCTACTAGGGGAAGAAGGTGACTGAATTTATTAATTCAAATTAGGTATCCTCAACATATAGCTGAGTTACCTGCCCATTTTTTGTTTAAGTATCAGAAGATTTGAGTAACCCTACCCAGACTGCTGGCCCTGGATTTCTTGCTTCTAGGAGTTAATGCTTGTTGTTATTCAGAACTGAAGAATTTTGAATCATTATTTTGGGTAAAATTTTCTTCTGCTTATAAAGGTGGGAAATATTTGCAGATGTTTCCGTAGCAGAAGGGCAGTGTGGCCTATTGGACATATACTCTTTCCTTTGTAGTTTCAGCAGTAGGCTGGCAGCACCAGCAACCAGGGTACGGATGGAGCTTCACGTCTGTAGCAGCTACATGACATGCCTACGTATCCCTGTCTGGCTAGGACAGCTCTGAAAACAGAATGCCCTGGCATCCTAATGGAAATGGTCAGGATGGTTTTGTGCTGTTTCTCAGGGCATGAGATTTTCTTTCTGCAAACTGCTCCCCCCAGTCCCCTCCCTCTAGCTGCAGCTGTAGGAATTGAGTAGTTTCTGGGACTTGGATGTGAAATGTAATCACAGCGTTGGGTTATGGAACCTGACACAGAGCAGGTCCCTGTCACATGTACTAAGTGACCAAAAGGAATACAGGGAAAAAAATTTACAAAAATCACAAACAGGAAAAGAAAAAGCCACTTGTATTTAGTAACAGAAGAAATGACTTTGTATTCCTGAGGTTATTTGTTGAACACTTGAATTGCCTCTAAATATTAGCTGTTGCTGTTCATTATAAATCTTTCGTGATAAAACTAATTATTGCATGTACTGTGGCCTTTTAAAATTGACAGCATTTAATTTTGAAGACCTACAAATTAATAAGGGTAGCCAAATGAATGAGTCATTAAAGAGATGCAGCATCCTGTTCCTGTCTGCTCTGTAGCCATACCATCACCCTTTTCTTCTGTGGTGGAGACACCCATAGGCACTTTTCCTTCAGTCTGTAATTTGGAGCATAGAGATCACAGTATGTGGTTGAAACTCCCATCAGCTTGAACCATTTAAGATCAGCAGTGGGAATGATTCGCAGGCTGGGTAGGACTAAATCTTTTCTAATGACTTTTCTAGATGTCTTTGCCCACACTCCAAACAGAGTAGTTTGATCTCCGTTATCTTGAAGATGCTGACTGGGCTACTCTTGTCATCCAAAATAAAATGCTTCTCTTTCTTCTCTGTAATACAGTTAAGTATGTCCAAAAGGCTAACCTGGTGGGTCAAAATAAATCGTGTCATAAACAAAGTGACAACTATATGAAAAATGATGTATGCTTTACAGAGTTAGGATAGTTCTTTGTCCTATGTAACTGTTAGCCTGGGAGAAGCAGATCTGCCTCTGTTAGCACAGGAAGGGTAGATCTTTGATCTTCAAAAGCATTCATGGCTTTTTCAACCAAGTTCTGAGAGTTTACTCTGTTCATGTATTGTGTAATATATTTTGCTTTTAATTAGTGACCATTGCCTATGTAGAACCCGCATTTGCTGGAAAATGGATGTTTTCTGTGACTGTATTTTTTGGTTATATCTGGAAACTTGCTCATTGATATTTTTAGCCTTTTCTTGTCTCTGCACATTTCTTGCTCTATTTTCTTGCTTGTGTCTGAACAGTTTTGTTGTTTCCTGCTGGCTAATGGCTTCTAGTAGGAATGGCTGCTGCTGTAGTAATGGCTTTTGATAGGCACATTTCAAAACTTCAGGAAAGCAAATATGATCTACTTAGGCTATCTCTAATGTAACAGAAGAAAGATAATTCTATAGAACAAATGAAAGGCCTTTGGTCTTGTGAAATTTTGTTTCTCCTCTTCTGGAGGAGTTTTCCTAGAACTGATGCTCTGCTGTGCTGAGAACAACAAAACCACTAATTTTATTTATTAATATTTATGTCTGTGGTTTCTCTGTGAAAATTGACACACACAAAGTCCTTCAAGGCTGATCAAAGTTCAGTGCTGACTTGACTGGAGTAAAATATCTCAGTTCCTCACTCCTATTTGGTGTAGTACGTCTTGTGGGGGAAAAGTAGTTTTCTTCTGCCTCCGGCTGTGTTATAAAAAATTGTGAATTGTCCCTCCCTGCTCACTTGCTTGGTGTGTGTCATTTTGAAAATGTCACTAATACCTCTAGTGAAGTAGATCTTTGCCAAGCTGGAGAGTCAGTGAAAACGCTGCTTGGAATACATGTCTGGTATGGTAAACACCAGCAGAACCCACTGGATAATGTTTGAAAAGCAGAATGCACAATTTGTCATCAAGCATCATTCTCAAATTTAATCAGCTACTAAAAAAGTAAACAGACAGTAATTGAAACTAAATCAAATGGGAATAAAATAAGAATGAAAAATCTAAAGTTGTTCTTGTTACGAATGTCTGGTTGTTTTTATTTCCTACTTAAGCATTAAATTGAATTTCATGTTGATGAAACACATAGTGTGAGATGCTCAAGAAATGAACAGCCAAGTGAGATGGTGAGTAAAGAGGAAGAGATCTTGGATTCCCTGGTGAACTTATCTCTGCTCTTGTTTTGTATTAGTGAAAACAGCACGATTTTTTGTTAAATGGATAGAGTGTTGAAAATTATCTTGGGAATGTGCCTGATTTTGACTGAGGGCTGTCTTTAAAATAGTGGATGTGAAAAGGCATGACTCTCTGTGTGTATATGTGTGTACCTAACATACCTGTTGAAGATTTGCATTTTATTTTGGAGAAAGAGTTATTTAAAGAAAGGTTAACAGAAAACGGTATTTATTCCTTTCTCCAAATAACAAAACAGACAAATGCAAAAACATTAAGATTTAAAACATGATATGCAGCAAAATCAAAGTGGAGCTTTGTTTTTAAAATAGGTGAATATCTCTTAAGTTCAGAGATTTTTTAAAACCAGGTCTGTACAGTATGGACTAGGAGTCCACGGGGTATTTTGTGTATGGTGTGCAGGGCTGCACTCCTTGTTGGAATAGGGGAGGAATGCTCATGGTGGCTGACATCTGCCTCCAAGCCCAAAGTGTGCTGTTCCCAGTGCCGTCAGACAGGCTGTGCCTTTCCTGGGCTCTCTGGTTAGCTCTGCTCCCTGTGTATTCATAGCAGTGGTTATGTTTAAGCAGAATCTACTGTCTGTCTCCCAGGATGATAGGACATTATTGGAAGCCTGTGGCGACAAAAGCTCTGCAATTTTTTTTCTTGTTATTGGCTGGTTATTTTCTCATTACTTTCAGCTCCCTTCCTTGGGATTAGTTCTATATTAGTTAAATTTCTTTAGTCCATGCTTATTGACCCTCACATATTTATTTAATTGGCTGCCACGTTCACCTGAGAAATGCAGTTGGAAGGAGTTTTCTGTGAAAATATGTTGTGCATTTCTGTTTCTCTTGGGAATATTCTTTCAGCATTTATGTAAAATTCTTGTTAAGTGGCTGGATATAAATACACACTGGACAAAACTCCTTTAAATGTGAGTAATTTTATTGATTAGTCTGTTAAGTGTGTTTAATGTTGCCTCCCATCACTCCCGAAGAGGCTGAGACCCAGAAACAATTCAGGTTCCTCTCTGGCTATGATACTTGTGGCAATGACTTGACTTTCTTACAAGAGCCCAGGGAGGCAGAGCCCTGCAGTCTCTGCTACTGACTACAATTTCAGCCACGAGCTTTAATTGTTTGCTGTAGCCTTTTGGATACAGCTCTGTCCCAGGGAAGAGAGGTCTGTTTTTTCGGGTTGTTAGGAGAACACCATCCTTCATTGTCCTTCTCTTCCAACACTGGTTTGTTATTGTATATGATCTGTTTTATTTTTTTTAGTCCTTCCCCCACAAGAGGAGAATGAGTACCAGAGATACTTTTCTCTTTCCATAATAGTGACAGTGTGGGAAGGAAGATATCAAATGCATCAAGCAGGTGACTTGCTTAATGAAGAGAGGATTCCTTTGATTGCTGAATAGTTCTGCACTGAAATTCCTTGACAGGGAGCACTGTGGAGGCTTAAAGTTCACATATGTTCAAAAACTGTCTGGACACATGAAAGGAAGTGAAATCAAATGGGGAGTAAATCAAATGGAGATTATGAAATTTGGTAATACTGCGTCTTCCCCCTGAGCTGGAAGTTGGGAGAGTGGTGTGGAGGAGTATCACTGTGTGTTATTCCAGTCCATATGGGCTTTTCTAAGTTTCCTCCTAGCCATGGTACCAGACTGGATGCTAAGTGTCTTGTTGGTCTGATTTAATGTAGCTGTCCTGTCCTCTCGACAATTGTCTTTAAAGAATGCTCATAATAAGAACACCAGATGAGGTCTCTGGCTGTATGGAACAGAAAGTAGAATTGTTGGCACTGTGTAGCTTTCTGGCTTTATGGAGAATGGGAAGGGTTAAAAACAGTAGCAAATTTCTCTCTTTTGCTTAATTTTCTGAAGTTTCCCCTTGTTCTCTATCACCGTACCTTACTGAGTCCTAAATCTATGCTTTTTTTTCTTTTTTCTTTTTTTTTTTTTTTTTAATAAGAGATCCTCTTAAAAGCAAATTTTGGACAGGACACACACAACTGTTCAGTAATCTCTTAGAGGCAGAAACATTACAAAAATTCATGTTAAAATTGAAAATCTACACTACAAATTGCACAGAAATACATGGGTAGATTAAGAAACTTTATCCTTCTGCTGGGTATGGTTACATTTTATTTTTCTGCTAAGTCTACTGCATATGTGATTATCTTTTGATTGTTGATGGCCAGTAGCTTCTTGAGTTCTGCTACAGTCAACACGTGGTGTCCCTCAAGTCAGGAGTGGTTCCTAATGCATGTCTGGCCCATTGGTCTGCTCATGTGGGGCTGTGCTGCAGGTGTCTCTCATACAACCCTGGGTTTTCAGGATGAGTAGATGACCATTTCGTGTTTTCTCTGCAGTTTTTTCGAGCTGCCTGTCCTGAGCTGGTAACTCCTACCAACAAGGGAGTTACTAACTTGTCTGCAACACTCACTGTATGCAGGTCCTGTCTTGCTGGAGCTGAGCAGCACTTCTGCATGATGCAGCTTTCCATGGCGAGGTGTGAGCTTGCTCGTCTTTTAGCCTTGACGATTTCAGGACCATTAAGCCATGAACATGATCCAAAAGCAGAATTCCCTCACTGATGCAGCACCTCCAAGAGCCCATACAGGTTCAGCTTTGCTGTCCAGCATCTTGGTTTATAGCTCTTTTCTTACCCAGTGCACCTCCCAGAGTATCACATCAGGCAGTTGCTACTTTTCACACTCCGCATGCATATTTGTGCCCTGTGCAAAATATGCCACATCTTCTCCTTTTATTCCTTCACATTTTGTGTACTCTTTAAGGCTGTTTCAAATTATTATGGTATGCAAAAAAATATATACTGTCGTTCCAGATCTAGTTATTTTCCGTTAAAGCAACAAGTACAGAAATTTAATTGAAAGCATTCTATTTTCTGTTAGCTTTGCTAGTTCTACCTGCTTACTCATCCCTGTCTGTACTGCTGGGATCATCATTATTATTTTAACTCATCTACAGGTTTGTGCAATTAGCATAGTCCCTCCTCAGTGTAAAGCAGTTTTGCCTGTTGGCATATGCACTGTATGTTCAATGTATGCAATATCAAGCTGTCTGAGACCTTGCTGAGGTGTCATAATAACACAGCCAAAAATCCCACTGCCTGATATCCATATGCTCAGCTGGCAACATCTCTCAGTCACTTGAAGTGGTTTCTTTCGATGAACATGGTCAAGAGATCATAAGACCTTTGATGATCCTTGCAGTAATGTCAAAGTGGTGACAAATCCTTTCTCTGGTATGGAGAGATAATCTGGGCTCTCCTATGGTGTTGGGTTTGCACTGTGTTTGAAAGGAGACTTCTACATGGTTTCTCACAGAAGCTTGGATTGGACAGTAGTACTACAAAATTCAGAATATCATTCTACACCACGAGTGGAACAAGGTAAGATTGTTAAAATCAAAGTGGTTTTTTGTTTTTTTTTTTTTTTTTTTAAATCTTGGTGTAGGTACTGAAAAAATAGAGATTTCAAATTTCATGTGTAGTGGGATCACTGGAAGATTGCTACAACTACTGCATTGTTTCTGTGAATTTTTAAAAGAGGTTCTAATCTTTTTTTTTTGTCAATTTTGAGAATCCTTTAGAGTAAGACAGAAAGTAGGACAATTCTATTTGACTCCACAGATTTAAATTTCCTCTAGATTAGGCCTGAATAGAGTCTTATATTTATCCCCTTTTGCTGCCACTGGAGTGTGATATCACAGAAGGACTGAGTGTGGTCCCTGTTTACTTCTCTTGGTCAAATTTAGCCTTAATGATACTTTTTTCGTTACAGTGTTTACTGCAGTGTAAAAAGCGATGAGACAAGGAGTATATTGCAGTAGGTTACAAAGTGCTTTATGGCGCTGCTACAGACAGAGCTTTTAGGTTATACTTGGAAATTCTTATGTAACCTTGTATCATTTGTGCCTTTGCCAGAGTATTTACTTTGAATTGTGAGATGTGACCCTTCGATATCTGCTTCTAATCTTGCCTCCTCCCAGTTCAGATATAATTTAAGGATCCAGTATATAACAATTTAAAAAAAAAAATAAAGGAGAAGGTTAATGCTTCATAGCCTTTGAAATGTTTTTAAGCTATTCTTGGCTAGTACAAGGATCTGATTTCTATTTCTGGCTGCACTTGAATTATTGGTTGCTAATATTGCATCCAAATTGAAACAAGGGGAAAGGAAAGTAAAAATGTTATAAAAATGAAGTTACGTGATTTTAATGTCTGCTATTGTGCCACTTGCCAGGAATAGAATAAAATGCTTTCTACCATTTGGTAATTGAGAATTGCTGTGTTCCATTAACACAGGCTGTGTTCTACTGCTGCTGGCCCATGAGATATTAACTTTCCCAGCCCTGAACGATTTTCTGTGGGGAGCTGTGGAAATTTGAGTTCACTGAATCTTGCAGTGTAACATTTCATCTTTGAGTTCTTCAAAGACACAAAAGTAATAAGGTAAAGATTACAAAATCACTTAGTATTCCTCTGTCTCAAAATAATTGCAGGTTAATAGTTATAAAAATTAATGTATTGAAATAAAATATTGGTGGGTTTTGTTTTCTTTCCCCCATACAATCTAAACATGATTATTAATTTACTGTAGGTCTATGGCTTGTGCATACATGAGATGTTTCCTGATTTTGGACTTAGATTAAACCAAAACTGAGAAACATGTTCCTATCCGAGAATACTGAGAGTTGGAATCAGTTAGGACCTGGTAACTTGATGAAGTGTGCCACCTTAAAATTGTTTTGGTTATAGACCAGTCTGTAAAGTGAAACATTAATTTGGAACTTCTAGGACACATCAAATCACATATCGTGGCCTCAGCTGTGGCTCATCAATTTCAAGGCCACAAAGAGAAAATACAAATAACTGGTCTGATCAGCTGCATAATTCAAAGCACAAAATGTCACTCAGTAATTCCTGTTGTGGAGGAAATTCATCTATTCTAAGATGTAAGTAAAAGCTGTCAAGTCTGATAAATTGTAACTGATCTCAGTATCTTTGAGAGAAACCTACCCTCTGAAATTAAAGACAAATCATCGAGAAATTCCTTAGTTCCTTTGGTAGTCACTTTGTTACTCATGGCTCTGACTAGCTGCTACTCTGCTGTTGGCCGGAATGAAGGAGTTATTTGAGTGGATTAAATGTATCCTAATGCTGTCCTTTCTCTATTTCTGCCTTTCTCCTAGTGCAGTTTTTTCAAATTGTAATTCTCAACTTGGTGAAAAATTGCACCATGATGTGACATGACTAAATTATAGTAGACTGAAGAGTAACAGGAAATAAAATTACCAGAGAAAAGACAATGAAAGGAGAGAATATCAACCATGGAAAGCACCTCATTCTGTACTATAATGAGTATTGCAGCTTCTTTGCCAATGGGCAGAATTGGTTCATACCAACTGATATAATTACGTAGCAGTGTTGAAATCACCAAAGTTGTTTAAGTTTGATTGAGAACAGAATTTGGCCACTTAGGATCTATTTTTAGCATATTACTCATATAAAAACACAAAGATGGGTTTAGTTTTCTGAACAGATGTCCTTAACGTTTATTTGAGCAGTCCCATCCAAATGTTCTGGAACTTCTGTTCATCATACAGGGTATTTCTTGAAGCTCTATTTGCAAAACTCTTGTATAGGGAGAAGGATGTTAGGTCTTGCAATGCAAGTGTGAATTTAAGACTGCACAACCAACCTATATTTTGAACTCGGAATTGTGGACAAGGTGATAGGAAGTTATCTCACTTATCTCTTTATTGATTCAGGAAGGCTTAGCAAGGCAGGATTTTGAAAGACACCTCTCTGACTTTTGAATTTAGCAGGATTCTTCCTTGTCTGCTGTGCTCAGTTATTTTTACTTTCTCACTACATCTCACCTAACTTTTTGATAACTCTTCTTAACAAACTGTTAATCTCTGGATACTGAGCTCAAGAATGTTTTGCAATAGAAAATACTTTGGGAGGGGTTGTTTTCCTGATGTCACCCATCTCTCTTACGCTTCTCTCTCTGTGAAAATCTGATTACAAATGAACGATCATGCTGTAATTCCGGCCTGCAATATGGTCACACCATTTTTGGTACAGCCAAATACTTTGTCAGAATTAATAAACTGTAAAGTGGTTTTATAGAGATAATTCCTGAGTATGACGTACTGCGGGTTTCTGTAGGTTCTTCCAGTTGCAGTGCAGCCCAACATCTGGGATGTTGAAAGATGTATTCAAATATGCTCCTTTATCCACATAACTTTACATTATGTTTCAGCTGGCTGTGTAAACAAGAAAAATCACAATATAATCTAATTCTGCATATTTTTGTAGTAAGGAACATTTTATTAAAAGTATTACTTTTAATTTTCTTCAGAACACGTTTGCAGTTATCTGTATGTTATGAATACAACCGTTGTACATAGTGTTGTGTTCTGAGCTGTGTTCTTAAGCAACGAAAACTGAACAATTTAGTTTTATTTCCAATTTAACAAGACACTGCTCTAATACCTTAGTGTAGGCAGATATCTCTAACAGTATTTATTTATTTATATTCAAACATAATGCCAACAGTTGTGAGTTTAGTTTTGCCAGCAATGTTCTTTTGGAGAATTTAGATGGGTTATCCTGATCCCTGAATGCAAGGGGGATCTTTAGCATCCACGTGCTGAGCAGCCAGGGATAGGCAGAAGGGACTTAGTTTTATCCTCTTATCAAGGCTATAAATAGCTTTATAATTAAAACATACAGCCTTTGTGAGCTGAAGTTCTGAAGTAATTTCTGTGTTGAATAGTATGGATGCCTTATCATTAGACACATGGTCTGCCAATTATGTCTGATTTGGGCTGTGCCTGGAGTCTCCTGTAAGTGAGGACCATGAATTTTGGCTTTGGTTTCATGGAGGTTGTGGATTAATAGAGGCATTAGCACTGCTATGCAGCAGCTTCCATTCCTGTTGTTGATGTAACTCAGGATGTTATCAATTGCCTGCAGAAGCAGCTTGTAAAGGTGGGGTGTGATACAGGGGAGAATAAGTGTCCTCACTGTTCACTCAGCATCTTTGAGTGAGTTTTTCCAGAGGGAATGACAAGAGCTAAGGAAAGAGGAAAGTTTCTTACACTGAGAGGCAGAAGGGCTCACAGATTGAGCCAAGAGTATGGACAAGCCTGAGCCTAATCCAGATTTTAGCTCCTGGAGCTGCTGAAGTTCTGTTTATTGGTCCTCCTTAAGAATAGTTGTGTATTTGCCAAGGTGTAAGTATGTTTTGTAAGCTACAGTGACTCCATTGTTCTCACATCCAGCCTTACTTTGCAATAGCTCCCGAAGTCTCATGAAAGTTATTCTGGCTAGTGGGAGAAATAACAGCAGGGAGACATGCAGTGACACTGAAGATGCTTAAATATAAAAGAGCACCCAGATTAGGGAAGAGCCACTCTGGCTCAGGAAACTTGTGCTTTCTTGGAGCAGCCTGGAATTCAGTCCTGGCTGTGCTGCCTGACTGCTCTGCAGAGAGCATGGGCAGGTGGCTCTGCCTCTGCTACTGCTTGAACATTTTCCACATGGTTTGCACGCTGGCTGAGAGCAGCACCACTGCAACCTGCTTCAGCCTGCCCACATCACACTGTCTTTGACTTTAACACTACAGTCAGGGAGCTAGAGCTTAATGAAAAAAAAAAAATTGAAAGTCTTAAGGAGTTAGCATGCAAACCTGGGTGGATGTGCTGGTCCAAAGCGGAGCTCTGCACTGCTGCGGCACCACGGTTTCCCAGCGTGCCTGCCAGCCTGTTTAAAGATGGTATCTCTGTGCTGCACTGCGTCCTGCAGCATCAACACACCCACTGTCTCCCGCTGTTTGATTCCTCCTGTGCTCAGGGAAATAGGACTTTTATAAATATAAACACAGTTGTGTCAGAGGATTTTGTGGATCTCTAATCAATTGCTTCTCTTTCTGCAGGCAGCCCTCAAGCCACTGATTCTAATAGTGTATGTCAGAAAAAGTAGCAGTATCTTCAATCACATGTATACACACAGATTAGCAAGTCAGTTTGGCCTGTTTTGTACTTCTGTTTTATGCTTTTTCTTCTAAGCTGCCTTTACTTGCTGCTTCAAGATAAGTGCTCTGTGGTGTGACCTCAAGCTTGTTTCTAAGAGGTAACCTAAAAATATGGAAAACTGAGACAACTGAAGGGCAATATGTCTGTGTCAACCGAAGGAGAAAATCTGCAAGAAGATGGTACGAAAATTTCTGTTAGCCAGTGGAAATTTTGCTGATTCACACCTGCCACAGATCTCCTAATGAAGAGTCAGGGAGACAGATCAAATGTTTTGGCTGTGCAAGAGGGACTAGGGGGCTCAGCTTCCTCCACATGACCTGCTTCTGGCAAGAGCTGGCACTTGGTGTGTTTGTTAACAGGGCCTTTTCAAGTGTATTGAGCTGAGACATCCTGGAATCAGAACACATACAAGAGCAGGCTGCTGTAGAAAATGTTACTAAGAACTACAGATACCTTTGAGGTAGTAATAGAAATGTCAGAGAGGAGCATTACTCCACCTGCATCCATAGGAACACAAACAATTATCTGAATTTAAGACCAGGGAAATTGCAGGCTGTGGCAGATGTTTCCTAGCAAACCTGTGTATGGTAGATTGAAGCACTGCTACCCCCAGCCTTCTGTCTGTCCCTGCTGTCAGAGACTTACACCCCTGCCACAGGGTGCTGCCAAGAGATTGTGGGCAGGTCCATCCTGAGCTTTAATGCAAACCCACCTTTACCAGCTGATGACGATAAGGCCATCAGTAATTCAGATGTGTCTGAGACAGAATAAACAGCCAGGGCAGCAATGTCCTCAGCAGTGGCAGCTGGAGCCAGCCCTGCTGACTGTCAGGCTAAATATTCAAGATAATTAACAACAGGTAGGTTCTCCAGGGAACGTCTGTGAAACCTGTCTGTTTAGCATGCTTAGATGCCTCCTTTCCTTGTGAAGTATCTGAACACTGCCAGCCTTTAGAACAGCCCTCTGTGTGACTGCCTGTGCTTTAGGCATGTGCTGTGAGCTGTGCCTTCAAATGGGGGTGTGGTCTCAGACAAATGTCAAAATTCTGTTGGGGTAACACACTGCTGCTTTTTATTTGAGGCACTGTAACTATCAACCGGATAGACTCACAGAGTGGTTCAGACTGGAAGGCCCCCAGGAGTTAATTTAGATATTCCTAGTCTTCCCCAAGTAAAATGTATTAGCTTTAATACAGCTTTAACCTTTTTGCTGAGGTTTTAAGTGAAGCTGCATCACTTCATAACTTTAAGTCAAATATGGGGAGTTGAAACATAAAAAGAAATTTAGGAGGATGGGAAGCAAGTTGAAGAGAAGGTGTTTAGAGACAGCCATTGATTAGTCTAGTCCCTGAGACAGTGTGCTTAAAGGACATTGCCAGAACAGCCATGGGTAAGATGGTCAATTTGAAGGAAGAAAAATCAGATTTCTAGTGCCAAATCTGGCAGCAAGGGCTGAATCCTGAAGAATAAAGTGGTCTAATACTGGAAGCACTCAAAGGGCAGTTTAATCAACAGCAGTGCAGACCTTGTGGGCAGCAGTAAAAAAATGAATGAGACCATCTTCACATTGTTTAGAAAAGGAAACTGTTGTGTGTTGTGGTTCACATAGTCTGGACCACATGTGATCCGTAGATGGAATTTAGCATGGCTTCTGCCATCACATTTGGGTTGTGACTTTAGATCTTTGTGCAGTTTCTGATAAGCAGACTTACAATTTCTAGCTTATATATAAATTATGATAAGCAGACTTCTAAGTTCATGCTGTTTGTTTCAGATCATCCTGTCTGATATTTTTACTACCACTGTGTGAAGCACGGTGAATAAATGCCTAATCATGTTTACATCTAAAAACATTGAAATCTGTTATTCAACGTGTCATATTTATCCACTTCTGCTGACATCTTTAATGAACTGCAGGTCTTAGGAATTTTATTTTCCTCATGGTCACTCATGAAATCATTATTGAAGGGCCAATGGAGTCAGGCAACCAAGCACTTCAACAGAAAACCTAACTCCATTTAATTTTCCATAACAAGAAAAGAAGAATGCTACGTATTAAATGGAAAATCTAATAATGACAGTATGACAAATCACCATATAACTGGTGGGTTTCTTTTCTTTTAATAATATACATGTTGTCCCTTTACTTTTTGATGATATAATTCCACATCACTCATTGCTTTTCCCCTCCCCCTGATTCAGTCTGCCCCTATGAGAAGCTCCTCTCTAAGTTATATATTTAGAAAAGTAGGACAATTTCAATTCTTCCTCCCAGAAAGGTGCCTTCTTCTCAGGCTTCTGAGTCATCATGGCTGTGACTCAACATGGCTTGCTTTCATGAAGATGAGTCACTCCAAATTTTCTGGCATTAAAACTGTCCTACTCTCTATCAGTGTGTTATCTGCTGTACACTGGAAATGTTCTGAAGCACAGAGTTTTAAGTAAGCAATAGTGAGGGGCAACAAATGAGAGGGAAAATCTTCAAGTGATAGTTTGATTTATCTTCTTGGGGGAGATGGGAAGTGGAAGGAGATGACGACAATAAAGTATAGATTATTCTGGTGACATTAGCTGATGTTCTTCCTTGGACTGCCAAGTTCCATGGACAACAGTTCAGGAGACTGTTAAAGAGAAATTCTTTGCCAGTTAACTGTGAGAAAGATAGAAAAATCTTTAAGAAGCTGAAATAGCTGATGTCTGAAAATAAGAAGCCTTTCTCCCTTCCAATAGCTGTAGGAAGCATGACAGCAGGTATAGCAAAAGCCAAAGTGGGATAATGATCATGTGCTGTATAAACTACAAGAATAAACATTTACCTTTTTTGTGAGCTGTTATTTCTTCTCTTCAGAGGGCCGAGTGGAGAGTGGTAACAGCAAAAATGGGTTTTGTTTTGATCATGTGACCACAGCACTCTGAGAAGGTTCCCCAGAGGCCAGGCAGGTTGTCTCTTTGAATCTTCCCCCCCTTGGGTTTTTCTCTCCCTTGTCCTTTTCTTGGAAGTAGGGGAATGGCACCTAGGCATAAAAGCAGCAGGAGAGGAATTGTGTGTATGTCTGTGTGTGTGTGTCTTCTTGGGTTTGTCCAAGAGGAAATGTGCTGAAGGGCTTCAGGAGCCTGCAAGGCAAACTCAAGTAAAGTTGGTGAATCTTGGGTGGCTAAGCTCTACTTCAGTGCTGGAAGGTGGGAGGTCAGAAAATGCAGCAGAAAGGGCACTGGGTTAGGAGGCAGATTTAGATTCAGTTCCCCCCTCTGACCCATTGTATAACTCCTGGCAAGTCACTGAAAGCAGCAAAGAGGTTTCTTTCCATGCTGCTGAACCCTCCCCACATTATGGGCAGCCTTTACGTTTTCCCATGGAACCTCACCATGCCTCACTCTTTTAATTTAAAACATAGCTGGAGGAAGAGCTCCAGCTAGTAGCCTCATGATGCAATAGCTCAGTAATTAAAGTTCTCAGACAGGAAGAAGGAGACCAGATTCCAATATTCTTCTTTCTGAGTTAATATAAAACCCCTAGATCAGAGGAGTAACATGCCACGTGGCTAATGCTGTTCTTAGGTGGGACACTAACCTTTATTCTTCTTGACTTGTGTAACCAAGGAACCAAGATAAATCAAATGAGAGAAAAGGGTTGTGGAAAGCTCTGTTCTAGAGCCAGGTGGTCAGGGACCTCATTAGATCTGGAGGAAACTTGTCCTCTTCCTCCTGCATATGTAATTTCTGGGTCTTGTACAATGAATCTTTAATTGCGTTTAATAATACTTCAGCTGCATGACTGAGGAGCACTCTCACCTCTGCCTGCCCTTCATCTCCTGTCACATGTGCAGAGTCCAGAGTCTGGTGATTAATGCTCTGTCTTGGGATTTACCTGGTGAGAATTGAACCATGGTCAGACAAGAGGGACGTAAACCTGTGTCTTTTTGTGTCCTGTGCAACTGTTCTAATCCAAAAACTACTAGAAAAATGGTGGAGGGTGGCAGGATGCTCAACTAGGCAAGTGCAGCAGCTGCCTTGGGCAGGGACCTGCTCCTGTCAGCACTGATGTGCCTGCCAGGTACAGGGGCAGAAAGGTCAGGAGTACTTGAGTTCTGCACCTTCCTCAGGTGTCAGTATCTGTTCAAAGAGTGTAAAAGCCTGGTGAGCTCTCGTTAAGGGGACACTGTCCACAGACCAAGGGCCTTCAGTACTCTATGACCCACGTTCTGACTTTTTTTGTACGGGATGGATGGGTGGGTCATTAAGGTTAGTAATGGAATAAGTGTTAAGACTGAAGTCCACCTGCTGTTTTTGGATGTTGTCCTGAGTGGACTGAGGTAATGGATACTCAGAGTTGAAGGCCGGGGAAGGTTATGTCACTGAGGCCAGAAACTTTTCAGACTTAACCTAGTTGCTTGAACTTCTCTTGCAGTATTATCTTTTCTTTAGAGCAGTCTTTTCTGAAGATAGCAACAGTGGAGCAAAGAAAGATCTTTGCTTGGGAATGTTTGTGCAAAAATAGCAAAACATTTAAAGTAATTTAAAAAATGACATCATTTTGATTATATAACAGAGTTTGCATAGTTCTTTCTACTATATACTTGTTTTGGCACGGTTATGTTTTGGAAGGGGCTTCACAACTTTATGGAAGTTATGGAATTTGAAGGAATTCAGCTTATTCTGAATTAAAGTTTATTTGTTGCAACATGCATTTTTGTAGTTATTAGACTGGTTTAACATCCAACACCTCCAAACACATGCTGAATTTCAATCAAACCAGTTCATAATGCCGCTTTAAATTTGTTATTGCAGTGCTTTCATCAAGCTAACTAGCACAATTGTCAGTGCCATGAAGAAGCTTAAAACATGCATATTTTATGAGCATTTCAGAGAACTGCCACACAAAAGGAGAAGTAGGCTGTGTCTACAGCACTATCACTTCACCTATTGTAACCTTCTCAAGGGTTTTTTTTAGATAAAAGGAAAACTGCAGTGTATGATCACTGCAGAGCAGGGTCAGAGATCATAGTAAGGAGGGGGAAAACAATGACTTGTGTCTGAGGTCACTTACTTCTCGTCACCTTGGTGCATGCCATCTGATCATCAGACTGTTCAGAGCTTTATTCAAAGGTTGTTGTTGGAGTCATTAAGAACATATTAACACCCAACACTTGTTTCTGGGTTTTGGGGTTTTTTTTGCTAAATGGTTTGAAATGTTGGCTGAGTGATTCCTGTTTTTTGTTAACTCTGAAGGCTTGTGACAGCTGGGAACCACACAGGATTCATAAGATATATATATAGCATCCTTTACTCAATTTCTATCAACCCCTGTGAAAACAGCTTTTCCCTTTAATGAGAATGAAGGGAAAGGCTTGCTAGAATGAAATGCAGTAGTTGCCTGTTTAAAAATAAACCAGCACAGTCTGCATCCTAGAATATTTACTGGTTAATTCAACTATAAAACACCATTGGGAATAGTAGTTTAGACATAGCATGACGCAAGTAAAACCAAGTGTGCAACACACCTTGTATTTGCTAGGCCATACAGAAATATGTGGAGCATTATTTTTGTATATAAATATATAGGAAGAGCTGCAGTTGTTTTTATCCGTTGGCAGAGGCGGCAGTCAGGGATGGGGTGACCTCCACACAAGATGTGGATGGTGTGTGCAGAGTGCTTTGGGACCGGGTGGCTGTGCAGTGAAGCCAGCAGAGCTTGTTCCTGCTGCCAGGGCTGAGCGGTGTCAGGAACTGTGCGGGTGGGAGGGTGAGTGAGCACCCAGTGGGTCCATGAGGATGGTGCTTGACATGCTGGATGTTCCTAACCTGTGGAAAGCTGCAGGCTGCTGAGCACGCTTGCCTAACATTTATTTCAGATTTCTCATGAGGCAACATTTGAAGGGCTATTTACACAGAAGTTTTAGAGGCACTGTTAAGACAGCTCTCCCTGGAATTATTTTCCATTTTTTTACTCATCGGCTTTGTTTGTGTGCCATCTTTTCTTGTTCATGCTCCTGTCTGGCTGATCATACCATGTGTCATTATCAGACTGCTTCAGCTGGCTTCCCTCACAGCAGCCAAAATGTGCAATTCCAATGGCATCTGCTGGGCACTTGTTTTTTTCTCCTGATCTCTGCTGCTTGGTTTAACCAAAATCCTTTGTGCCCGGGCTTTAGCAGATCTCTGCCTCTTGGAAAACTCTTTATTTTCCACATCTTGATAGGATAGCTGTCAGGAGGACCCAGGAGAAGTGCCCTGAGCTGCACACCTTCCTTGCAGCAGCTGTTGAGACAGGGCATGAGCTATCCCTGACTATGATGGGGTTCAACCAAGCAGACCTCAGTAGAAAAAGTCACGTTCTTGATACTTCACTATACTGACTTCAGACACCTTACATGCAGCCAAGAGCCCGACTTCCTGCACAGGGCATCTGAGCCTGGGCTTTGTGCTCTGAATGTGCAGAGTCTTGGATCAGCTCACTGGCAGGGTGAGCTCAGGTCTTCCAGTTTGACTACAGTCCCCTTTGCAGCATGGGCTGGAATAGGAACTTGTTCTTCATAGTTACCCAAATCATGAAATCGTCTTGCAAGTCCTCTAATGCTATGCCTCATTTTCAGTGTACTGATCAACTACAGCAGCAAATGAAGCAAGGGTTACTCAGAAAGCAGGCACTGTCAGCACTGAGATTTGTCCCAAATCCAGGTCTAGCCTGGATGAAGAAGAAGCAACAACCTTGGACTTGTACAATTACACACACTAGCATGTGATTCTCTTGCTTGTCTCAGTGCTTGCTGGGCCATCCTAAATTTCTCTCCTTGCTTCTGGTGTCAGATAAAGCAGTCCTATAAGGGTCACAGAAATATGAATTTCAGGACCCTGAGGTGGAGGTAGAAGATGTGATCAGACAAGCCATCCTAGAAAGTCTATTGCTATGTGAAAAAATAAGTTAAAAGAAGGTCAGGTAATTTAGTTGGAAATGGCAGCAGGATAGAGCTGGATGTGATTTGTAATGGAACAATCAATCACAGAATCCAGAGCAAGGAGTTGTGTAATATTTATGGTACATAGCTTGAGAATGTAGATAGGAAAAAGAGCCAGGGCAGGGCATTCAGAAATACAGCTAATGGCTTGGCCGTGAAAGGACAGTCCAGGGAGGCTGCAGTGGAGACCAAGGCTGGAGTGTCCCCAGGAGTGTCACAGGATGGTGATCAGGAATGGTCCTCACCTGCTGGCATGGTGTACGTCCTGGTGAGCTGTGTTGGAAAAATCAGAAAATGAAGGGAAGCACAAGAGGGGAGTGAGGCTGCAGTTTGCTCTCCCAGTTAGCAGTCCCAGGAACAACCTTTCTGACTGATGTAGGAAAGAACTGTGACCGAGCAAGGGGGCTCCTGGGAGCCATAGTACAACGCAGGGCTGGGGCTGAAAATGTCTAGTGAGTAGTTGCGCCTTCCTGTTGGTCAGAAGCTGTGGCAGAACTGGTCAGAACTGGGGGCAGACTGTTCACAGTTTACGCTGTAGTCCTTTGTAATACAGTGTGTCAGGTATCTACTGTGTTTGAGACAGACTCATGCCTTCTGCAACTAAAGCATGAGCAAAGATTCTAAGTATGGGAAGATGATTTTTTAGCCTAGAAGTGGTGGCAGAGACACCTGTGACCTCTCATGTTTCCATGGCCAGGTTTCCACACTCCAGGATCACTGGTTTATGTACGTAATGCTACTCCTGGCAGTCTAATAGTACAGTTGGTAGAATTACTTGTAATATATCTGTGAGTGAGATGACTTGCTTTGCATCATTTGAATGAACAGAGTTTCTCTGAAAACTTCCTAAGGTGATGGTCTTGTTGCTGCCGCAAATTGCTCAAATGGCAGGAGAAAACCCCAGCATAACTGTGAAGCACTGAATAGATAATACTGGATTTCACTTTTATGGTGAATAACAGGATGGGTAACAACTTCTAATGGGAATGAGTAGCCAATAATGACAGAAATGATCCTGGGGCAGATTGAAATTATTCCCATATGGTCTGGGAAAGATTTGTGGTATCTATAAATATGCAATTAATCTTGTGAGGGAAGGAAAAAAGAAAAAATAAAAGAAGGAAACTACCACTACTTGAGCAACCTTAGTCTAGCTGTCTAAAGGAGTGATGAAATGGTAAAGGAGTAAACAAACAGCAAAGATGTTGTGCAACCAATTATGTTGTAAGGCAAAAAGAAAACAGGATGCTATGAACTATTTTTCTGCAGAAATCTGTAGTGTCTTCATGTTGATATTGGTTTAAAGCTTGGTTCAAATGCTGTAATAAGGCAAGAGGGATTTTACTACTTTGACTGTATTTGACTTAAATAGTTTATTGCACAATTTTTTTTTGTTCTTTTATTTCATGCATACTAGTTAGAACTGAAAAAACCTGAAAACTGTACAGGTTTTTTTTAGAAATTAACTTTGTAGATATGTTTTTTTCTTGGTTTTCTCCACAGTGTAGTATTCCAAGTTGAAGCAATTTCTTGGTTTTCTTGGAACATATCTGTCCCATATGTTCTGTATTCATATTTACCTGACAAATACCCAGCTATTAGGCATTTGTCATTTGGTTTTCATTGTTTGCATTGTTATTTCTGTGGGTAAACTGTTTAGCTGTTTATATGTAGGAGTTTAAATAATGGAAGATTCATTGAAACTTTTAATCATTCCAGAGTATTTTGTGAAAAATATGAAAATATATCAAGTTTACATTTAATGATTAAAACCATTGATGTTAATGATAATGTATATTTGAAATGATATCTATTTATATTGGTAAAGAGTTAAACAAAGCATCAATTCTTACTTAGGAAGGCAATACAATGATCCTAATATAAGCACTTTATTCTAGATAAGTGCATTTTTGAACTGCACAACCAAAAATGAAGAAGGTATATAAAATTTAAATCCTCTTAAGGATAGTCACTTCTTGAGAAACATCAGCATTGCGTGCTTTCAGTCCACATCCACTGAGAAATTAAATGAAAAATCATGTCGTTCCCAGGCAAAAAAAAATTCCTTAATTTAGCTAAAAGTGTAAATACATATCTGCTAATTAAAAATCTTATTAGAGTGTTATTAGAATTTCCCAATACACGAAAAAGCAAATCTTAAGTTCAAACAGAAGGCTAAGCACAAATGCAAATGCATACCCATATCTTCCCTGGAAGGAGTAGCAGCACACAAATCAAAGACGTTTTTTATCTCTCAGTAAGGATAATGGCAAAACCCAATAGTGGTTTAGTTAACCTTGAACTTTATTTTATTTTTTAAATTATAAAATTACCTTAGTGAATTGACACTTCAATTTCTATATTTTCTTGCTATTAATATGTTTCTGTTCTGACATCGAAACTCTTCCTTAGTGAAGGCATCTAATAATTGTTGAAACTCTGGAGACTTACTAAGAGGAAAAAGGAAACAGATGTTGCTGTGTCCTAGACTCTGACTTCTGTTTCTCCTAGAAATCTTTTGACACCATTGTTGCAGTGCTTAGGGAACAGCAAAGCAATGTTCCTCATATGTGGGAGAAAGAATATAGATTTCTTGCTGTGTGCTTGCTTTTAAACATAGCCAACCAGAATGTCTTGAATTGAATCCATCAGGAAAATAAGACTAGAAAGTACATTTTTTTCTTAATTTCTCTGTAGTCCAATCTCATATTATATCTGTAAAGTTGCATCTGCAGCTTTGGTAGGATTGAGGACAGTCTGATTAACAATGTCTGTCTCAACAAAGTGCAGCAGTCCCCCAGCTGTGAGGAAATTTCCAGTGATTCTCAAATTTCCAGTGATTCTCAGATTGGTATGATGCAGGTCAAAGCTGCTCAGCTTGCTGTCAGTGCTACAAAGGTGGCAGATGATGGATCGAATGCTGATGTGTTTTTTGGCTGGGAGTAGGTCAGTGGTACTTACCAAACTGTTTAGGCTGCTTTATATTATCTTTGGACACTTGAATTTTAGGACACATTCTTTTAGACTGCAGACAAGTGACCTTCCTGGTTGGGAAGGGTACATGAAGAAACAGTTATGGCAATTATTACTTTTTTTTTTTAGGAGGGAAGGATAGAGTATCTGATGTTGAGGCCATTGGATAAATTTTGCTCAGGAAGTTGGTTTCTGCTGCTGATAATCAAATTAATTAACGATTAATAAGCAATTTGGATTGGATAATGATCCTTGCTTCGTTGCTGCTTTGAAGTGGTTGGAAATTATATTGTAATGCCCTTGCTCAGAAAGCACGAAGTTTTGGGCAGTTCTCTGTCTTTTCAAGATACCATCAATCAGTAGGTTCCCATCTTCTTTCTGCTGTTGGGTACGTGCAGCAGCTATTAGTGTGCTAATGTAATGACTTTTATCTGATGTACTTCACTCAAATGGTGGTGCTGGACACAGGAGACATGCTCTTGATTAGCTGTAGTGAGATGACCCAATCTGCAGCCAGGGCAGTGCTTGTACAAAATGTGTAAGCTGTGGTAGAGATAATCTAAGGAGAAGAACGGGATTTTTTTCTGATTATTTCTTTTAACTGATAAAATGTCAAACATATTGGAAACTTCCATGTTTCTACAGTCACTTTTCTATCCAGGTCACACAGTTGAAGTTGTGATTGCCAAAATCTGTAAGCTCAACAGTAAAAAAGTCCTGAGATAGAGCCCTCTCTAATGGTGTTCAGTGCAGCCCTGGGATAAAGAGAATCAGATCTTGTCAAATTTGCCAGCACATTCCAGTATCATAATTTTACTAATCTGGAAGTCTGCTTGGAAGTGCTGGGGAGGCCAGCCATCCAGTTTAAGTTGGGACAGTCTCGTAGCTCAGTGGATAATAAGCACAGAACTTAGGTCTATGAGTGACAGGAGCAGGGGAAGAGTGTCCTGCCATTTGATGTATTGCTGTTGTAATTTTAGCCTGGATTCCCATGGAAAAGATGTATTCACCAACCATGTTGTGTGACTGTCAGGTCATCTCACACAGAAATTTTTGAGCCATTTGTCAATATGACATTGAAGTCACAAATATGTTCTGGTCCTGTGTGTTTTATGAAGAGAAAGGAGTGGAGAAGGGCAAAAGCTCTGCATGAAGTGAAAGATGTGGGGCGACTTCATGTGTTTCAGGCAGGAGATGTTGTCAGAGTCCCAGCCACGTGAGATGATTGAAGAAGAGCTCACAGTGAAAGATGAGGTACATCTCTTAAGAAACCAGACTTCCTTCATTGTACTGACTACAGTGATATTTTTTAGATGGTAACAATGGCATCCAGAGTAGCAGGAGAGATGTTAAATCCTATTGTCAAGCACCCTTTATATAGTCTGAGGTCTAAAAGCAGGGACTTTATATTCTGTCAATACTATAAAGCACTGCACAGCCTGGGCAGGCATTTTTCAGAAAACTAATTTCTAACAAAATTCAGGGGACAAAGCTTTGTGCCAGCCCATGAGCTGCTGAATTCTTGCCTACTAACCACAAAGGATACCTCTGCAGATTGCTTTGATGGAGCTCTGTTCCTCTGTGGCCTTTTGACGATTTGCTATTCCTATAGCACACAAATGGGTAGTAAAGTGTTGCACAAAGCAACATTTCACTTGTCAGCTGCACCCCGGCTGTTGATGCTTCCCACTAGGGAGCCATTGAGTTAAATGCAGCATAGTCAGCTGGATGTATTTTTCTTCTCTCCCATGCAATGACTTCACCTCATTACCTCCCAGGTGAAACTGGATCTGTCTGCATCAGCAACCTGCTTCTGATTTCAAAGAATGAGTTAGAATTTATGACTGTTGACTGTGTGAGGCAGGGACATTGGAGCACTAGCCTGTTTTGAATGTATTAGACCAACTTTCTGTTGCAATCACTGCTTCTGGAATTAATTGTTGGGCTTTCTTGGTCAGTTTTGTTTTCAAGTACCACAGTAGAAAGTTGAAAAACATAGGAAAGGAAAGGGCAACACTACCAAAGAAAATTTAAACTCTTCCCTGTGACTCCTGAGAAATGGCACAGTAGTCTTAGACGTAATGTTCAAATAGTTCTTGAAGATCTCCATTTATCAGTTTAAGAAGTGTATTGCTAAAAATTGAAGTATGCAGAACATAAAAATCCATTAGTAAAAGAAGGGGGAATCATATGCTTCTCTGCTCTAGCAGCTTAGATAACACGGGCTGAATGCTTTTAATTGCCTTTGTAAGATATGTTTGAAAATTCTGAAGCAGTTATTTAAAAATATGTAAATCCTTTCATTTCTATGGAGATGAGCAGTAACAAATAATTACAAGTGTAGGCTAGGATCTAGTGTATCTACAATTAAAAGCCTGTGCTCTCCCAGGGTGTCTGCATTTCCAGAGCGACTGAATCCAGACTGCCCAGTGAGAGATTCCTTGGCATTCATCTCCTCGTAGGCTAATCCTACACTGACAGCTTTTAAGAAGAAATCTTTTCTGTTCATTCTCCCTCAGCATTCAACATAACCTATTTAATGCAGAGGCAACAACTAAAATAAAAAAGAACAAACTCAGCTGGTTCCGCTACTCTAAAACCCAGTGTAGAAACTGAAGAAGTCGGATCACATGGAGCAGTTTCACGTGTATTTACGGCAGCTGCAAGCAAAGAATGAGTGGACTGAAGAACCATTCTCAGATTCTGTCCCCAGGTGTTGTTTCATACTTCTGCATGCAGTGCTATTTGCAGCACTGCTTCTGACAGGCCCCAGGTGGGAGAAGCACTTCCCACAGAGCCCTTGGGAGCGCTTAGTGTGATGGTGCTCTACCAGGCTGCAGCCTTGTTTCTATTTCCCTTGGAGGTTACCAGCTCTCCATTAGCAACTGCTGTGATGACACAAAAATACCATAAGTGTGATACAGATCTCTGGAGACAAAGAGCCTGGGGAAGTGGACAGAAGTTGTTTGGGGTTGTAGGGAGCTGGTTCCTCCTGCCTGAGGATGCCCAACTTCTCCAGCCAACGTAAAGATGCCTTCTGAGTTGCTGTTCTTTTTAGAATGTATAGTTTCTTTGAAAAATAGCTCACATAAATCTCTGCTTGATGACTTCTTAACTCTTAAGAATTTAATGTGACCTGTGTTATTGGGAAGAACAGTGTGATTGAGTTTGTCCTTCATTCATTAATCAAAAGTAGTAATCAGATCAAACTGATGTAACAATATAATTGAAAAGAAGGGAAAAGTCAGAAGCAGAAAAAGATTCTTAAGGAAATTAAAAAATGGAAAAAAAGATCAGCAGAGTAATTTCTGCAGATGCAGCTCAGTACTGTGAAGATGCCCCTTTCTGAAAGTTAAGTACTCTAGAAGACAGACAGGAGAGGATGCAGCACTAAGTAAATTCCCAGCTAAAAGCCTGGGAAGGGCATATCCCAGAGCTCAGAAATTCTGACACCAACTGCTTCTGCTATCCTGCTGCCTTGTCCCTGCCTGCTTCTCCGGGCTGTGAGTTCCTTGGGCAGGGATCATGTGTCTCTGCCATCCAGTGCTCTCGTGAGTGCTATAAAATATTTCAGTGCTCTGGTGAAATGTGAAAACTGAGAGGGCACCTTGAGGAGGGAAGTGTGTGATAAAAAATGTAACAGGGTTTTTTGGTGTGAGGAAATGGGACACTTCAACTAAACCCTACTAAATGTCACTTAATAAATTACTTAGAGTGCTGCCATGAGGCATGGAAGCACCGAGGAGGTGTGAATGGATTGTTGCCTGGTAGCTAAAGGGTGCATTTGAGAGATGAGATGCTTTTTCTAAGGCACATTCAGACACTTGAACTAAAATTCCCAGAGATCATTATTTTACACTGTTCTGTTGAATCTGAGACAAACTACTTCCAGAATAATTCTGAGTGCTAGAGCAGTCTCTGGGAGGTGCAAGTTTGGGTCCTTCAACACAAGAAAGGACCTGGACCTGTGATGCCTACAGTTCAGTGGTAGTTGTAGGTTCTTCTGATTTTTCAGTGCCCAGCTGGAGACAACCAGTTCTGCAGCCATTATTGAATCCGTGTTTTAATCATACAAAATTTAAGCTCTCCCTCTCCTCAGCAGTATTTTTTCACTGGAGTGGATTCAGACAGTTAAATAATTTAAATATGACCCAGACAATTCTTATTTTGCAAATAGTCGTTGAAAAGTATTTTCTCAGCCCTGACCTAAGGTAGTGCTAGAGTTTTCCTTCAGCCCATAGCAGTAAGTTAGCAAAATAGGACTGGCCCCCATTTTTCAATGGAGGCCCTGGTTCAGCTCCCCTCAGTTGGTAGAATTCAAGTATTTATGATATATCCTTCACATGACATAGGTTTGTTAGGGAAAAAGTGGTGTCACAGCTGCATTGCTGCCATCAGCATCCGCAGGGATCTGATGCACATCCATGGGATAGGGCATGAAGCAGCTGAGCGCGACAGGAGGTGCAGGAAGGGTCTTCAGTTTGATCTGCTGATTAGGATGACTGCAAGAAATGTGTGTGGATAGCTGGAGAGATGGTCCTTTCCTCCTGAAGAAGGATGGCTGTGGTCCCTCTGCAGTCAGCAGGGACCCCTGGAGGGGCAGCTGGGTGTGAGGGCAGGCGCCCAAACCCTTGGTCAGGCAGGAGAGGAGCACAGGGGAGGTCAGGAACCTCTGTGCTGTAGCCTTCCCCTGTACAGGCTTAACTTCTCTTTGGAACTGAACCTTTTCCTCTTGCTCTTGTTGAAATAAATAATACTCACATTTCCCAGGCATGCTTTTTAGGCAGGATTCTGTCTGGTTAAACTGGGGAGGACCATGGACCATAGCCTTTGCCACTGGGTGAGACTGATGCTTTCAGACCACTTACTACCTCCTTGTGATCCACATTAAATAGGGCAGAAAGTAACATAGTGCTGTGCTAGGTATTTTTTGGCAGAAAAATTGCGATTTGCTGATGGCCTTTCCCCAGTTAAATGCTGTACAACTACATTCTTGTAGTTAATATTTAATCAGACACTAATAGTACTTTATGCAGAATTCAGATGTGCTGGTGAGACCTTGCTGCATCTCACAGCTTAGAGCTGTGCTGCTTAGAGAACAGTTGTGTCTATATTTTAAAATGATACATTGACAGCTCTGCTTGCATCTCTGCAGTCATTGCAGAGGAAATGTATTATAACATAGGTAAACATTACTGCAAGTTGTTTTGCTCTATGAAATTTAAGAACACTGACAGAAAAATAAGAGCTTTGGGGGCTACAGTGCCTTCAGAAGACTGGACAGTACATTTAGAAAAATATAATGATTATTGGAGTGGAACTGGCATTTATGGGTTTGTTCCGTTTGTTTACTGTTGGTTACTGTTCTGAAAATTTTACCTACAAAATTGAAAGTTAATAAAAATTAGAGTAAGTTTTTCTTTCTTTCCTCTGCTTTCTGACCATCTGATCTCTTACCTGTGCCATCGGGCAGTGTGGCTTGATCTCTTGCTTTCCTGAAAATAAAACTTTGGACTGCACTGCTAAACAGAAAATCTCAAAGTCAAGCTATGATTAAAATAGTCAGTGAAATGAAATTGAAAGTTACATGTGTTCAATTAAGAATAATAATGGGGAAGATCCATCTTCCTGGTGAAGCAAGTGTTGACATAGTAGATACTGCCTTTCAGGTTTGAATGAGACTGCTTGTAATGTTTTTCTTCAGTTGTCATTCAACGCAGTGTTAATTACACTGTGGGGTTTCCCCAATGACATGTTTGTTGAGCTCTGTGTAAGTAACAAGATGATTATGTCTAAATGATTGGTAAATGTTTTGGCTGTGAGGGCTTAAATATTTGTATAAATGATTCCTCCAAAATCTAAGAAACACTTGACATCTTCACAGGATAACAGCTTTGTTATGCACTGTATTTTAGGGCTGTATTTTATTTGTCTTGCTCAATTTGGGAGTTTCTTGCACCAGGAAAGCAACCATGAGAATCCAATGGGTTATTCCAGCATAAGAAGCAAATCAGGATAGGGAAGGTGGCAGACTCTGCCATGAAAAGAAGGAATTTCTGTTGTAGCCAGAAGACATATGCAGCCATGACACCTTCTTCTCTTAGAGCAAATGAGGAGAAAATATATCTGAAGTTAGTGTCTTCAAGTACAGAGTGCTTCTTACTTCCATGAAATGGTTTAATAGAATTCTGCAAAGTTATTTTCGAGGATGAAATTTTGAATCCTGATTCAAATCTATGTGATTCTAATAGGAAGAATATTCTAATGATTTTCATTCTAAGGAGCTGCTGACACATCCAGTTAAGGAGATGTGTAAGAAATGTGAATTCCAGGGTGGTTGCCTAAAAATGTTTAGTGACTTTCCTCCAGTTTTTGTATAAATTAAGAAGCATGTCTTGGACTGAATTGAAAAGTGGAACAAAGGAATATGTGAAGTGGGAAAGAGGAAGAGAGAGCTTTAACTGGCACAATTTCAGGTTGTGCAGGTAGGGAAGCATCCCAAGGCAGCAAACAGGCTGCAGACAGGAGAGGGAGAGGGAAAACCCCACCTGTGCTTTGGGGCAGATGGCCTTTCCAGTCCAGCAGGCAGCTCTTATGAAAAGTGAGTTAGGGCACAAAAAAACACAGTGGGTTTACACAGTAGAGGATGCTGTCCATGGAGAGATCTGGGTGATGACTGAAATGGGAAATTCTCATAGCTCAGGTGAATGTTACTGCTGTGTAAAAACAGCTAATTTACTGACAGGGAGAAGGTGCCTCTGGGCTGTCAGTTCTCCCAGTGCAACTGCTCTGTTCAGACAAAGGCTTTTTGCAACCTATTAGCTATTCTGGTTGTCCAATAAAATGGGAGTCAGGCGTAGGACAACAGGCAACAGGCAGAAACTGATGTGCAGGAAGTTCCACCTGAATATGAGAAGAACTTCTTGGCTGTGTGATGACCATGCACTGGAACAGGCTGCCCAGAGAGGGTGTGGAGTCTCCCTCACTGGAGATACTCAAGAACCATCTGGTCATAGCCCCAGTTAACGTGCTCTAGGGGAACCTGCTTGAGCAGGGAGGTTGGACCAGAGACTTCCAGTGGCCCCTTCCAACCTTAACCATTGTGTGATTATATTCTGAGCCAGCTATAACTGTGATCACAAGTGATGCTATAAATAAATATTCCAAAGGATCTTTGGTTTTTGTGGAAAGCACTCATACAATTGTGTAACTCTCTTCCTCCCTCAAAGATCCCACAATCCACTTTATTGACTTCAAGAATAGCTCAGGGATTTTTTCCCACCTGCTAACACTGAAATCCAGCTGTTTCAATGATAAAACTTGGCAACTGGTTGGCACTTCAAGGCGAGTTCACAGCTTACAGCAAGGAGAGGGGCTTGCTCAAGCTGTGGATTGAAAAGGAAGCTTTGGGCATTAAACAGTTTTAGGAAAGTATTCATTGATAAAGCTGGAATTTGATGAGGACCTGGCAAATCATGTGGCTTAATGAGTGCTATTTGCTAATTGGCAGTAGTAGCAGGGCTGCCCTACTTTCTCATCCTTCTGGAATCTGCTGGAAGCTGGTGTCAAAGGTGGCACTTCATGCTGAGGTGATCTTCATTCTTATGTTTTATAACTTCTTAATAGTCTAAACAAATAAATTTATATTTAAGAAATTGGGTATAAATTAAAGTATAAAAGCAGAAGGAGGCAAAGCGGGTTTGATTCGTGCATCATTAGCCAGTAATTCCAGCGAGGTGACTGGAAGCACTGGAGTCACTGGAATTTTGTTTTATTGAAAATAAGGTCAAATGAGAATAGAATTGGATCCTTCTCATTTTGTCTTTCAAGTGTCTATTACAATAAACTTCATGTGACAGAGACTGTATATGTCTTTTGTTCTGTGCAGCTCTGTGCGTATTATTGTGATTCTGAAAATAGCCAGTAATCATTTCCTGAAGAATTGTCCTTTTCGATGAACTGCTGTTTATTTTCAGCTGCTTTTGATATGCCACTAAAAGCTGGTTTGCCTTTCATATATGTTTCCTCAGTTCTAGTTTGGGGTTAGGCAGCACAGGATAAATGGCTTTGTCTGGAATATGTAGAGATTACAAGAAGTATGAGGGAGAATGGGGTCCTTTTTTATAATAACTTTATATGGTTGGTAATAATGTGAATTTATATAATTAGTATTTATTATTGTAAATTAACAGCAGTATTTACTTTTATTACTAAGAGATTAGTACAAGATGCATTTTTTTATTTTCACTCTCTGTGTATTTATTTTGGAGATTTATAATAGGAGTTAGTTAGGAGATGTGGCTGAGGAGCCTGTGGCATGTTTCTAAAGACAAAGACAGTTTTGAGAATACTAATAGTTTGTATGGGTACCTGTGTGAAATTTTGTAAAGTGCTAAAGAATGCAACTGAAGGTAGTTTCTGTGTTAAATCACCTGTCTTGTATCTGTGGAAACTGTAAGAGAAAAAGCCTGATGGGTGCAGTATATCCAGGCCCACCCTTCTCCTGTGTCACATGTGGCAGCTGGAGGTGGATGAAGGGGCACGGCACTCACCTGGCTGCTGCTGGAGGGATGTGTTCTGTAGGTGGAGGTGTTTAATTAATTGCCCACTCACTTCTTTTCATTTGGGCCTTACACAGGGAACTTTGTGTTCACAAAACTAATTGCTCTACCACAAGCCTATAAAAGTGGTGGATTGTAATTTGAAAAGTAGCCAAATGCTGAGTGCATCCCAATACCTTTTCCAAATTTGCTTTAGTTTGAATATAATTACTTTCAGTGTCTATAACTTACTCTGTCAGTACCAGCATCACTACCAATATTAACTGTTTGGGGTTTTTTTTTTACAAGTCAGAGTCATTATAAGCAGCATAACAGTCTCAAAAGATAGCAAAACCCAAGTACAATTTAGCTTGTCAGGTGGCTTTCTGTATGTCACAGGAATACTTTAAAAATATTTACATTAGAGTGAACAAGTTACTACTTTTTAGAGCAAGAAACCTTTCTTTTTTTCTTTTTTTTTTTCTTTTTTTCCTCTTTTTTTCCTCTTTTTTCCTGTGGGTATGATGCTGACTAAACAGCCTGGTATACATACTATTTCACCAAAACACTTCTCATGGTACAAGGCTGTATGAAGTCCCTAATCTTGAGATGTCTTGAGGATTTGCAAGTGGAACCTAAAAAGAAAGTCCCCCACCCCGGAGAAGTCCATAGATAAGGAAAAGATGTATCATCTACAAGACAAGTGAGAAAGAAGCCTGTAAATAAGCACAGGAAATATTTTCCTGGTGAGAGATAGGTAAGGACTGTTATTAGGTAAGTCACACTGACAGACTGTGGAAGCATTTGTCCTGGAGTGACCATGTCTGTGAACTTCTGAACACTTTGAACCTCACCAAGAACCTCGGAACTTGACTGGGAAGCTTGCAGGCTCTGCAGGTCTGCGGGGCTCTCATGCTGCTGATAGAGTGCTTTGCTTTTTCCTCTGATGTTTCTGAATTTTTTGAGCTCTCAAAACATTGCCTCTGGGTTTTAGGGTTTTCATTACATATTCTGCAGCTGACTCACTGCAAGGTTGATGTGAGAGAGAGTAGGATTTCACCATAAGCTTCTGCCATGGTCCATTCATGCAGTTTTGTAATTCTATAAGACAGTGAATGCAATCCTATAATGAGATAACTAAGATTGAACTTTTGGATATAGTTACCATATTTTGGGGTTATATTCACTATATTGTAGAATTACAACTTTAGTATATAGAATTCAGAAACTTCCTGGAATCTGTGAAGCAATGACAGTACATGTTGAGAGTTTGCTCAGACTCAAGAAAATTCAATAGAAACTCTTGTCTACAAACTTTGCTGGTTTATAATTTGCTTACCATACAGAAATATGTTAACATATTTTACCTGGTGGTTTGTGTTTGTTTGTGTTTGTTTGTATTAATAAAGTGAATGAAAAAATAGAATTTTTCAAGTCTCAGGATAGAAATCTGGAAGACCCAGTTTGTGTCGTATTTGCTGTTTTAAAAGATTGGGAACAGTACTGGTCAATGTATTTGAACTGTGAAGGCTCTTGAGAGTAAATGGGCTGGTTCCTGGACTTGTGTCTTGCTTTGTGAGTGTTTGAAATACGAGTCTGTTGGAGTGAGGCAAATGGAGAGTCTGTGTCATTCCTGGGGTGAGGTGGGAGGCTTTTCTAGGGAAGTCACAAGTCCCATGTCCTTAGTGATGTGTTGCATTTTGCAGCAGAATGAGAGATGAAAGGATAGAGAGGGGAAAGCAGTAACAGAAAACATAGTAGTAATGTAATTTTACAAGCCTCTGTGCTATAATATTGTTGTTCTGGAATTGTTAACCCTGGAAACTGTGAACATTATTTATTTATAAATATAAATATGAAACAAAATCTGATGCCTTTAAAGTCCAGGTTAATGAAGTTACTGAACAAAAATTTTCTCTCTTAACCTGTCAGTTGTTTTTTCTTCCATTGAGACCTCCATAGCATCTACATGTTACCAACTAAAATCCATGGATGTGGGAAAGGACTTGGTTCCGCCTTCATTTGTCCCGGCTGTGGCTTCACTGGTCTCCAGGATTTTGCTAGTGGATAGAAGTGGTAACTGTTGCCACATCTTCAAGTTATTTCAAAATGAGAGTTAAAAAGTAATGATAGTGAGGGTGGGCGCCTGTGTGCACACGCCTGTGTCACGTTAAGGCTGGCAGGTCTTTGGTGCTATTTCTGTAGTGGCTTCCAATAAAAATGGGTTTGCTCTGTCAGACGGAAAGTAAACTTGACATTTTGTTCAGTCTGAGGCAAACTCTTCCAAGCATCCTATTGTCTGCTGAGGTTTATATGTCTACAATGTACTGCTACCAGATGCTGTTTCACCATTTCTGAGAGCTCTGAAAACAAGAGGGACATTTCTATAATTAATAAGGGAAAACAATTTCACTTTTAATTTTTATGATGTCAGAAAAAATCCAGTCCATCATGCTTTGTGAACCAGCTCCTGGCAGCTGCTGAATACTAGAGAGAAAACTCTAGCTTGCTTTCTCTTCAGATGATGTACCATGTTACTTGTTATTCATTAAGCCTGTTTTCATGCAAGTTCTTTAAATATAATTGGTGAGTGATAAGTACTGTACTGCCTGAAGGCCACTTTGATTCCTGTGTTTTAGTGTTACTCTTCTGCCACTGTATACTTGCAAGTACTTGGGGAAGAAATAATTGCAATGCAAGTAAAACTTGCTGAATTTTCTGACATTCTTAATGATTCCTAGGAAATTGGCTTCCAAATTTGTAGTCACATGTGTGTTTCAAATAGTGTTATCAGTAGTTACC
This sequence comes from Aleadryas rufinucha, assembly GCA_013397815.1. Taxonomy (NCBI): domain Eukaryota; kingdom Metazoa; phylum Chordata; class Aves; order Passeriformes; genus Aleadryas; species Aleadryas rufinucha. Next base: position 88,593 of record VZTH01019643.1, read on the forward strand.
CTGCCAGGAGAAGGAATACAAAGTTCCAGAGTTTCTGATTCCAAAGATTGTTTGATGCTTTGCTTTAGCTTCGTGCTGCAAGCCGGAACATTATCATGTATCTCTGTGGTGTGGCCATCTGCTGTTTGGGTTAACAGGGAAGTCATTTTGGAACTGGGCAATCTGTCCCAAGGTTTGGGACCTTGGCTCAAAAACAGGACATTACTGAACCAAGGGAAAGCAGAGTACTGAACAAATTGAAACAACAGTATATTTAATCCTTCCAGCTTACATTTGAACTTAACTGTCATTTTGGAATGTGTGGTGTTATACATCTCAGAAGACTGATTAGCTGTGGCTGCTCTTCTGTAGTAAAGATTAGTTATACTATAGATTTATACCAGAAGAAAGCTGTCCTGGTTGGAGCCCTCACAATGCAGGAATCTGTACTTCATATTTATATAAGAAGAAAGCTGTCCTGCTTAAAGATCTCACAACAGAGGAAGGCTGCTACCGAGATTTTAAGCCACCTTGGCACACTTACGAATCTGGACTGTTCCGTGGATTCCCTGGAGTAACACTGTCCCAAAGCCCCTGCAGGGCTCTGGGACCAGTTAAGCTGTGAGTGATGTGCTCCAGCAGAGTCCCACTCACTTAGAATTTCTGTGGGTGTGCAAGGACCGTGTGACACAGGGACTCCCTGTTGGAGACAAGACAAGGGAATATTTGCATTCCTGTAGATATCTGGACACAACCCTTATTCTCAGTCTGAATGCTCTTTACAGGGCTGTATCAAAGCTCATGTTACACTGTGACCTTCAGAGAACAGCTTTATGGTCTGTGGCTTTCCTAATGTTCAATGGAGGCTGACTATAGCCTTGTATGAAGGAGGGGAGCTCAGCTTGGGCAGGAAATGGCAGTCGAGCAGAACAGGGAAGAGTGTCTTTTAATCACCAGGGCACAGGAATAGCCGTGTTGGAATAAGTGCACACCTGAAGGAAAAATAATGATGGGCAGAGAGAAGCATCATTAAATATCAAAAGCAGTCATTTACAATGAAACTTCTAAGGAATTCATGGCCAAACCCACCAGCTCCAGAAGGCAATGGAGGAGTGAGATATGAGTCATCAAGGCGACATTGGCTTTGGAAAAAAGAAACAATCTAGTTTTGAAGTGAAGTAGAAGAATAGAAGAAATATTTTCAAGGTGTCTGTCCAGAATATGGTGGCTTCATATGTGGGACTTGATCACCAACCCTCTGGGTAGCCTTAGACCTAGAAGTGAGGACTTGTCTATGGAACAGTTACTATTCAGGGCATTTTTCAGCAAATCTGATAAAGGTTGCAGGAAAAAAACAAGTGTTCAGAGCAAAAAGCAGGATTTCATGGTGTGCTCTCCTGGCTGATCTCTGAGGTGTCCTGGATAAGAAGCAGTAAGCAACTAGACAGCTATTAATTTATCAAGTATATTACTATTTCATATTAGGTTGTTATAACATTTTATTTCTGATTTGTTACCCATAAGTTTAACTGTCTTGCCCAAAGCATTTTTAGAATCTCTTGTGCTTGCCTAGTGCTGAAGAAGAGGTGGAATGAGCTATCAAATAGCTGACAAATAGTGGTTGCTCTGTTTTCATGGTGCTAGTGGGACATGTAGCACCTCTGTGGGACTTGTGCCTCATAATGAGTGAGTGTGCAGCTCCAGGCTGTGGAGATCAGTGTGAAGCTGTTGCTGTCAAGTAGTAGGATTTGGGGAGGATTTTTTTCTGACAGCAACAATATGGTGCTGCTTCTCACTGAGGCATTGAAAACAGTCAAGAAGAATCTGTAATTTAACAGAGCTCAGATCGTGGTTAAACCCAGAAACTGTGCTCTGAACTTTAGTTCTAGGGAACATTCCAGCCCTGAGGATGGGAGACTTGTGCCTGAACATGGAAATATGCTTGACAAGTAGAAAAACTCAAATTCTGATAGTATCTTGTAAGTAAGATTAACTTTCCTGATGAGTTGACACCTTGTCAAACTGTAGAGGCTGCAGTCCAGAATGAACCAAAAAGAAAGGATATTGATCGAGTTGTGGACAGAGAGAGCACTCTGCTGCAGGACTTGACCGTCTTCTCGAATTAAAGAAATATGCTTTTTAAATGTGCATAATGTTTCTGTCTGCTGATGGACAGAACATAGCTGAGAGTTTAGTTTTACCAATAGCCACCAAATATACAGAAAGACTTGTGTAATGATTATGTCAGACTATGTTTTGTGGTTGAAGATGTAATGTCTTCATTCAAGTAGTAGTGAGGTGGGTATTTTCCTTCAATTTCTATCTATTGTGACACCAATATAAAAGGGAAAGAATGCTGTAAAATTGACCAAATATATCAAAATCTGAGCCTTTATGTAGCTGTCTTCTCAACTACGTTGCACACAAAATCCTCAAGTAGAATTTCAGCATAAATTAATTTTGTAAGTAAGTAGGAACATCATTTATTCAACTTCGCACAGTTGGACTCAACTCAAGACTCCTGGCAGTCTTGAGTAGTCAAAACCTCTGGAAAAATAGGCAATGAGTCCTAAAGATGGGCTGAATACCAAGGAGTGGGAACATCAGGTTATTGTAGCCTGGTTTCCTAATACGCTTTCTTATCACAGATCACAGAATGGGTCAGGTCGGAAGGGGCCACAGTGAGGCCGGTCAAGGTCCCTCTGAACAGCTGCACAGCTCTCTGGGGTATCAGCCACTCCTCCCAGCTTTGTGTTGAGAGTGAATTTGCTGAGGAGGCCTCTGCCCCTTCATCCAAGCCACTGATGAATAAGTTAAACAATACTGAGCCTGGTATTGAACCCTGGGGGATCCCACTAGGGACAGGCCTCCAGCTACACCCTGTGCCATCGATTTTCACCCTCTGAGATGTGGTGTTCAGCCAGTTCTCAATCCACCTCACTGTCCACTTATCCGGTCCACACTTCCTGAGTTTGTCTATGAGGATGTTATGCTGTTCACTGATGTCTAAGATGGCACCAGTGCCAGCTAAAGCTTTCCTTGTGACCGTGGCATGCTCAAAGAGCATTCTCTGGTGTCTAATAAAAGGTATGTCCTCGTGATGTAGTCTCTCCCTCAGCAAGGACACTCAGAGGGTATCTCTTCTCTACCAGAATGTTATTTTCATGAAGCTTGTGGGAACTTAGCAAGTTTCTGACCCCCTTGCACTGTCTGAAACCAGGCAGGAAGTCCAAAAAGTGATTGAGTTGGGAAAACAGCCACAAACTGTTGCAGATCTTTTCAATGTGGTTATGGTTGCTGGTGTGTTGAATCAGCCTAAAAATCATGTTTTAGGAATAAAGAAGTAATTACATGAATGGTTGCTAGGAAATGCAATAGAAATGATGGATATATCTGCTGGCTAAAAAAATGTTGTTTTAGCAATGTTGTCCATGTTAACTTATTAAGATATCATGCACTCTTTTCCACCATTTTATTCCCCTCTTTGAATTACACATCTAAATTACCTACTGATTATAGCAGCTATTTGTTAGCTTTTGGATGAACCATAGGAAATTTTTTCCCTTTCCAGCTAGCAGGGACAGCAGGATGTCCATGCTGGAAGCACTTCAACAGGCAGACTCTTCCCAAAGAATGGTGCAGTCTCCCGGATGTTTGGCTGTGCCCTTCTGTGAGATGAGCTGTGCAATTCCCATGCACTCTATGCTACTATTTCCTATTCTGAATAAGTTTTCTTTGCTTAAGCACCACAGTTGTGTGCTTAAACAAACACACCACAGTTGGTGAGTTACTGGGTTGGATTTGCTATTCTGATAGTTCCTACTGGCCTTTAGAAGAAAATGTGAAAGACTGTTTTTAGTATCGTAAATAAATATTTTTAATAAAGTTTATAAATGTGCAAAATGGATTTCAGAATGGAACTAGATTGCATTGTCATAGGGCCATTAATTGCATTTATTGGCAGAGATGGGCCAACTGAAAATTTGGTTGAAATATTGACATCGATAAGTAATGCAAAGTTGAGGGGTTCTGCATTTCTTAAAACACTGCATCTGTTGTAGGGATCAGAAATAGATGCAGCTTTCCTCCCCACCCCCCTCCCCAAATGATTTCAGAAATGACTCACATTCTTGCAGATTTTGGCAAGCTTTCTTAATCCCCTGTCTCACTGTGTGGCTCATCTTCCAGGCAAACTTTGCAACAGTTGCTGCCAAGCTACAGATGAATGCAGAAGTAGCTGGCAGAACCAGACATCCAGAGGTGAAGGACCTCTGTGTGTTTCGGCATTTTGCTTGACAGCCTCTGGAAGGTCTTCTGCAGATAGTGTTTGATATTTCCAATACTGCCTATCTGCAGAGCATGCAGTTACCCTAGTGATAGGAAGAAAGGGTTAGAGAGACAGTATGAAGAGAATTCTCCCTTAGTTAAGACACTGAGGAAGTGAACTAAACCTTGCTCTAAATGAAGTTTAACCTGTGCTAATGATGAAAAATGTCTTAACTCATCTTCAAAGCCAAGGATATCTGGCCCTGAGAAAGTGCCTTCGAATTAATTACACTGCATTAGTTAATGGCTATAAAATTCTAAGTCCCTTTGGTGTCTGTTAACAGGTTCCCCTGTAATTGCAGTGCAGTTTTCTAGGAGAGGAGAAATTGTAATTTTATTGTTTAGTATGTTAACCAGAAGTGAAGTTTGATGTGTTCTAAAGTGATATTCAGGTTATCAGTGTCAATTCCAGACTATCAAATAAAGAGACTTTTATTTTTGAAGTAGTCTGATTGTAGATTGAAACAGGTGTTTTCAGCAGTAATGAAAAATCTGTCTTAAAAAATGTCGTTGCTGAGAACCTGTGAGTGGCCAAGCTACCCATCGTCTGAAAATTGCTGTAATTGTTGTACTTTGATCTGTCTGTAAAGGATCCTGACTGTGGGAAGCTTAGTTTGTAAGCTGACCACAGGTTCTCCATGTGCATCACAACAGCTGTTGATGAGTTTTCTGCTCCTTATCCCCACTATGGCCCCCAAGTAACCTGCTTATAAACACTTCTCAATTAAACTTTTTCCCCTTTCACCACCTTCGAAGAAGGTACTATGATTTGTACGTATTTCTGGTCTCCTCTCTTCATTTCTTTGCAAAATGCTCCACTCCCACCGTTATTTTTTTTTCACTAGTGCTTGCATGTTTCTAGTGTTTGTCCCTGACTGGGCTGATAACATCATCATCTTTGAAGTGAAGGAGATGAGAACCAGAAAGGAATCAATCCTGTGTGTCCTCAAACATACAGCCTGATCACCAAACTCAGTCACGTTTCAAAAGAGGTTAATTAGATGTTAAACACTAGATGTCCCTTACATTTAGTGAATGACATTAACTTTTCTGCTCATGGTTTGTCAGTAGTCATGTCTCATTTATCATTATTTGTGTGAATGAGCTGAGGCTCCTTTCCATCACTATTTACTCTCATCCCATGCTTAACAAAACCAGAATAATGAAAAACCAAATTAAAAAGCACTGAAGAATTTTTAGCAAAGCATCAAACTGTAAAGACAAATACTGTCCTGACAGCTACCTTTGCTCTAAGCTGAATCAGATCAGCTCTTGCTATGCTTTGACTGACTCAGATTTAAACAACTTGATGTTATTCTATGTCTTTTGTTGTTGGAAAATGCACTTTTAATTTGAATATAAAAAATAATTAACCCCACCAATGCACTCAGAAAGGAGGAGAAGAGCTACAGGGGCCTAAGTAACCCTGCAGTAAAAGCATGAAGTGGCCAACCCTGTCCTGTCTCTTTGAAACAAAATGTTGTATTTGAAAAGAAAAGTTAATGAGTGTTGTGGTTGGCAAGCTGGCTGCCTCCCAAGCTGTCTGGAGGCAAGCAGGGCCTCCCAGGTGATGCACAAGGTTCTTGGATGCGTGGATGTGCTCAGTGCTCGCTTGTGAGGTTGCAAACACAGTGTAACACAACACTCTGGTCTTGAAGGGTAAATGAAGTGAGAAAATACAGTGGGTAAAGCTGTGTCAATGACAGAGCTGTCAATGACTTAGGCAAAGAGACTTTGGCTTTTTTTCTTTTTTTTTCTTTTGTTTTTTTGTTGTTGTTGGTGTTTACTTTTTCCTTTTATTTTGTTTGGTTGGTTTTGGTTTTTGTTGTTGGTAGTGGTTTTTTGGTTTGTTGGGGTTTTTTGTTGTTTTTTTTGTTGACTTTTATATTTTTTTATGAGTGAGTGTGCTTGAATTAAGGGGTCAACAGGATCAGAAAAAACCTCCTGGGGTCTCGCAGGCGGACACCAACCTGCTCCAGCTGCTATTGCGTGCCAGGCACAAAATTACTCTATACATTGCATTTTCTAGAAATCCCTTACGTGCTGCCCCTAACCAGAGCAAAGAAACATGGGCTGATTTGTATTATCTTTGTTAGGCTTTGTCTATCATGACATTGCTCTTACTACATCCTTTGAACAAGGAGTTGACTTTAGAAAAGGGAGACATTCTCATTGCTGTATGCATGTGGACATGCAGATTTTGAAAGCTGCTCTTTGAAAAACTTGAAATACCCAACTCAAGGCTGGCTACATTTTTAGTCTTTTTTTTTCCATTTTGTTTCTTTTTTTTCTCCTAAATTCGAAAATTACTGGTTTACCCCCTCTGCTCCAGAATGCCAAAAGATGGATTTGTTTAGTCCTTTATCTGAGTTTTTAAATTACATGTGGGACGTGATGCCACATGCTTTCTCTTAAACTACTAGTTTGTTTTTGCCCTGTTTTCCCCTTCTGGATGTCTCACCTGCTTTGTGTGTCTGCTGAATACTTTGTCACTTGGTTTCTGGCTAATCACATCTGATGAAGGGCTTTGTCTCTCTTGTGCCAGAAGATTTGGCTCAGACTTCCAAAGCAATTGCACAGGTTATTTGAAGGGTTTATTTTCTTTCCAACAGAGATAATCTTTATCGCATTAGATTTTACCAACTTTGTCCTTTACAACAAGCAGCATAAAATTAAACCAATACAGACTTCTAAAAAACTGGTTTAGATGTTGTGTTTAAATGTGTTAGAACCTTGTGTCGATTCAAGACCTATTCATTTATAATTTCAAGATAAATATTCATGGAATATCTATTTTTTTTTTTGAGCTGAACGTATGATTTAAAGCTTACCATATAAAGCCTGGGAGTCATTACGTTATACTACTGCTGTAAAGCTAAAAATATAATACCAGGGGAGAGACAGGTGGAATAAATGTGCTGTGTGAATTCTACGGACGCCTATTACTCTCTCTTTAGCAAACATGATGATAAAGCTGATCTTAATTGTAACCAAGCCATCTATAAGAACTAGTGGCTGGAAGTTAAAGCGATACAAATTCCATTTAGGAGTGTGATGTCCTAAAGGGCATATGGGTGAAGGATCACTCAGTAGCCACCTTCATCTTTCACTGTTTGCCTCCACACTGACTGCTGGCACATAGAAGGTGTGATACAAGCCTAAATGGAGCTTCTGATCCAACCTAAGGTAGCTGCTTTTATGAATTGAATAAAGTATGATTTTTAAAAAGCTGATGACTACTGATGAGGCAAAAATACTCAGGAATATGGTGGGTTTATTCCCAGAGCTTTGGTTTCACATTTATAATGAAGTTTGAAACCAGGTCAGTTTTATGCTTGCCTCCTTTTTTGCTTTTGTGGAAGCAGATATTTTTCCCACATCTGCTTTTATTCAATGCTAAGTTCTATATGGATCAAATCTTAAGTAACTTAGCAGCAGATTAATATTTTGCTGGCTGTGTCTACACAGCCTGTTGTGCATCACTCAGTTCCTGTGCTCCTGAGGGTCTGAAGCCCATGGCCAGTTCTGTGGGCTGAGCTAGTACAGTTTTGCAGGGCTTGGGCTCAGAGTCTGCCACTGGGGCCACTGGAACCAGGTGCTACTTGTCAGGGCAAGGACAAAAGCCGCTTGCTTGTGCCTGCTATGTATTGTGTAGATTCACCTGCAGAGAGACAGGAAAAGTCTTCATCTGTAAATAAACATTACAAACAAATCTGGACTTTGCTAAACTCCTTTTGTGCAGCAGAAAACAGTTTATTTATTACCTTTTTCACCATAATATTTACCACCATTGGCTAATAAAATATCACCTGTTAAATCTTTTGTAAAAAGAGTGAAATTTTTTCTTTCCAGAGAAAGTATTTTCCCCATATTTGGCCTCATGGTATTTAGTGTTTTTTCCTGCCTAGATGCTGTAATTTCTTTTAAAAAGTCAGGCAGTAAATTGTTCTATTTGCAATGTTGAGCACAGTGGAATTTCAGAGTTTGAAATTGCATCCAGAGGGATCTAGGCTTCTTTCTCTTCATCTCTCCGTCCCACCTTTCAACATGATATTTTGATCTCTATTACACCTTTGTCTGGGATTATGTGGACTGCAAGAAACAATTTGCCTGATGGTTTTTAAGCTGTATTACAGCTGCCAACATCTGGAAACAAGGATAATGTCCTAGACCAATGAAAGATAAAAGCATTTGAAATATTTTGTCCATTTTCAAGTTCTAGACTGGTCAGTGACAATAAAATAAAAGTTACAGGCTTTTATTTGGTGTGAATATTAGATGTTTGTGAAAGACTCATCAGTAAAGCATTTATTTTAATGCAGAACATATTCATGAACCTGCAGCATATTTGATGTGAACAATTCTATGACTCTATGAATTTATTCAGTGGCAAAGGATTATGAATACAGTACCAGGGGTGCTGCAGCGTTCACACCATACAATAGGAGCTACTTCTTCCTTTCCTTCAAAAAAAAATTCAGTCTCTACAGCAGCATGTATCTTCATCTTACAAAGCAAGAAGCCAGAAAGCTGAAGAGAATTTTTCTCTAAAAAAGTCTTTTTACTACTTTAACTATCTTTTTGTGGTTGGTTAAAGAGGTTTGGCTGTCATTGGACTTGCACACACACTCATCCCACTTCAATTTCTCCCGTCCTCCACCCTGTCAACAGTCACATTTCTGCAGGGTGAAGATAAAGTGTGGGGGAAAAAAAAGATTTGGGGTTTCTTTTTCCTTTTTTTTTTCCTTCTTTCATGTTTGTACAAAGGCTGAATGAATTTTCAGTGTTCTTGCATACCAGTTTCCTACTTACTAGTTGTTTTCCAAGAGCACCTGCAGGCCTGCACTGCCTCCCCTGACATCAGATTGGCAAAGGGTGCGAGAAGAGATGATGCCATCTGGGGAACTGAGGCAAAGAAAAGCAAAGTGGCTTCCCTAACATCAGGCAAAATTATGTCAAAAAGCTGAAATTTGAGATAATAAGAAACTCTTAATTTTTTCCGAGTTTTTCTGAAGTGTCTACAGTGCAGACTGTCCTCTTGGTGTACGTTTGATTTTTTTTGTACTCAGGTATTTTTTACTGAACCCTGTGCTCTGCATCTTCCTCCTAGCCACAGGCAGTTAGATATTGAAGCATATCCTAGGGTCACAGACAGTCACAAACAAGTGAAAAATATGGAGGTGAGAGGACAGAGGCTGTTTCAGTTAAATCATTCAGTTGGTCACTGAGGAACTGCTAGTGTCTCGTTCATATTCATGGTACCCCTACACTACAGGTACACTTATACTCATGGGAAAGGCAGCTAGTATAGTAGTCTACTTTCATCTGGTGAAGTGAAATAAACTGTACTGGGAATTGTCATTTTACAAGTGTTTCTACCTTTATGTTGCTGGACTGTTTCTTCCCTCTGTACTAGGCAAAGTCTATTTGATGTACAGAAATGGTCTGACAGTAGATGTTCTGTCATAGTAATAAATTTGCTGTGGCTGACCTGATGTCAAAACTAAGCAAAAGTGAAGCTGAGTTTAAACAAAACTTGTTTCAGATATTGCTACCTTGAAAAATTACAAGAGATTTTAAAAGTACGGGGCTCCTGTTGGTGTGTAGGTTTTCTCTCTTTCACCCAGGTCAGATTTATGTCTGCAGCCATTTTCTGTAACCAGTTGCTATCCTTCTCTTAGCTGGGCTATCTCCACTTTGCTGTGGCTGCAGGAGCACTGACATGTGCTGCCAGCAGGAGGTTGGGGCTTGGCTGCAGGTGTTCATGTTCTTCCTCATGTAATGTGAGCTCCAGCTGTCTGAAACCCACCTGCTGTGCTGGGAAAAAGTGCTGGAAACCCTTCAGGAAAATCCACAACTGCCTGATGTCCTGCCTAGATCAAATGTGCAAGAGTCAAATTTGTCACTTGGTCAGTTTATCAGTGGGACAGGCTTGATTATAGCTGTCTTTGCTGTTTGCTGGAGATGAACAACCAGGCAAAAAACCTGGAATGATATATGACTATGGGAAAAGCTGCTGAGAAAATACTGTCAGTCTGGAAGGAGTGCCTATTTGTTCTTAGAAGTCTGTGCAGAGCATCTTGTAATGTTTTTATGCTTGAATGTACGTCTCAGTATACAGTTGTGTGATTATCTGCATGACTCTTCTTTTTTTTTCCTTTCTCACAGTGCATGCCAATTAAAGGCCTTGGATTTGTGCTTGGAGCCTACAAATGTATTTGCAAGGCTGGATTCTATCATCCCAACATCTTCTCAGTGAACAGCTTTCAGAGTAAGTGCCTTTGCTTGAGTTAAAAAAAAAATAGAAAACAGAGCTAGCATTAATAATGCAGGGCTGCTTTTTATCCTCGTCAGGGTTATACAGTAAAATCCCAGTGGTTTGCAACTCTTGGATTATATAATCACTTAAGGAGTTCTAGCCCTTTGGTTTGTCATTCAAGATACTCTTGAGAATCCTGTAAAACATACCCACTTGAAGAATATTTGATTTGTAAATAAATTAAAAAACATGAAAAGAAGCCTTGCTAAGGGGAAATAGAGATTTCTGGCATCTGTGCTCATGCACAAGTATTCTGAAAATTAATCTACTCATTTTCTGTTTAGCCAGAGGAAATGAGAATGCCCTAGCCTCTGGCTTTGTGCAGGCTTTAATTGTTTTCATTTTACTTCATTTGCAAAGGAGAATTCAAAGGAGCATCCAAACTCTATTATGTGCTGATGAGGTAATAGAGATGGCTCAAGCCTGGGAGTCTGCTGGGCTGGATGTATGGATGACATGCATCCTGAACATGCCCAGGACACACATTGCGTGGTTCTTAGACTGAGTTGCCCACAACAGGAGAAACAGAACTCGGCTGATGCTCAGCAGGGAAAACAGATAAACTGCATGCCCAAAGCTGATGTCTGTTACTGTCACCACATGACCAAATCTCTGTATGGATTTTGTGCTGAAATTGTTGCAGTTGTACTGGTAGAGCTCACGCTGCAGTCACAGGTGCAAAGCTGCTGCTTGGAGGTGTAACAGGGCATCCTTCTCTGCCTCCTGCTTTCAGGTTCATATCATGCCCAGCTTCTTTGCACCATCCTTTAGCCAGAGGTTCATGTCATCAGCTCTCACTGTGAGATCAGTTTGTGTGAGATATCCAGGGAATGGCAAAGAGTAACTTTCACTGAGCTTGGTCCAGGACTGTGTGTATTATCTCCTGCCTTGTGTGCAAATGGCTGTTTCTGTTCCCCTAGAGAAATACTTCTAGTGCTAATCAACACTTAATGTGTGCATATATGTGTGTATATATATAGGGGATATAATGTTTCCTGTATATATTTGTAGAATAAATAGCACAGTTTGTTCACCAGTTTATCTGCTGACTGTTTCCCTTGTCTTTTCATATTGTAAAATGTTGCAGAAGGCAGCCTTGTGATAGTTCTATTTCTCTGGGCTGTGTGAATCTTTTGCTTTAGTAAGGAGGATGTTTGGCTCTTCCTGAAGTGCCGTGAGTTCTGGTGGAGTTAGGATTTAATTCCTTGAGAGAGCATATGAAGAAAAATTTCTTAGATTTTTGTCATACCAAATGCCATAGAACACATGCAAAAAATGTGGCTAGAGATCATAACAACATTGATCATTAGGCATGAGATTAATTTTATTTCATATCAGTTGAGCAAAATATATATGCTTGGTATGTATTAGTCACCTAGGTTTCAACTGCAGTCAGCATGAAGAGCATGGCTCCCATGGAGGGTGATTTGTCTTTAGATGGAAAAAATAATACCTCCATTTTTTTCTCCATTTGCTATAGAATGAAGTGCCTGTATAGCTACCTTAAAATGGCTATTTAGCTCCTAATAGAGTGAAATTTGTCTCAAGTAGGTTCGTATATGCTGATGTTGTAGCACGGGGAGGGGGGCAGTTTGATTTGTTGCTGTGAGGTAACCTGAGTTTTGAAACAGTAATGAAGAACTTTTTTAATTCATCCAGATGCAGCTCCATCTGCCAAGTTGTACAGATGATTTCAAAAAGCGAACAGTGAGACTGGAAAAGACTAAAGTAATGAGAAAAGCCTGTGGTTCAAAGGAAACTTGGCCCTGTCACACAGCTGCATTCTGTAAAAAGAAAAGAGGAAAAAATGACATGGCTAAAAAGGCTATAGTATGTATCTGGTGGTTCAAAATTATGTTAACATAGGAATTCTAGACACGAATTCTGCAAGCAGTTCTGACAGAAGCTGTCTGACCTGGAGATCTCTTCGTGGAGCTAGGTTGGTGAAATCTGATGATAAAAGAGATGAAACTGAATAGGAATGTTAATCATTTGGAAAGTATTCCTGGTGGAAGAAAATAAAGAGGCAGCAAAGATTTGCAGGTCTCAAGGTATAAGAAAGAAGATAGATAGAAAAAAATGACCAGTTTTGTACTCCACTCGATTGAAAAATTGGATTGTATTGTGTCTTGAAATGGGCGCATTTCTCAATGACACTGGGATTCTGCACCGCAGCAAAACATGGTTAACTACAGTTGCACGTTGTGTCCGGAGTGTCCAGCTTTTGAGTGGGGGAAAGGTTCTGCTATACGCCCAGATCAATGTTTTGGTTTGAGTCTGAAAGATAGCTGTGTGATATGGCTTTGCAGGGACGTTGAACACTCTACGCAGTTTACTGGTAGGCTCTTTGGGAACCTGCAACGTGACATAAACTGTGTCCTGTGTAGGAAAGATTCTGCAAATCAGTTGCTTTTTTATCTTAAAGCAGCATGGTGCTGCTGCTCCCAGGGAGGCTGCATGTGTTGCAGGTTCCCAAAGAGTGTGTGGGACGGGAGCACAGCTGGAATTCAGGCTGTTCTCTTACTGAATAAGAAGCCAGGTAGGAGGGCATTTCCCTCCCAAGTCTGCGTTCGTTCTTCAGAACTGACGGTGCCAAAATATGGAAAACCTTTCTATTTTTCCAACATGTGTTAATGAGGACCTTGGGTACTAGAAGGGCACAAAGTTATTACCATACTTCCAGGGTGTCTTTTGAGGTTGGAAATTGATTTTAGAAAAAAACCACGTGTCACGTACACAGGTTCTATTAACCTGTAAGTGCTTGAGTACATGATTATGCACTTTCTCCTAATGGCTCATTTTTAGGTAGCACTATTAGTATAGGTAGAATAGACTAACTGATGACTACTTACATTTTAACATTCCTGTAACACCCTTCTCCAAAGCACTTCTGTTGTCTACCTCATGGGGTAATCAGGTTTGCATTGGAAAATCCTTAGCAGAACAACAGTGCTTTGTTCAACCTTGAAGTTTGCCCTTTAGCAATGCATCATACATATATTGCAGAAATTCTCAGCTGTTGCTGTTTGGGTGTGGAACCTGCCCTGCTTGCACCAGCAGTGACTCTTTTGTCTGAATATGGGACTTTGCTGTCTGTAACACTGCCATGATCACATAAAAATTTCCAGGAGGGGTTTCCCCTTTGACAAGAATTCCCATCTTTTACACCTGCCCTTTGGCTTTGCTTCTTCACCAGAACTCACATATGCAGATCTTTGCACATAGGAAGGTTGTCAGTGACTTCAGTGATCCCTTTCTGGGGTGAAGCTTATGACCATAGCTGATGATCAGGTTTTGGTTCCAAGAGGTCCAGTTATATTCTCACCAAGTTACGGCAACTCTGCTGATGCAACTGGAGTGTTCCTAATTTATTCTGTTATAGAAGAGAAGCAGAATCAGCCTTTTGTTCTGCTCAGTGCTCAGCATGCGCTGTGCTCTCTATGTTCTTGTGCTGAGTTCTGGCTGGAGTGCGGGATGATTTGGTTAGGGACAAAGCAATCCCTGCGCTGGCTGTCAGCAGTCTGTGGTGCCATTCTTACTTTGCAGGAGGATCTCAGCTGGCAATGTCGCAGCTGCTGAGGCATCCCTTGCGTGGCAAAGTGTCCTTAGGAGAACCAGAGCTGATGAAGAGTTACCCTCAGGAGAACATTTCAAAAACAGATGGGCCAATCAGACAGAAAAATAAGGCTGGGATAGAAGAGAGAAGAGCTAGGGAAAAATATGGTAGAGTGGAAATAGATGAAACATTTAAGCTTTTTTTATTTTATTATACTTCATGTTAGTTTGTGTCCCTATTCCTACTTTCCACCTACTTTGCTTTGCTCTTTTCTCTTTCCTTTTTATCCTTTTTATTTTTTGGTTACTGCATTTTTTTTTTCTTCTTTCCTTTAGAATGGTATTTTTTTACACCTCCTTCATTTTCACTTTTAACTCCTGCAGCACAGTGTTTGCTTCCATCTCATTTGTGAGAGTGCTAAAACTGCTGCTGCCTTACACAGAGCAGAAATGACTTCTTGTCCATCTACCTTACCAGTGCCTAGAATCTTTTGTCATCTTTGAGGAGGAAAACCTTTTTTTATTTGCTGTGGGAGACGTGTAATCCCAAAGAACTGCTGAAATAGGAGAAGGCACAATGAAACGACTAGCAGTGCTGTTAGAGGCACTCCAGGCTTGGCTTGGACTGTCTGTGTTTTGAATTGATGTTACACTGACTTTGGTGAGAGGACAGGACCGGACAAAAAGGGCAGAAATGTTCAACTCTGCGTTGGGCAGCTGTGCCCTGAGACAAAGTCAGAGCAAAGGTGTGGGTGGGCGAGATCTCTGTCAGTGGTATATACAATGAACAGTTCTTTCTCAAGAATTTATTTTAGAGGGTCTGAAAAACATTCTTTCTTTTTGTCAAGGAGAAAAAAAAAAAAGAAAAAGGAAAAAAAAAAGGGACTTGTTCCTTATCACATTATGGAAAATCTCAAGTAGATCAAATTTTTTTGATCTTTCTTTTATTTGCTATAAGGAAGAATTGTACAGAATCACAGACTCCAGAAGATTGGAAAAGACCTCTGAGATCACTAAGTCCACTCTGTGAGTGATCCCCACCTTGTTAACCAGACCAGAGCACTGAGTGCCTCATCCAGTTGATCCTCAGACACCTCCACCTCCATTTGATAGTCAAAAGATATTCACAGAAAAATCCATCCTGGCTGGCAGTGCAGACAGTGCAGAAGATGTGCATCAGTGATATTCCTTTGTATACAGCAGACAATATCACAGAATCAATAGATTGGAGAAGACCTCTGAGATCATTGAGTCCACCCTATAACCAAACACCACCATAGATCATGGCACCACTGAGTGCCATGTCCAGTCTTTCCTTAAACTCCTCCAGGGACGGTGACTCCACCACCTCCCTGGGCAGCCTCTAAACATGATGCTAGACACATCTAAACAAAAGCTTGCTGTTGTGTTATGAAGTCACATCCACGGGATATTTACTTCAACATGCAACTGTTTATTGGTGTTATCCCTGTAGTATGTGATGAGCATCCACATGAAGAAACTCCCACATATGATTCAGACAAGAAACTGCTTGATAAAATGGAATATAATGCATTTGCAACGTCTTTCAAGGTTTGATGCTAGACACATCTAAACAAAAGCTTGCTGTTGTGTTATGAAGTCACATCCACGGGATATTTACTTCAACATGCAACTGTTTATTGGTGTTATCCCTGTAGTATGTGATGAGCATCCACATGAAGAAACTCCCACATATGATTCAGACAAGAAACTGCTTGATAAAATGGAATATAATGCATTTGCAACGTCTTTCAAGGTTGAACATTTCAGAAATAAAGTAAGTGCATCAAGTTTAGGATCATGCAAAGTTATCAAGCCATACCCATGTAATATTTGACAAGTAGTGACAAGTGGTCTCATAACTGTGGGGTTTAAATTATATTTTTTCAGTATGTTAAATTTTTATACTGCAAATAATTTATTTAGTTGACACAATAAAAATATATTAACAAATGGCTCACGGGGCTCAGGAATGTCAAGTTTTAAAGAGATGGACTAATTGAAGGGCAGCTATAGAAATTATAAAGGAATAGATATATGGTGGAAAAGCAGGTTGACATAAGCTTAAATGTTGAGGAAATGAAGTGGAAAACTTGGGCAGTAGGGAATGCACTCTTGGTTTGGATATGGAGATGGGAGACTGTGACTTCTGTCTCTGATGGAGGACGGTGTGGGCCTGTTGCTCTAGCTATAATTAAGAAAGTAGGGATCTAATGTTAGATTTGGAGAAGGTGGTTTCTGTTAAAGCTCTTGGAGTGATAATGGGCTGAGGTCCATGGATGTGTGCTCTGAAGAGAAATTCCAGTCCAAGGATATCTTCAAGATTAGTGTTCCTTAGAGGTTCTCCATCTCCTTGGTATGCCCAAGCATCATTATTTTCCAAGATTTCCATTCCTGCCTCATACAGTCTGGGTCAAAAAAGCACAAGATCTCTTCTTGCTGACTCCTTGTATCTAAAACTCTGACTTCCAACATGAGTCAGCACTATGCTATATTCAGGTTTCCAATATCATTATTTAGAAAAAAGCTCCAAGGAGAAATTCACGATTTTCATGAGAAATACCATCCTGTTCTCTGCTCACTGTGGGATGTGGGAGCAAAGCATCCTGCACTGAAGACAAGGAGCATGGGGCTGCTGGAACAAGCCAGATAAACAGACCTGAGTGTGTGGCCTCTGTCCCTTTCCCAGGCTTTTCCTGGCAGCAGATGTGTGCTCACGCGCATTCGGACATAGATTTGAGAAAGCAAGAAGTAATTACCCTTGTAGATAACCTTCTGCTTCAATTGTTTCAAGCTAAAAGTCCGAAGAGAGTTGCATCAGGCTATGTGCATGTGCAGCATAGGTGGAATAGGCTGTCTCTTGAAGGACTCAGCAATGTATGATTTACTACTTTCGCTGACAGAAGGAGAATTTTTGATTAAAGAAATGGAAGCAATTCTCTAGAATTGTGAAAAGTGAGAGGAGTTATCACACACTTTAACACACCACTGATTTGGCTTTAGCCACATTCTCTTGTTTCTGTGAGTTCCTAAGGTTGTCTTGCCTATAATAAAGACTTTCAATAAATTCATTTTTTCCTTTTATTTAACAGTATTCTTTTTTTTATGTCCCCTTTCTCTTTTACCTTTTAACTCTATTCATGGCCTGTAGGGTAAGCAGCCTTACAGGGGTTTATGGGCAAGTGTCATGGATCAGAAAAATTACGAATCCTTCTGTGTGCACTGTTGATGGGTTCACTTTGATGGATGAGATGTCAGTTTAAGAGTCATTGATTTTCCTAGACAAAATACTAACTTTCCAATAGGTTTTCTTCCTGGTGTGCTTGTGTGAACAATAGAAAATTATACTTAGTCTTAAGTGCACTGGTTTTGCTTTGGGGACAGAGTAGTGCAATCATGCAACAGCCTGTTAAACAAATGTTAATTAAGAGGGGTTTTATCTAATTTGAAGCTCATTAATTCACTAGATTGTATTTTTATACAATTGAGGAACAATCTGAAATAGGATCAGAGCTTGTACTATGAACGTTAGGTAGTTAATGGGTCTGCCTTTCATGTGTCTGTGTAAAATCCTTTCCTTATTCCCAAATATTTAATGTAATTTTTCCCCATTCAAAATTCTTCTTCATAGAATTTCCTGTGCAGATTTAGCCCACTTTAAGTATAACAGGAAAGCATTTGATGTTTAATAAGCTCACTTTCCCTCATATCTAGATTGGTCTGCATTTTCTGAATGTTACAAAGGATGGTTCAGTGAGAAAAGCAGCACTGGCCAAGCTATTTTGTAACCTAATGAGAGAGAAGGGGAGGGAAAGGCAGGCCAGCAGAGGACTGGTGATGAACTCCCATCCTGTACAACTAAAGGTGTCTCCCCTCACTCTTCTGATACTTTCAGGAAAGGATGCAGAAAATCGCTTTTCTGGCGGTGAATTGTCGGAGGAAGTCTACACCTGCCTGCCCTGCAGAGAAGGATGTTCTTTCTGCACAGATGATACTCCCTGCTATGCACAGGAGGACAAGTATTTACGGCTGGCTATCATCTCCTTCCAAACGCTCTGTATGCTGCTGGATTTCATAAGCATGCTGGTGGTCTACCACTTCCGCAAGGCAAAGGTAAACCCACGTGTTTTACTTTGATGTTCCTGCTCGCTGTGTGGGACACACCCATTTATCTCAGGTGTACAGCTTTCCACTTCGAGAGTCAGTTTCTCAGGAAAGGAGCTCAGCTCAAGGAGAGTATGGGATTTCCAAAACAGGAATGTTTTCCTAAATTGTTTATGTGGTTTAGGGGGAAAAAAAAAAAAAAAGCTGAGTAATTTGTCTCTTCCAATGAAATATGCTTGCATTTATAGATGTTAAGCAAAAATCAAGGAAACTATTATGTTCAAAGTAATTTTGGAAAATCAGACCAATAATGCACGTATCTAAGGGGACATGGGGATTTTAGAAACTTGGGATCTTGAAAGTTTCTGTTTCACCACTACTGGGGATGATGTTTGGTTTCAATATATTTGAGAGACTAGCTGGAAAATAATTATGGCAAAGAGAAATCTTTCTGAATAGTTGTAGTTCCTAGTGAGCTTAAATGTGATTCTATGGTTAAAGGTTATTATTTTTTTTCACTGAAGCATGAGTATCTTAAGCGGTGTATGTAAATTGCTGATGCAGCATTTATGTAGTAAGCTAATGAACTTTCTGGTTTTAGCTCACTGAAAATCTGGTAACATCTCTTGGCATCTCACTGTTGCCTGAATAAATGCAGAATATTCTCTGAAACTTCAAATTTACTAAAAAGAAATTAACTGAAGCTGGCATATATTCACTACCTACATTTGGGAGATGTAGATGTGCGCACAGTATGCTACATTATTGAAATTAATAGCTTCATCCACTCTCTATAACTAGATAAGTATTTCCATTTTGATTTTTGGAACACTTGATCCCCCAGTCTTCCTGATCCTGCACTGTCTGTGTTACAAATGCGTGGCTCATTTTGAAAGACTTTAATATCCTGCCAGGAAATCACAGAACGAGCAATAACATTCCTTTTTTTTTTCCTCTTCTGTTTCTGACAGTGTCTTTGTATTTAATAATATTGCATTAAATGATTCAAATTACAGACTTAATTGTATTCATAAAGTTTTTTGTTATGAAAAGTTTATTGCAGGCATCTGTTTAGTTGCTTGACATTAACTTAGCAGAAGAACTTCATTCTGATTTTGTGAGGTTTTAATCTGGTAATGTTACCCACTTTTAATGTCATAGACAACATCATGACAGAAGCATTTCTTGTGAGTGAAAACTATTTCTAGACCTGCAAAGTGATATGCAGCTATTACAAGCTGGACTTGGCTTCTTTTTTACACACTGAAATATGGGTTGTTTTATAGGAAATTTTTATGTTTTCTCACAAATAGGTTGACATCAGACACATGTAAAAGTGTGTGCACTCTTGCACTTGTATGCTTGCATATGTTCTGATATAGATATCTACTACAGTAAAAAGTTATATCTTTGTTAGACATAACTGAGAAATCTTGTGTTTCACAAAACCTGCTAGTCATGAAAAGCACATTTTTACATTTGTGATGATTAGTCATTTCTCCAGAGTAGTCTATGAGTAAACAAACATGTGGAATCTGAATCTTTAATACGAAAGCAATACTAAGGAGGCATATACACATCTTTCATTGTTTCTGAAGTGCTTTTCAGTCATTATGAAAAAGTTTGAGCTTATTTTTTTCCAGATTCCCTCTTACCATTAGAAGTCATGACATATGAATGAGTGAGAACCAGACATAAAACAAAGCATTCTTTTTCCTAGAAAGAAAAATGATGCCTTTGAGACATTGCAGTTCATTCAGTTGACCAGAGATGGTTTCAATTACAATTTTGGTACCGTACAAGAAAGTTGACTTTTCTCTAAATGTGTACCTCACAAGGAAAAGGGAAGGAAACATGAGACAAAAAAAATAACACGGTGATTAACAAACTGTTCCATTATGATTGATGTTTTCAAGGAATAGAAACTGATAGATTTTTCATTGCTTTTCATGTCATTCAGTTGAGTTTTTCTTGGATATTCCTTTAGTGTTCTTTATCTTGTTGGTACAGTGTGAAAAAGATCTTGTGTGTTTACCATGAAATGAGAAGTTGTATGGAGGCCAAACTTGCTGAGAGCAATGAGTATTAGCATAAGAAAACTGCTGGTTACATTGGGAAATGACAGAAGTTTGGAGTGAAGGAAGAAAACTAGTAACTTACTATGTACTTTCTGCCAAGGAGGTAAAATCATGAAAATGAAAGAACACGTATTGAAGTCTATTCAAAATATCTGCCTTTTTGAGAATTTCCAACTGTTAGTGAAGCAAACCACAATTAGGTTAGTATATATGTCTGTGATTAAAGTTGCTGTGTTAAACTGCTCATTTCCATTGTGCTGTGTGGGTGTCAGAAAAGAGCATTTTTTTGGATTCTCTCCCACGTGTAGCACTACAATATTCAAATGGTTGCAAAAAATAGTTTTTAATGCAACATTTTAACAGAAAGAATGGTGTACTGCTACTATATCAAGAAGCAAACTTCAAAGTGTTTAAGGGACCAAAAGATGGGGGTTGAGAATAAAAGATATTAACTTAAGGCCCTTTCAGTGCTGAAAGGAATGAAGAGTAGATACGTGGCATTTTGATCTGGCTGTTGATCAGTAAAATCAGAAGGCAAATGGGATCAGATTACCTCTTTAGTAGAAGTGACTGCAGAAGACTTCTCAGTGCTTGTACTTCATGGGGGTAATTACTCCTGGTAATTACTATCTTCAAAAAGCTAAGGTCCTGAAAAATTAAGGTCTGCCAACAGAAAGCACTTGGGAAGAAACACCCCAGGCACCTTGGCAGTGATATTGTGAGTATAATAGTGCACAAAAAGAATGATGAAGGTCTATAAACATCCTTTAGCTTATGATGGAAATGATAAGACATTTTTTATCTTAAAAAAATTAACATATCAGTAAGAGCAGATGCAGATCCTAAGTATTTTAGGGAAGTGAAGAAATACCTCAGGTATTCAGATCATACTGGTTGCACTTCTTATGACCAAACAGTACTTAAAATGGAAAATTGCCATTGGCCTAGTTTTGTCAGCAGTGTGGAATGTATGTGAGATCCAAGGCAGTTACTGAAAGACCAACCATGGGTAAAAGATGGAGTGCTGCACTGCCACAGAGCGTGGCAGGGAATGGAGACTGGATGAGAACAGAGACCTTCTGGACAATTACTGCCAAAGTGTTACTGACAAAACGTGATGATACAACTTTCATTTTGACATGATCTTTTTTACTGACCTAGGCCATAAGAATAAGACTCTACAGAGAACCTGGTAAATAGCAGCTTGTGAGTTCCCACTCAGATCTTGACAAAATGAATGGCAATAAATAGGCAAAGCCTATAGCAAGCCAGATGACTGGCTTTTAAAAGCCAGGCTTCTTCTTGGAGGAACTTTTACAAGTCTCTGAAGTTTTAATTCTCTTCTTCTAGAACTTCTTTAGGTTCCTCTAAAGAATTCCCTTCAGACTTCTGTCTAGAAAACTGCTGCACTATTTACTGTATAATAAGTTTACATTAATACAGTAGAGGAAGCAATGGAAGATAGGAAGTGTGACATCTGTGTTTATGAAGACTCCCCATAATAGTGACAAGAACTAAAGATCAGTAGGTCCAACTTACACACTTGCAAATTCAGAGTAATAGTAATAATAATAGAGCTACTTGGTCCATGGGCAAGTGTGGAAAGTGCACTTTTGTGAGGAATGGATGCCCTACAAATGTGTTTGTAGCTCTGTGAAGGGGGATTATGAGCATGTGGATATGAGAGTACTTCTTCCAAGGTCTGCCACCAAAAACTCTCAAAAGTTATGGTCTCAAGAGACTAGGTGAGCTGCACTATTTTTAGGTAACCAAGGGATGGCAGAGGAAAAGACAGGGCAGGAAATATGGTATAAAATCATGTACAGCAGGGAGATGTGGATGTGTGAACATATATATACATATATATTCATGGTTCCTCTTATGGTATCACTGGAGGGATTAAGGATCAAAGGATCTCTCAAATGTTTTAAAAAGATGAAGTACTTGCATTACACAACTTTTAGTTGCTTTATGTCACTGATTGGCAAAGAATATCATAGATCCCAAAGTATAAAGCAATTCAAACAGGAAGGAATCATGGAAGATATTTCTATATATATATTTCTGTATATGTTTCTATATTTCTAGGGTGTTTAAACACAGTGGTTTTGGTGAAACATCTGGTGCCACAAGGCCATAATTTTATTGTTGAAAACTTGGAGGACAGATCAGGAAGGATCATTCTCTGCTTCTTTAATAATGCAGCACAGACTGTGAAGTGAGGTAGGACACTAGAGTCTAAATCAGAAAATCTTTTGTTCTCTTGGCAAAGAGTCATTATGTCAGATTTCATGTCTTTTTTAAAACCTTGTAGATACTCTTGTGGACTTGCATATCTGATAGGTGGCAAAACAAAATTCAGCTTGTTCATTCAAAACACAGTTGGTCCAAACTACTGGTACCACTGACCAATCTGACCATTGCCAACCTGTAAACGTAACTGCAAAGTAGTGACTTCAAGCTGCAGTTGGAATTGGCCAAAAGAACAAAATGGAATGGCAAAAGGATACTGTGACAAAGCTCAGATCAGTGCTGAGGAATTCATTTGAGGCTTTGTCAAACACAGGTGAAAGTGACACAGCAGCCCGGAGATCAGCTCAGTAGCAATGGTATTAAACTGGAAGAGTCACAACTGGAGAAAGTCACAGACAGAAAATGTGGCCCTTTGCCAAGAGAAGGAAGAACTCCAAAATGATAAGAACAAAAAAAAATTTGGAAGAAGGCACAGAAGGAGTAGCAGAAGCTAAACCGCTAGTGAAAAGCTTTGTAGGGAAAGTCAGAAAAAAAAGAAAAATATAACAGATAAAGAGGAGATGCTACTGCTGTAATGGGAAAAGACGAAGCATTTCAGTGGGAGAGTAAATGGGGGAAATGTGCCAAACAAAGAGAAAAGAGGAAAAATTACTCATAGCTAATACAGAAAGGAAATCAGATGTGTGGATAACTTCAAAGAAATCTTTGCTCTGGATAGCCCTTATGCCAATCAGTAGTAAAAGCTGGAAGCCTTGAAGCCTGGCAATGACACAAGGTGCAAGAGGCTCAAAAACTCAAGGGAGATCAAAATTTGTGAAATCCCATCAGAAAAGCTGACAGCACCTGACAGCACCAGTTTAATGACAACTGAGGGAGTTGTGTGATGAAGCCTGGGAAAAAGAGATTTTTCCTCAATAGTGAAAATGTTGGAATTCTATTTGACTGCTCTGACAGAGCAATTTTCCTGAATCTGCCCTGGGAAGATGGTGAGGCTTCAGAGAAGTAAAGGGACACTGGATGCAAAACCAGGAACAGGCTCAGTGCTTCTGATGGTCGTGATATGTGTCTTAGCAATCACAGAGTCTGTTAAGGAAAAGGCTCCTCTTATTTCCTTGGTTTCCAAAGGCTTTGACAGAGTAGGAGTACAAGAGGATCTTGCAGAACAACTTTCAGCCTTACCAAGTCAGATTTTTATGGCTGTATACAGAGGTGCAAAACATCCTCTAAGCTGAAGAACTAAGGAACAAAACAGCTCAAGGTGATGCTAGCAAACATCTTTATGTGCTGTGGCATTATTATTGATTGAATAATGCAAACTTCACTACAAAAAACATGTCCAAAAAGCATGAAGCTAAGCTAACAAAAGTAGCTGATTAGACAAGGACAGAAATCATGGATGTTAAAACAAATATTCTCAGAAATGAGAAACTGAACAGTGATTTTATAAGAAAAAGTATCAACAAAATAGGAGAATTCACCTGTGTGAGTAGTGCTGTGTTGACCAAGGGAGAGCTCAAACAGGGAATGACCAACTGCCGTATTGATTACATGCAGTGTAAAGGTAGCAAAGCTATTGGAAAGAAACTGAACATTTAAATAAATATTAATAAAAATCAGATTTTTTTTTTTTAATTTCAGACTTAACATAGGGCTAAAAATCTACCAGAGCCTTAAAGAGAAAACCAGCTGCGTTGTAATCATGTTTTTGTAAAAGTACTGGACTGTGGAAGGACATTACCTGCAAAGAACCTAAAGGGCTCATCAGTTATCAGGCTGCCTTTTCAAATGAATCAGAAAGAAGAGCTGAAAATAACTGACCTTTGCATAGCAGCCTACCAACTCAAACAGGGAGCTCTTGGGTGGAATACAACTGCTGTGAGAAATTGTAAGTGCCCTTAAGAAATGCCAAGAACCTCTACTGGCAAAGAGAACAGAGAAGCTGATCTCAGCCATAGAGTGGAAGAGACTAATTGCTACTTTGTGATGAAGGAGAGATGAGAATGTGCTTCCAGCCTTGACTTATGCTAGACCTTTTCAGAAGGGTCTTGTTGGCTGGGAATTCTCTTCAGATCAATGCTAAAGGCTTCAGAGTAGTTGCACTAAAGCCAAACTACTTTGCTCTCATCTCACCACCTTGTGGTGCTGCCAGGTTCTGAAAATAGGGGAACCAAGGGCGAGTGTGGGGATCTGGTCTTTCCATCTTCCTGATGTACCTGTGGCCAGCATCTCTGGATGTAAATCCAGCAAGTCAAGGTAAAATTGGTAGCAGTGAGCACGCTTGGAAAAGGTTGTTTTCAGCTCTGTAAAATAATGGAAAAAATGCCTGGAGTTCGACACTAATTTGGAGTGGTGTTGTCATATGGCATTAACAGTGATGAAGGACTGTGATAGAGCCCATTGGAATGAAGGGCTTTGCCCTGTTCAAGACCATTTCCAATCCCAAATATTGGAAACTTTNGATAAAAACTCACTGTTGGCAGGACCACGTGGCTAATCATCAATAGGAATAAATGATTTTAACTCTCTTGAGGAAACTGGGAAAATAATAGCTACAGACTTTTTTTATATGGTTTTTATTCCATCGAATACAGATTTTCCGTTTGGAGTTCAGGGTGGCTAGATGCAATCTGCCAGCACTATCCCATTTTTCCATTTAGTGTAAATATATTTAAGTGTTCTGCTAAATATGATTTCAAAACTGTGAAGATGGTCCCTAAACTGCAATTTTAACACTGCACAGAACTGCATGTAAATGGAAAGGCAACATGCAAATTTATGCTGTAGTTCCCCTTTCTAATACTGAGAAATCAGGAATGTCTTTTCTCCCTTTCTGCAGCCGTGATAGGATACAGTAATTCAGAGTGAGGTAATCACAGGCTATTGATGTGTGATACATCTTTAAATATTAAAGCATGCTGGCTTTGCAAACATACCTCTTTTTCTAATGTAAATCAGCCAATCCTTTTTCCTTTTTTTGACTCCACAGTGGCATCTCGATGTGCTTATGCCTGGATGCCTTTCATCTTTGGTGCAAATTCTGCTTTTTTCTCCCTAGACACCAATTTCTGACATTTCAGCTGAAGTGGAAATTTGATAGAGGCAAGAGATCTTGCGCAGATGGAGCAGCTGCCTTTACATACTGTGCTGGTGGGCATACCTGATAGTTCACTCAGCATATACACATTCTGTGCAGTGCATTATACACCCTTTCTTCTTCCTATCCTAGGGTGAGAACTTAGTTTCTTGTGATTTCTCAGGAAGTTTATTGTAGCCTTCAGGTATGCAACTTTAAAGACATTGCTGATGTTGTTTTCAAAACTGTTGTTTTTAGAGGAATTTGCATTTCCTTTATTTGCATGCCCCTTCCCATTTTTCTGTGTAGTTAAGATGTGCCTTTAGGGATGCTGTACTTTCTTAACTCCCACATAAATAATTTAAGAGTGCCATGTTGGAAAGATAAGAAGTGGAGGGGCTGTTGGCCTGCAGCAGCAGTTGTCTCAGGGAGGATGTTCTGGCTGCTGGAGTTCCCAAAGACAGCATGCATTGGTGGGCATGGCTGCAGTGGTGGCATTGCTCTGTGTTTGCAGGATATTGTGTGTATTCACTTCATAAGGCCAAGGGTTTCACATGAGTATGTATTTGCATTCTAATACACAGCTTAGAGGCATTAAGTACTTGTGAATAGAAAAATAAACTACAGACACTTTAGGCCTAATGAAAACTGAAGTGTGAAGAAAATAAAGATCTAGATGTGAAATATGTTCAGTGATTTCAGTTCAGCCTCATAAAGAAGAGCCAGTGAGAAGAGCAGGGTGGTAGGAAGCAAAAAAAAGGGCTCTAGATAGAGTCTACTCCTAATGGACAAGGTAGGTCATAAAAATAACTTTTCATCAATACTCAGCAGTAGCTCTAAGGATTCAAAAGCTACAATCTTCTCTGTATAACTTTATATTAAGCCAATGCTTGTCTGTACAAAGTTGAATTGCACAACACCTTAGGGGGCCCATTTGGAAAACAGTCATGGTTTTTCAAGGAGTGCACTGCCTTCAAAGTGATGTGAATCAGCCATGGATTGTGACACATTTGCTTTGACACTGAAACTGATTCCTGGCCTTTGCTTTCTTAATCTTAATGTCTTGCTGCATAAGACCTTGCAGACTGTGAATCATTGTTACCTTCTGTTCCACCAGTCCTCCACAAAACTCTACAACACAGAGCCCCAAAGTTCAAATGAATAGAGCTGGTAGTGCACTTTGAGTGCAGGGTGCTGGCCAAGGATATAGCTGTCACCAAAGACAAAGCTGTAGTAGCCTTGAAGGCATATGTTCATTAGATTCTATTACACTATGATTTCACTTATAAAATAAACTAAGAAAAATCAAGTAATTCAATTCTTGAATTCCAGCAAGTATTTTCCAACAATGACAACTATTACAGCATAGAAAAGTTTTCCCAAAGTTGTTTCAGAGTCACAAATTAAACTGAGGAAACGGCGAAGATTTTTGCTTGTCTGTTATTCTGTGATTCCTGCTGAGTCTTGTGCTTATAGCCCTTACAGGGTATCTGAGTAGACTGAATGGTCTGTCACATGATAATAAGCTTTCCCCACTGATTCTTTGATGCAGTAACTTCAGGACAGTTGCATTTATCTGAAGTTTCATTTGGGCTCCTGAATGGGCATTTACAGGTTTGCTGGGAAGAGACTTCCTATCATGTCAGCAGAATAACAGCAACATTATTTATTTATCCTGCTATTTGTCTTGGAGTTTTATCCTGCTGTGAGCCTTCCTTGTACAATCAATAACAATAGCAAAGTGCCTGGTGGCTTGCATGAGGTCTTTGGCATGCCTCCCTCTCTAAGAGAAGACTTCTGTCTGAAGCAGGCCTTTCTTTTTGTTTTAAGACTCTAATAGGACCACATTTTGATATTGAAAAACCAGTTTAACTAAGGAGAAGTTCTTCTGAAGATGAGAAAATAGGGTTTTTTAAAAGTTTTACTCAGAAAGAAGAAAGAAGTAACACAAATTAAAGATATGGGGAAAGAAAACACCAGAAAAAAATGTAGCATGAGAACTTTCAAGTAGTAGAAATAAAACTGTGTTGGAAACCTTATTCTAGGAAAAGTCTTGCATTTTTTACTGAATATTTGTAACTGGAAAACTTTTAGTTAATGGTACAATGTTCAGAGAAACTTCATGCTGGTTTTAATATTTTGGTCGGTTGGTTGGTTGGTTTTGGCTATATCATGTGGTATGAGCTGAACACAGATCACTCAGACTAAAACATATGCCTGCTCTTCATTCTTTTCTTCATTTCTTTGGGTGAAAGTTGAAGGTTTTTAGGAGCAGGCTCATCCTGTCAGCTTCTCATTAGAACTTTGTGCTATGAGCACAGTCAGATTGCTTTCTGCCTTCCTTGTCCCAGCCATGCCTCCCCCTGTCTGGAATAAAATAATGACATTTTTCTCTGACATCTTCTCATCAACTTCAATATAGCAGAAAAGAAACCTTGATCTCCTCCTGCTTCCCTCTAGGACATCCCAGCTACTGCTTCCCTGGTTACTGTAGCAACCTGCCTGTTACCAAACGTCATTCTGGGCTCTGGAGCTCACTGTGCCTCCGGCTATGTCTAAGCCTTGCCGAACTCCTTCTGAGATCTTTTTTAACACATGCTTTCTGCTAGTCTGCAGACCTGAGTTTATTGTCTCAGCTTGGTGTCCTGTGTGTTGACTACTGCGATGTCCTTTCATCTGGCCTTGGCAAATGCAGCCACGACCTGCTCCTGTCTGTTAGGAAAGGTGCTGCAAATGATTTACTGCTCTGCCACTTTGTGTTGTCCTCGTTGCCTCTCCCTCTTGACATCATACATGAGCTGTATATCTCTGTTTTTTCCAACTCCCACATGAGCTTTTTTCTCTCTCCTGATGCTATTTGTTTGATGCAGATGTTTCAAGAAACACCAGCCTCATCTTGTTACCTTTTCCAAAAAATACCTCTTGTTCCCTTCATACTTTCCTCATGCTTGGTGGAGGCTTTTTGAGAGCATCCCCTGCTCTTCATATCATGTCTTCAGATTCAAGTGCTGACAAAGTAGGTGACTTAGAGTGGGATACTGATAGGCTGGGACTACTAATTCTTAGTTCTGAAATGATATATTGCCTTGTTGTTCCATTGTTCTTCTCATCTGCCCTTATCCATATGCTGTTCCTTGTCTTAAGCTCTTAACTTCGTGCAGATAGTACAGCCATTTCCACTTTTTCCTTGTGCAGGGTTCACTAACTTGAAGCTTGCCTGGGGCTGGGTCTTTCAGCAATACAGTGATAGGAAGAATAATTAAGTTATGCATAGCAGTATTTCCTTTGAAGACAAATGTGCTTTTATTTCCAGTGAAACATACGTACCATGATCTAAACTTAATGAGAGATTACTTAGCGTAATAAATTCTGAAGATCTGAAAAATCTCACCATTTTTGGGATTAGGATTTCTCATATCCAGTCATAAAGTTTTAGTTGGGAGTGGTTTAGCACTTGGCTTTTGTAAAGTAAAAGTGAATAAAATAAACTGAAGTTGGATTTAAAATCTTCAGAATTATGAGGTTTTGACTGATTTGAAATTAATATAATGATTTTCATCTATAGTTCATTTGCCTTCTAAGTAATGAAAATAGTGAGGTTTTTTTTCCTTAATCAGATTTATTCTAACACGTCTCACATCATTCTTTGTTTCCTCTGAGATATTATGAATCTTGAGCTTTGCAGTCAGGTTGGTCTTTTTATCCTGTATTTTACCATAAACTATTTATTTCTGTATGATTGAACTACAATTTATACAGACAATTTTGGTGAGCTGTGGTGTTATTGTCTGTAATGGGTGAGGCCATGTTGAATAAGAAAGCTGAAATTCAGGTATTCTGAAGCTATTTGTAAACTAAACCAGGGAACATACTGAGCCCCACCTCCTGCTCCTGAAATCTTGTTTCTTGTTCCATCAGATTTTTTGTGTATTCCATTTAATCTTTTGGTGATTAAGCAACTATCAATATTAGAATGCATTTTATTCTTGAAAGTAATGTCTTTGGATCTTCATTTAATTTCTGTGTTAATCGAATGCATAACCTAGTGAAACAGGCACTTCAAGTGATCCAGATTTTTGATGATTGTCACTGTACATAGCCATCTTTTAAATTAACCATAAAGCTGTGAATAGACTGAAATTGAATTGAGGTGTTATTTACCTCATTACTGATTTTCTTTCATGTTTATATTCACCACTATTTGATGAGAAGCAGGTATTTTGATCTAAGCAGTATGTCCCCAAGGAAGGAGTTTCTGCCCTTATAAGAAAAGATCTCCCTGGGACATTAACCATTTTTATTGTGAGGGTTCTTCACCAGCAAATACTGTTTTCTCAAATGTCTGTCTTGTAGGTGGTGTATGCCCATGTTTCTAAATGCAGAACACCTTACCTTCATCATGATATATCTCAACTGGTTTCGTTACTTGCATAACAGAAAGGATCAAGGGCCACATGAATTGAAAATGGGGATTTCTTGGATGCCTGACATCTTGTGCACTTTTAATGAAATTGCTTTATGATTGATGGCCTTTGCTTTTCCTGACTTTTTTTCAAGTAAAAAGTAAATTTAATAATTATATTCTGTTTGAGTTCAGCTGTAACTAGTAATAGAAAAAAATCTGATCTTCACGTAAGTATTCTTCAAAGGCTTGAAAGGGAAATGAAATAACATGAGGATTATATTTATTTGGTTTAGGAATACGGTACAAAACCTGCAAATGCCAGAAAATTCTGACAATTTGTCAATACAATTTAAGTGGCAGCCCATTACTGTAGGCCTGTCTTTGGAAAATTTGCCTTTGCTATGAATACTTCTGTACTTGCAATCTGTATTCTATTAGGAGGCTATGATTCAAATAGGTTAAAAGTATTTGTCAGTGTGATGAAAGGTTGAGCAGGACCCACAATTTCCTCTTCATTATTTTACAGAGAAATTTTTAAAAGAGGTACAACTCTTTCTCCTTTGAATTGAAGGGTATTTCCTGCAGTTAGCTGGGAATGAGTTGCTTGAATTTTGTACCTCAGCCAACAATAATAAAATTAAAGCAAAGCCTTGTTATGGAATTTGACATTTATGTTTTCCTGGATAGCAGTCCTAATCAGTCCCTGAATTTATTATCAAGAAAATAAATAGCTTATGACACTACTGTTACAGGGTACTAACTGAGGGTTCAGAGGACTCCTTCCAGTTACTTTTGTGCCCACTCTTTAGTCCCCAGTACTCCTCTTCCAGATGTGAATAGTATTAGGATAACCACCACAATGAAGTGTAGTTCCACTCTTTTCTGCAACTCTTAATGTCAGTGTCTGGGAACTGGCAAGTCCAACTTCTGTCTCTTAACAGAAGAGCCAAATATCTTCCTGTTGCTCAGCCTCGGGGACAGAAAGAAGAATCTCTGCATTTTATTTCTTTAAAGTAAACTTCAACAGAGATAAAATTCCTGAAAATTAGCACTTTAGTTTTTCTGCACAGCTTTTTCACTAAGAAAGGTAATAGTGTCTTTGTGGTTAGGAAAAGGTGTATGGGATAAGAAAGAGGAAAAAGGTTCAGTGGGCTTTAGAAAAACAGCACATGGAAATCAAGACAAAAATATAGTAATATTGGAAAAAATTTATTTGTTGTGAAGGGGTGTTTTAGTAAGAAAAGCAGCTGGTAATAAAACATTTCAACCAGCTCCACTTCAGACTATGTATTTTCAACTTGGCAAAAATCTCTTCTCACTTCTGTCATTTAATAGAAGTGAAGAACCACCTGTTCCAGGAAAAAAAGAACATGAACAGGAAGAATTTTCAGAGAAGTAAGAGATAGATTTGGGAATACAGTCCTGTAAGGTCTCATCACATCTCCCATGTCTTCATGTGTAGAGTGGGATGGATCTGCCAGACCTGTACCACAAGGGACACAAGGGTGCTCCTGGGAGCACTGCAGAGCGAGCTCATTGCCTTCACATGTACCTTTAGCTACACTTTTTATTTCACTTGTTTTGAGACAAATTTTCATAGTAATTTTTCTAGTCACTTCAAATACATCATCTTAGCACAGCAGAGCAAACCTGTGCCTATTCTCTGTATTTCCTGGCTTCTCTACCATTCTGTCATGTATCCATATGTGTTTTCCAGTTGTACATGGAGTGGTATATACACTTTCCAGTTTAATAAATATGAATGTATTCAAAGTTGAGATCAAAGAAGAAATTTATCTGATTTTTTTTTTCTCTAATAGTTTCTGATATGCTTCATTTATCTGAAAGGCAAGCTCACATTCTGGTGAAACCCCCTTTGTAAAAGGAAATTTTCTGTAAATCACAGCCCTCTTTGGTCATTCATTATGTTACAGAAGTGGCAGAACTGTTAACAAAAGTGAAAAAAATCAAAATATGCCAACCTTTTCCCCTCACTAGGTTTCCATGGTACCATGCTCATATAATACACAGTGACATGTGGCCCTGGAGGAACCTGCAGTCTTCCTGGACTGACACCAAAAGCCTACAGTTCAGTTAATTCAGTATTGCACAATGTAACCGATACAGGATGACTTTAATTTTACTTTGCCTTTTAATTTCTTCTTTTTTCTCCACTATGAAAATACTCTGACAGTTGTATCACTGATTTATGTGATGACATTTAGGAATTCAGTGCTAATTAATACTGTTGTATTTCCTGGATTGCTTAGGACTGCAGACAATTGAAATGCAGAATCTTCTGTGCTTGTTTATACATCATTTCAGCTTTTGTTTTGTTACGCTTGATGCAACTTGGGCAGCTTCACTTTTTAAAATTTTCCTTTTGCAAATAATTGTTTAACATTTTATTATGACCCTTTAGCAGTGGCCAAGAGGCACACATGACTTTCCTTTCTTAATTCCTTTCTGTGATTTTTCACAGAAATGGTGTTGCTTTCTGAGATTCAAGGATAAGGAATGTCTGTTTATCTCGAAGGCTACTAATGTGGTCTGGATAGAATGTATAGATGGAAGACTGAGAAAATCCCAGGGCATAAATCAGTCTTTTACAAACAGTACTCTTTGCAGGCCTAGATAAATAAATGGTATAAGTAGCTAAGTATGAAAGTTAGTATGAAGCTAGAAACAAAATAAATTGCAGTATTACTTAGGTGTCAGCAATGTGCAACCATTGAGTGAGACAAGGAAATCCAGAAAGGACAATTTTACTGACACAAATAAGTAAACATAGAAGTGAAACCCTGAATGTGAAATGAACACACAGACAAAGTGGCAAAAAATTGTACACAAGATGAACAGCCAGAGAAATAAATACGTAAAACCAAAATAAATGCCAGTGTAATTTCAGGGCTGTATCCTAAAATGCCCTGATTTCTGTGAATTCCTTTGGAAAATTTTATTTGTGCAGCCTCTATAGGTGGACACCAGCTGGTGGAGACTTTGGGTTATCATTAGGTTCCTTTCTTTTGTTTATTTGCTTAAAAGAGCAAGGGCTCTTTTTCCTGAGGTGTGTGGGCATATTCACTGCCATGTATGTTACAGATGCCCATAAAGTCAAGCATTTTTGATCCTGCCCCCAGCCATGCCTTAGGGACCCATATTTGCAAAGTCTGTACAGTGGAAAATTCAGCTTTTGATAGAAAAAATATTAGTCAGAGACTGCTGGAAATACCTGTATGTCTAATATAAAATGTTTTTAATAAATTAATTTTGAAACATTGTGCTTTAGTTTTGGTTTTCTTCTCTGTCTTTTTAATCCCTGTTCTCTCTAGTTAATCCCTTCAGTGCTGGATAGTTTTTTCTTTCTGGACTTCTTGGGCTATAGTGGTCATTATGGAAGAAAAAAAAATATGTTAAAATCAAGTGTTAAAATATCTCTTTTTCTTTGCAGTAGAGAAAACCAACAGTTTCAAAAACGTAGTTTAGGAGAATTCTTATACTGCCATTTCCAACCTGTTTTTTTTTCTTTTCTCTACACTTATGCGAAAATAGTTCTTTGGTTGTACTAGTTTGTATCTGAAGTTTTGGGCTTTTCCTCATCATTGTGGATAGCATTAATCTCTGCTAGAATGGCTATTCCATTTGCCAAGGAATCCTGTTTAGAAGAGCTGTGATATCTGTAAACATTGGGTGAAACCCCCTGTTCTCCTGGTATCAAAGACCAAGGTGAAAGTACAGTCAAAACCTGGATTCAAGCTCATTTTGAATTCCAGCGTTGCTCCGTAAGCCACACTTTTTTAGGGCAGGAAACAGAAGTGCAGAGGTAGAATTCACAGAGAATGGTCCCTACCAGAACACAGGTGAGAAGAAAATCGTGGGATAATTTATTGTTACGGAAGAAGAACTGGAAATGCTGAAGTTCTTTGCCCTGGCAGGTTATCTTATCGTGCTGCCCAGAAACAAGCTTGATAAGAAAAGACTGATCAGGATGTGAAAGACTTGTTTAGAAAAGGATCCACACAGAAGTTACATGGAGGTCAGATGTTTTAGAGAATTTCCATCTTCTCTATATGAAGCTTATTTCGGTTGCTTTGCTGGTCATTCTGATATATAGAGATTCATTGTACATAATAAGAAAAAAAATATTCTTTAGTGGTTTGAGTATTGCTCAGTCATGAGAGGCATGAGTTCATTGACCTCTGCCAGTGTCTTGTATGATATTGGAGCCACTTGTGTAAGGGAGGGCACTGGCATGATAAAAAGCATTATCCCACCTACTGGGGTCTGATTATCATTGTCCTCATCCCTTATCTGGCTCAAACCCAGCTTCTTGCTAAACAAAGGTTGGTTTGTTGTGGCCATCCTCTGGTGCTCACAGCCTCTGCACCTGGGCTATACCTCGCACATCTCAGCAATGCAGCCCTGCTTTTGCAGTGGTCGATTCTCCGAGTCATTAACCCTTAGCATTTCAGTTTCTCACAAGTGTTGATGTTTTATCTTTAAGGTAAGGCACAGTTTCTCTGTACATAAGTCATGAAACTTACTGGAATATACTTTCTGTTAGGAAAACGAATTGATTTTTTTTGTTTAATTTTAAGATGTAAGAAAACTGTGTTGGAGAGACTACATTAGAATCAGTGAGGAAATGGCATAATGTTTTACAGTCCTGACAAGTTAATGAATCAACATCTTTGTACAAAAATTTCAGAAAAAGTAAATGCACCTGCAGTCTAAGAGCACACTCTATATTCAGTAAAATTGTAGATTATTCATACTTATCATGGAAGCCAAGTCATTAATATTAAATGAGCAAAAATATTCTAGGGACTTCTTGAAATTTAAACAATGCAGAACAAATTCTACAGTTAAATTCATGTCTATAATTCCCATGGTGCCTAATTCCTGACACTTGAGAGCAAATTTAGCAGTTTCAAATCATATTCAGGTGTAATGTGTGTTGAATAGTATTTAACATAGGGAAAAGATTTTTTAAATTTAATTTTGTAAAGCACAACCATTCTAATGGGCCTGTGAATTAAAGAGTGTGGGGCATGCAAGCATGACAGACAGCTTAATACTGTGCTTTAATAAACATTACTGTGGAAGTGTTATACTGACAAAAGTGAAGGTACCTTTATCAAAGTGGCACACAGAGAGAATTTTCTAATATTTTGTTTTGGCTTTTGTCTTCTAGAGTATCAGGGCTTCAGGGCTGGTGCTGTTGGAAACCATTCTTTTTGGATCACTTCTTCTGTACTTCCCAGTAAGTCAAACTATAACTTCTAAAAAAAATTATATCCTTGCTGACATTTTAAAACATTGTATGAATGACTCTAATGAAAATATAAATGTCAAAACGATTTATTAATTATTAGTTTAATCTGACTACAAAATGTGCTCTGTTCTGTAAATATTCTTAAAAACACTCAAATGTTTTACTATATTTGTAATAATTCTCCATTTTCAATTTAGTAAAATTGCCAGTGGTTTAATTGGAAGTTTTTGGGTGTTTTGGGATAAGCTGATATTTTGCTTTGGAAGACAGTACCTCTGTATGCTATGGCGAAAAAAAGCGAGGTATGTAAAAGGAAGACACTGATTATACCAAGTGTCTCTCTGGAATGTAGTACAGAGGAGATTAATTATTTCAGTGCATTATTGGCATATATTTTGGTGTTTCTGAGGGTATGTGGCATCTTCAATACTATGTCTTTGAGAAGATTAGATGGCATTACCCTTACACTGTAAGTGGGGAAAAAAAAGTAATTTCACAGTCACATGAGAAATATATCACAAAATTCATAGAAATACGGGTCCATTCTCTTTTCAAAAGTCCCAGAAAAACTGAGTTTGTTAATTACCACATAAACCCAAAACAATGACTAGATAAAGCAAGACATCAAAGTGTAAATTGAAAGAAGTTGATAGAAAGTATGCAGGTCAGGAGACAATCAGAGGTGGAGTTG
The DNA here is from genome assembly GCA_013397815.1 of Aleadryas rufinucha. Taxonomy (NCBI): domain Eukaryota; kingdom Metazoa; phylum Chordata; class Aves; order Passeriformes; genus Aleadryas; species Aleadryas rufinucha. Next base: position 124,672 of record VZTH01019643.1, read on the forward strand.
TGGACTGTTTTAAAATATGTTTATGTTCTCTTTCCCTCAGTAGTCAGAATTTTCTGTTCTTTTACAGACCATCATGTAGTTACTGAAAGATGAGCTGGATAACAAAACCCTTCAGTAGTTGCAGAACAAGTAGGAAATAAACTGCAGTAGAACGTGTGAAGAATACTATAATAAACACAAATCCTAGTGGAATTTTTATACATTATTTTTTGAATCGTGTGGGCCTTTCAGGTTCTAAAAAAAACCAGTGTGGATTTCTAGGATAGTTTTATGTATTTTTTCATCTTTCACTTTGCAGAAGTCAGGGAAACAAAAGTATTTGGTTTTTTCATATTGTACAGATGTTTTTTACAACTTGCAATAAATGCATCTCTCATGGGTTTTTAGAGCTTCTTTCACATTTCTTTCTGGTGAACAGAACAGAAAGCCCATGCACTGCTTCCTCAGCTGGTGCTGTGGAGCATTTACAGAAATTCATGGCATGAAGCATTATGCAAGGGGTTTCCTTTCCACGGCTGTCTCTTTGCTTTCTCAGAGAACCCTGGAGCCAGGTAGTGGCTTCCCCAGGCAGATGCTCTATTAGAACCAGTCAGTGTCTGTACAGCCTCAGCTCCAAAGTGTGTGAGAAGCCTCATCATAGCTCATCAGAGTTGTGTCTGCAGTTGGCTCACCTGTCACCCATTCTTCAGTTCATTTCCCAGTTCTTGTCCTGGTCCTCCATTTGTTGTATTTCACAAAGGACAAACGTCCTTTGGTGTCTGTCCGTCTTCAGGCTTCAGGTGCTCAGCACCAGGGACACTGAGATACTGCTGTGGAAAAAGACTTCTCTCAACACTTGACTTAAGGACCATGCTGTTGGATGCAAGACCTGGTGACCATCCACAACCTTTAAATGCAGAGGGAGAAGAAAGGAAATGGTTCTGGGAGGGAGCAGTTCAATAACCCAAGCATCCCCTCAGCTCTTCACTGACATTTAAGCATTTCCCTTTTTTATCCCCCTGACATTAAGGATGTTAAATGTACAGCAAGCGCAAAATGACGGTTTGATGTATTATGAGGAAAAAAATTTTTGATGGAAATTCCTGATTAGCCTGTGTCCCAGATGGGATGTAGATACTTGACCAGAGTTTGTCTTTCTCTGCACATCTCAAGCTCCTATTATATAAAACTGCCCACTGAGAACTAGAAATGAATAGGCAAAGTGTACGACTTGGCTTCTCTCTTCTAGCAGTTTTATGTTCCCACACTCTTTGCTGGGGCACTCTTCTTTTTTGCACAGGTAGTTACTAATCAGGCTGTTACTTCTACAGGCTTGGAAAAAAAAAGAGAGCAATTTTATCATTTCTATTTTGAAGGTTTTAGGGGAGGGATGTATCAAATGTGATAGTGGGAGGTCCTTTGCGTGTTTGGACAGAAAAATTAATCCTGATTTTACCAACCAGAAAAATATGGTTTTGTAAAATCAAAGAAGATCAGAAAGATCAGCTTTTCAATATCCTTGTCCCTCAGTTCACTGCAAGGGAGTCTTCATCAATTTCTGATTCAGGGCAAAACAGTGAAATGGTAAATGTGTGAAAGCTATAAAGCATAGTCTTTTTAAGAAAGAAAAACTACAAGGTGTGAATTATGAGGGGTGAGTCCTTGGAATGTGAACTCTTGATGTTTTGCTGTACATGGACAGAATCTAAATGTGCTCACTTGCTTATTGTCTGGGAAAGGAGCACAAAGCAGAGCAGAATGACACAGGAAAGAAAACCCAAGCTTTAAACGGAGTCTTGTTTGCATCAGCTGACATTCACACACATATTCATTCATAGCAGGTGTAGAGCATATACTATCAATATACATGTTTGTCATAAGTCAGGTGCCTGCAAAGCAGGTTTTGCTTTTCCTGGGTCATATCCATTGCTTATTTACCCCTTCATGTTATTTGGTGGTTTTATGTGTTTCCAAGAAGAATTGGGAGTATTTTGTGACTTGGAGATGTGATTTAAGACGTAGTAATATGTTCCCAGTGATCATTGTTTCAGCTATTTGATTTGGTCCTCATTTTATGCTAGAGGAGTACATAAGAGCTCTAAGGGTAGTTAATATAGATCTCACATCTTACACACCCAAATTAGGCTATGTTTTCCGCGGATAGTATGAAATGCGAGTTAACGTATGGAATGGAGTTCATAAGCATCACTGCAGTAGGGTGTTGTCTTTTAACATAAGGCTGTTTTCCTTTTGTATCATCTTCTATTGTGATTTGGAATGTAAAACTAAAAAGCTTTACTTTCACACTCAACCAAGTGTGGAATTACATAGCTTGGCTTAGCGCATGTAACAATGTAAAGACATTAAGTGACGGCATTTCAGTTCTAAATAACTGAAATCTCTATTCATTTGGGGATTCAGTGCAAAATTACATTCTTATTTAAAAAACAAAATCCCCTTAGATTTTCCCAACACTGCTTTAAGTCTTTGGCATCTTTATTCTCCACTCTTCTACACTTCCCTAATTCTCGCATTTTCTAGATCTGTTTACACAGTCTGTCTCGGATTGTTTTGAGAGCCTTCAGCATACAAATTTCACTGTGTCTAGAAGAGGTTCATTGCACCTCTGACTTTCCCTACCCTCCAATTAAATGGAAGCCAAAACCTACTTTGTTACATTGCTGAATTTCTTTCACTAATTGTTGTTGTTTTCATGCCTACATGCAGTAATCTATTCATAGTGTAACATCATTAATTGAAAAATAATATCACCAGCCAGCTGCTTTTGGTGAGAAAAACAGCTGTTACAATGCCCTTCTAACCAAATGGGAAGTGCAAATGATGGTCTCCACCTAAATTTATTATTCAAGTTCTGCTATACTGATAACAACACTCATCTTTCCTGAATTATAAGCAGGCAGATGAGCTTTGTCTATTACAAATGCATAGATTTTACTCAGAAGTTGCTGGGCAGCTCACATTTCTGAAGCTCTTTCTTATATTTTCTGTAGTCTCATAGTAACATCTCTAATTTCCCTTTACTTAGTCTTTCCAATTTTCAAGGATCTCCTCCAAATGAACACTAGGCTTTCTAATTGATTTTGTTTATATTTCTTTGTTCTTAGATTTTGAACAGAAAGCCAAAACCCAACCATTTTATGGATGAGTCACTTAATTTCTGTACTTGGCATCTGAGGGGAGGATTCTCATTACTTTCCTTGCCCAGAAATACTAACTATTTTGAAACCTTGAGACCATTCTTAACTCCCTGTCTTGCTACTGCTTGGAACATGCTACCACAAGTTCAAAGACTCTTTGCTTGCTACAAAGACCTTCAAATAAAGTGAGCATTAGCACAATGTTGTAAGAGAGTAGCCTGTTAATTGCATCAGACTTTATGTGATTTTAGACATCTGTAATGGGTGCAAGTTGAAAAATAGGAGATTCTGATAAGATAACAGGAAACTTTTTTTTAACTGTGAGGGTTGTTAATTACCAAAACTGTTTGTCCAGAGTTTATGAAATATCCATCTTTGGAGGTGTCAGGTCTTGACTGGGCTCAGCTCTGAGCAACCTGGCCTAGTACACCTGTTTTGGGCAGGGAGCTGGACTAGATGACCTCCAAAGCTCCCTTGCAAATGAAATTCTGTGAGTCTGTGTTTCTTAAATATGCATCAATAGCTGAGACAGTCACCCTGTGCTCACCAAATCCTGAAGAGGAACTGGGCCTTTTATGACTTGTTTTAGACTTGGAACTTGAAGATGAGGTGCATCATGGCCAACACTTCATGGACTATAAAGGAAGTCTGAGGTACTTGCCTCAAATGGTGATGAATTCCACCCTAGGCAGCTAGGATGATCTGATATATTAAATAGTTCCCATACTCCTAGTCTACATTAACTGAAACTCCAAAATCCATGCAATGGATATAATGATATGATATGATTTGTACAGTCAGTGATTAAAATTAAGTGAGTATGATGATTCGAAGGGTAAGGGAATAATTTCTTCTCCGTGTTCTTGATATAGCAGATGAGAAATACTAGATTTAAATTCCAGCAAGTGAAAGTTGTTAGACAGTGAGGCTGAATCTTATAACAGTGAGTTCTGCTAGATCATAAGATGGACTAGCTTTGAAGGCTGCAGAGTATCATTTTTAAAACTTAGGATTTTTTTCTTTCTTCTTTAGCCAAAGGAAGAAGAAGAAGAAGTTTTCTCTTCCTTTGGCTAAAAAAATCCAGATTCATTACAGCTTTCCCGTTTTTCCAAACTGCAAATTTTAACAAGGCAATATTGTTATCAGTTTAGAGAAGTGGAGCTGTGGGGTGGGGGACACTGACTCCCTGATGCTCATGAAGTAGTTCAGTAGCGAATCCTGGAGTAAACTTTGTGCTCAACTTGTTGCATGCATTAGGTGTTAAGATCTGCTTCTGAGTTTGTCTTACTCTCTCTTTCACACTCAAGCTAAAGTCACCTACGCTTTTGTGTTTTGAGAAGGAATAGAAAGTGGGGAGTCACGGAGCTTAGATATGGATATTTTTTCCCCTCCAATGATCTGTATGTGCATTAGCATGGAGGAAGTGAGCCATGAGGGTTGGGAGCATGAGACTGCGGTAGGTCCGTTAGTGATAACAGTCCTGAGCAGAGCAAGGTCACTGGGAAGCTCTGGTTCTGACATTAATGAATGTGAAAATGGAACAGTACAAATTACTCTTACGCATTTGTCCCTCAAATAAGGGATGTGTTACAAAAGCACAGTCACTGTTTATTCCATACACGTTGATGTGCACTGAGGCCAACTGAGAAATTTGCTTTTTCCAACACAATTAGCACTGCAAGTCTGCTCTGATACCCTAGATGTTTTAGGTTGATTCTTTTTCAGGATATAACTACATTGCCTTTACTCACAAAATAGTGTTCAAAGCTTTTAGAATGAGCACTCATCATTTTATTCTCGTTAGGTAAAGAACACACCTGCCTTTGGTGTTGGTGTCACTGAAGTCCAAGGATGCAGTGTGAATACCTGCTCTCAGCTAATCACTACAGATTTCCCTAGTACTCCAGGAAAGGGTCTTTCCATTTTATTTGGATCACAGTGGATTAGACATCCAGGCAATGCAAAAGGCAGATTTTAAATACCATGTTGCAAGGATTTTATATGTACATTGTAATGCTTGGGCGTAGAGGTGAGGGAACCAGGCAGAAGATGATGCAGTAGTTCGTCTCTCTTGGTCAATGTCCTTGTCAGATGAACATACTTTTTGAAGTTAACATGCATCCAGTAAACCAATAGCTTTTTTTTGAGAGCCAGCTTGCTTTGAATGCAAAAGCTGGAAGTCAGCTGGTGTAGCCTCTGCATTACAGGCTACAAAGTACAGAAACCTCATAGGTACTGGAAACACTTGTGTCCTTGCCCTGAACCATGCTACGAAAAATGTTTATGACTATTTTTACTGATAGGAAGCAAGCACTGAATATTTTCTGCTTTTGAATAAGTTTATTTGAAATGTCAGAAAAACAAGATGCATGGTGTGATAATTTTTCATGGTTGTGTTGCCACTAATCTACATAGCTATCCTAAAAAATTCTGTCAGCTACTCTTAAGGCTCTAGTTATCTCAAGGAGATAACTAGAGGCTGTTGTATATATGATTATCCACATGAAGAACTGTGATTAGGCAGAGCTATATGTCTCCTGATCTTAATTATGTATTGGTATATATTGGTATATATATAGGTGTATATGACAAAAGTTTGGGGTATTGGAAACTCAGTAGAGCTATGACATCATAAATTCTAAGAGATTATACAGGTGGAATTTGGTGAGGACTATTTGTGTATGTTCTCTGTGTTTGTGTATATCTGTGTGCTGTGTTCCCAGGATACCTTAAGCTGTAAGGGACCTCAGGAGGCCTCTAGTCCAACTTTCTGCTCAAAGGACAGTCAGCTATAAGACTTTGTACAAGACAAGGTTACTAAGGGTAACCAATAGGTCTTAAAATCCAATAGGTCTTAAAAACCTGCAAGGATAGAGACTACCCAATCAGGCAGTGTGCAGGCATGCAGTAAAGTCACATGGTTGTAGTTTTTTTGGATAGTGATAAAATATATGATGTTGCTGGAACATATAGTGGGATTTATATATGGCAGGCTGAAGACAGGTCAGTGAAGGTAAAGGTACTGATTTTACTATTCTTTCACATCTTGGACTCATCCTTGTGGCACTACTTGTGATACCATGACAAAACTCGATCTTCCCCTTCCATGGATTTGAAGGTGCAGTATGCTACTGTAGGAGGGCATTGCTATTTTTGCTACTCTGAAAGCTTTTTTTGAGAACTCAGTTCAAAGGGCACATTTTTCAGAGGCTGGGTTCACTGAATAGCCAAGTATATGTGTGAAGGACTTGAGAGTAGGAGAGAAAAGGACAGCAGCCAGTGACCTGAGCCAACTGCCACGCTGGGTTTTCGTTGACCTTTTCATTTTAAATTAATATGTTGCTTAAAAGACTTTCTTCCTGTTTTCTAACTCTAATTCAGCAGAAACAGGGGGCCAAATGAAGACTTTCACTGATTAAATTTTTTCAATTAGGTGTTCTTCAGTAATTCTTTGGCATGGCAGTGGCCCTGCTGTGGTCTTGTGATCAAGTGCTCACCAGGCACTGAATGGTTCAGCTTCAGAGAGCAGAGCAATGAGAATGGATTATTATAGCATGATCCAGGCTTTAGTAAGAAACATACCATGAATATGTCCAGCACTGTTTTCCTCCATATGAATGCACCCACATTTTACCCTCTGATAACTTTTGTATTTCAAGCTTTCTATGATCAGAAAAGAATTCCCCAGCACTTTTACTTTTCAAATGTAACACATTTTTAACTTGTGCATGTGTTGCTGCTCATGCTATATCAAAAAAATTTTGAATCCCCTGGCTAAAAATTGTGCACTGTTTTTTAGGACTGTAGTCTGGTTTTATATCACTTCTTTGAAAAGAATATATTAATGTAGAGTTTTATCTACAAATTCTTATATATGTTAAGTTTATTCATTCAAGTTACTTCAGTGGAATTATGAGTAAAGAGGAAAGACCACAAGATCTTGCTCTGCTCCCTTCACTACAAGATTAATTTCTCTGAATGAAGGGCTGGCAAGACTGTACCACGTAAGTCCCTGCAAGCTGGCAGTGCAACATATTAGTTTAAAGTGAAAAGGTCAACGAAAACCCAGCGTGGCAGTTGGCTCAGGTCACTGGCTGCTGTCCTTTTCTCTCCTACTCTCAAGTCCTTCACACATATACTTGGCTATTCAGTGAACCCAGCCTCTGAAAAATGTGCCCTTTGAACTGAGTTCTCAAAAAAAGCTTTCAGAGTAGCAAAAATAGCAATGCCCTCCTACAGTAGCATACTGCACCTTCAAATCCATGGAAGGGGAAGATCGAGTTTTGTCATGGTATCACAAGTAGTGCCACAAGGATGAGCATGGGAGTCCAAGATGTGAAAGAATAGTAAAATCAGTACCTTTACCTTCACTGACCTATCTTCAGCCTTTTTATATAACTCTTTTATGTATATTCTTTTATATATATTTTATATAATTCTTGTTGGGTCTCAGTGCATATAAGCTAGAAAGGATTGGAATAATTTTCTCAGCCAAACGTTTTGATGACCATATTGATCACTTGGCAAGCGACCTGAGTCAATAAGCATGATGCATAGTATATGTTTGAATTTTACTCTAGTGACTTAAATTTGTGAAAAAATTGACACTCTCATGTATTAGTTCAGAATATGTAATAGACCGTTTACAGGAAAGATATTGAAAGACAATATATTACATTTTTATTAAATTGTAAAACTAAAGAGGCAAGATGTTTTGATAGTATAGATGAGCCAGGATTGAACTGTGACAGAAAGGAAAATATTAAAAATTGTAGTCAACATGTACATATTCTCACTAGGGCATAGTCCTTGCATCAGTGATTTACCTTCTCTCATTAGTTTAGTGTCTGAGAGACTGCATACTGGTGGGAGATAAATTTCAGTCATTCTTTTTCACTTATCCTGATGTCTTTCAGTGAAAGCTGGGGGCATGTTCCTTTTTTTCTATCAAAGGCTTTTGCTCTTTGTTTATTCATGCTTTCATACCTAAGACCCAAGGAACAACAGCTCTAGTCAAGTGAAAAGCCTGTAGGTTGTCTTTTATCTTGCTGAACTCGTTAGATTCAGCTGTTGGCTGCTTTGTGGTTGTTGTGATCTGCATCAACAAGAATCTGAAGCAAAATGAAAGCAGAAGCAGCTCATGCCCAGAGAAGACTTGAGTTAGATAAGCTGATACTAGCATGCTGTTTCTGATATGAAATTGAGTGCAGTTGGAAACCAATGCTGTCAGAGGGAATCTGGCGCTATCGTAACTCACCATGCCTTGGAATATGAGGTTGAGATAAGACATTAACCAGTATAATATGTACAGGTGAGTGCTAAAACATGATATCCTACCTATCAGCTTCCATGTCACTTGACAGAGTACTCTGCATCAACACAGAGGAAAAGGAAAAGACAGAGTCTCCATCTCAAAGCCTGTTCCCTGTGAATAATACAGGAGCTGAATTATGGGGTTTTTCTCATTTGGTTTTTCTTCTTCATCTCTCTTCTTTTATGTATGAATGCATTAGGTATTTCCTGACTGTCTACTCAGATTTTAAGTGTTGTACCATGAAGGGTGATTAATGGTTAATGATTAGGAGAGATAAGAAATTCAATACATTACAATGGAGAAAGAGGCATTGATGTTTTTGGAAGAGATCCTTAAGAAAGGAGATTTCGTCCATCAGAGATGAGGCTGCCTGTAGTCATTCTACAAGCTGAGAGCTAAGAAGATGCAGACAGTGGTATCTTTATGGTTTTTAATATCAACTACTAGAAGTTAAGCAGTTTGCAGTTTGCAGTCAAAATTACATGACAACTAGTGAAATCTTTGCACTGGAAAAATGTTACAGAATTATAATATTGATAGCACTAAGTTTTCATTACTGTGTAGCACTTCTAAACATCTCATTTCTAAACTCTGAGATAAGAGATCAGTGGAATTTAAATCAGTGCTTTTAACCCAAGGCCATGTATCATCTGATGTAAATAGGAAATTAGCTTTTTACTTGTAGAGAGGAACTGGAAAAAGTAAACACTCATGAGAGTAGAGACAAGTTTACAATATAAGTTGCAATATGAAATTATCAAAACACATCAACAAGTACCAGTGTACAAGATATTCTGTATTTCTTCTAGTATTGATAATAGTAGAGTCATGTGACAAAAATACCAAAATTTTTCTTTAAAAAATGAAGAGTTAGGAGCATGCGGGTAAAAAAATTGCCATGTAACTAGCCAGATGGATTTCTGAAAAGGAGACATTCAAATGACTCGTGCCTGGGTCTAAATGTGCATCACATCAAGTAGGGAGAGATGAGATTTCTGTTCTTGGAAGTAACAACAGTACTGCAGATGCAACAAAAGATGTTCGTTAGAGCAAGCAATTAGTCTTTACAAAACTATGTGATACAAATTTTCTGATTTCTTGGATATAACTCTGTTTATTAGGATCACATACAAAAAGCACTATTTTCACTATTTAATTTCTAGATCTTCTGCCTTTGTGGGACTAAGCACAGATCTGCAAATATATGCAAATTTTGAGGAAGCTAGTAGGAAATATCATGTCCTTCATAACCCGTATCAGATACCCGACAGTATCCATGTGCTGATCTCTCTGAAATCTGAATCCGAAGTAGATTTCTTGTAGCGGCATGATGCCGTGCAGTTAAGTTCTGCACATTTTTTGGGGAAAAAAAACCCCAAAAAACAGCAAAGAGAAATACGTCAATTCAGTCAAAGTTCAGAAATGGGTGGCGAGATTTCCAAGCTCAAAAAAATTTAAAGCAATTCTGAGGTAATACATATGAACAAATTACCTATGGAAAAAAAGAGGATGAAATGAGACTTTCACAATGCACGAAAGGTTGTAAGTGGAAGAAAACAATATTTTATACAGTTCTCTTACATATCATTACGTGATAATTTATCAAACTTAAATTATTTCAATCATCCACAATTTTATTATTATTTGATGTTAGTATTTTAAAAAAGTCAGAGCCTTATTGCATATGGTTTAGTAAGTAAAAGCCATGTGAAGAAAAAAGGAAAAGAATGATAGTGAGAAAACAGAATAGACAACTTTCCCCTGAGAATTAAAACACAGCAAAAAGTCTAATATAGCAACTGGAAAATTAATCCAAAATTGAGCAACCAAACAGTATAGAAATGAAAACAAGACACAAATGGCATGTTGTACCCTAATACAGTGAGGACTCTTATTGTCACCACTACATGTTATAGGAGATATTTATAAAACCACAGATTGTACATTCAGTGCTTGTTCTTTGCTTACATAGTTATTTCTCACTACTTCTTGCAAGCTTTCTTCTCCTTTCCTAAAACACCGCTTATATAATTGTAGAAGATAAATCTTTTATTCTTTCCCTTTGCTTCCTCTTTATTGATGTGTGGTTTCTCTTCTCATATTTAAATTATGAACCCTTTGGTACAGGGCTGTTTGGCACTGCTGTGCCGTTCACAGCAGGGTCCTGATCAATGAATAAGAATCACATTACAAATGGCTGTTACTAATAATAACAGTGAAAGTGTTTAAAAATATTTTATTAAAGGTGTGAACAAGGACACATTTAATGGTGAATTTCTCATCTCCTCAAAGGACTGGTAGCATGCAACTGTTTTTATACTGTTGGAGGGTATAGGTACTTTATGAGAATTACCTGAGAATATTTGAGTTATGCTTGAAAAGATTAAGCCATAAAAATACCAACAGAAAAAAGTCTAATACTGGTCCCACACGAAACTGCTCTACTAATTTCTATGGAGCTGCACCCAACTTGTATGGGAAGACATGCATTAGATGATAAACAAAGCAGTTGGAAATAGTAGAAGAAAATTCATTGCTCTCAGTAGAAAGGATCGATCTGTGGGATTTAAGATAACGGGGAACAGTGGAAAAGCTGGCAATGGGAAGGGGCAACAGCAAGAAGAGGTCCCAGTTCTATTCAAATGAATATTTCTGTCTTCTGAATAGATACGGAATGATGAATTTGTCCATTTTTAGGGGGCTGACCTGAGCTCATAAGGTACAGACTGCCCAGTGAATGCATTCAGGCATTCCACGTAAACTGGAGCAGCTCTGTTGGCATGGGTTGAAAATGGGCCAGCTTCAGATCCCTGAGCTGCCTCACGGCAGGCATGCCTTTATACGTAAGGGACTTCGGACTCTCTCAAACTAACCAGGGATTTAAAACTGCTTTTCCACGGCCTGAGTTGGGTTACTCAGTCCCTTGGTTTGGCCTTGGCAGCAAGACTGGATCCTACGCATTAACAGCTGAAGAGGGCTCAGAAGGGAGTTCGATGTTACATAGTTTGGCACTGGCATGAGTTGGGTGGGTTCAGAGACACGCTAGATTAGACAAGGTTTTTGTGACTTACAGCAGCAAGTCAGTCTTGAAGCTAGTCCTTTAGATGCCTTAGACCCCTTGGCAAGTAATGATTACTGGGTTACTTGTCTGGTTACAGTAGAGGGTCCTTGCTTTGTATGTCCATTGTGAGATTGACTCAAGGCTGGTAAGAAAGGCAGTAAGCCAAAAAGCAGGCAAAAGTAAACCTAAGCAGTTATTTGGAATACCTGGAAACTTTATCAGTGTCAGGGTCATTGGTTTTAAAAGTAATCTGAAGGGCCAAATGCATGAGGGAATGCAACCCATAGTCTTAGCATACACACACATAAATTCTGACATATTCTGAATGTGTTGCACTGATGCACGTGGGCAGACCCACCACAAAGGCAGAGTGTGTTCCTTGGGTGTGCTGCAATCTTGGTGCTTTGTGGTGGAGTAAAGTTGTGTTAGGAATTTCTGACTGGAGAGCATTCCCTATGCTGGTGCCATGGCTGGCTGCCATTCCAGCAGCAGTGCTTCATCTCTGACAGCATTTGCCGACTGAGAGGTTGTTCCAAAGAGGTTTTGGTCTACTTCATGGTGTATATACAAAGTTTGGGGAAGAAACAGTTTTTGATAAAGGGAAGTCTTAATAGTTCTTTGTTTAACTTCTTTTTTCTAATAAATTTATATTGATGCAACTTTTCCTATATAAACAAAACCTTTTTGATCACTTTCACTGAAAGAAGTATTTAAACCTGTTACATGTGTATCACACAGGTGTATTTTGTACAGCATATGCTGGTACTTATGCATACTACGATGAAATGAATACAAGAAATATAGAAAAAGATAAGATAAATATAAGGAAGATATTAAACTATTAGAGAGTGTCCAAAGGAGGGCCATGAGGATGGTGAAGGGCCTTAAGGGAAGCCATGTGTGGAGCAGCTGAGGTCACTTGGTCTGTTCAGCCTGGAGAAGAGGAGACTGAGGGGAGACTTCATTGCAGTTGCAACTTCCTTGTGAGGGGAAGAGGAGGGGCAGGCACTGATCTCTTCTCTGTGGTGCCCAGTGATAGAACCCGAGGGAATGGCCTGAAGTTGTGTCAGGGAAAGGTTAGGTTGGATATTAAAAAAAGGGTCCTTCACCCAGAGGGTGGTTGGGCACTGGAACAGGCTCCCAGGGAAGTGGTCACAGCACCAAGCCTGACAGAGCTCAAGAAGTGTTTGGACAATGCTCTCAGGCACATGGTGTGACTCTTGGTGCTGTCCTGTGCAGGGCCAGGATTTGGACTTGATGATCCTTGTGGGTCCCTTCCAACTCAGCTTATTCTGTGATTCTGTGATTCTGTAACATTTAGGAAGAAAAAGAAAGGAAGTTATGTTGGCATAAGGAAGTCCTTTCCCCTTCTCCTTCCAGTATTGTATCTTGTTCAGACTTTAATCTTCTTTTTAAATTTTTATAGGAAATAGTTAATTAACCACTGTTTTTAAAACATGGAGCTATGATTTAATCTTCAGATCTCTTTTTCTATGTCAGTCCAAGTGTATAAATTGTCACATTAGTCAGAGTCAAAAAAATTTGTATATATTCCAGCCATACATTGTTGAATGTATTAATCTTGCTCAGTTTGTTAACTACCTAATCCTCAGCACATACTGGAGTGCTGTATACAGAGCAAGTGTTCTCAATGTTCAACTCTCTCTCTTAAATTCTCAATCTGGCATCACCAGCATGCTGAACCCTTGAAATGTGGGGGTTTTTAAAAATCTGACAGAGCTTGCTGGCCCATAGAGTCAGCTCATCCTTTTTTCTGTCGTTATTGATGGCATTGCCTTGAAATCTGTAAAGAACTGGTCTGTAGAAGTCTGTGTACTGGATTATTTAGTCAGCTATTTATATCCATATTTATTAAACTTGTATCTATTCTCCAAGCCTTAAGGCATATTTGCACCTTTGAAATCACAATCAAAATAAGTTACTGCCATAGTGGCAGGCACTCCCTGTTCAAGTAATCACCAATTGTTGCTACAAGAAGGCAAAATACTGTCATAACAAGTACTTTAAAACCCTAAGGAACATGTTTATTAACCATTAATTCAGCGTAAGGCTCTGTTAGAATATCATATGCTCAGTTGTTTGAAGACCCAGGAATTTTGAAGGATAGCTGAATTAGAAAAATACTCTAAATGTTTACCATGTAAGTGTTAAGCAAAGTTAATAAGTTTATTATTGGCAACAATAAGGCATCTGCCAATTTCAGATGTCACCAAGAATACATTAAAAAATCAAAATTTCTCTTTCAGCTGCTCTTTGTGTAACTTTTCTGGAACCAAAACACATTCCAAGTTACCAGATTTGCAGGACAAGGAACTTGATCTATTTTGATCCTGAGCTGAGATGACTTTATATGGGTTGTAGTTACTGCTGTTGGCTGTGGGATTAACAAATAATAAGGAGCACTTCTTTTCTCAGGCAGGACATCTTGTCTGTTTAGGATAAGGGACATCAGTGCTAACTACAATTGGAAAGGAAACCTCTAGTATATTAGATTTTTCACGAGTGTCTTTGAACTGGGCTAACCTGGTAACATTGAAAGCCTGTCATACCAAATGATGTAGCTGTGCAAGGCACTCATTTCTGGTTTGACTCTCCAGTGTGTATAGCAGACATCAGATGTGATCAAGAACTTGTAGATGTGAAATTGATAGATAACTAATTATATTCGATACCATAATTAGTATGTGTTACTATTAATGGTTATAATAATAATAATGGATCAGATTAAACAAGGAAGTTGACAGAATGAATTATTGAGAAGACAGTAAAGGAGAAAAAAATTCTAATTACTTTGAACAAATGCAAGAAGAAGTTTGGAACCTTGATCTAACTTCAAGTAATGTTTAGTCTTAAATCATTAAGAAACAGGTTAGAGAACAGGAAAAAGTTGAAAAAAACTGAAAGCGTTCAGAGTGAAAGAGAGAAATTTGTATAGAGCACAGAGAAGTCTCTGTTGCTAAACACTGAATGCTCACTGAATGCTCTAGAGAGCACAGCAGACTTTCTTGAGATTTTGAGTTATCTTGAGTTATCTAAGCAAGTTCAAAGAAATGTGGGGTTTTTTACCCTCCATGTATGTCTTTCATAAAGCAGATGTAATTTTGTGGCATAATACACTGAATCTGCTAGGTTCATTTTCTCAGACTGTTTAAAGTAATGCATTTTTCTCAGACATGTCACAAGCAATCCTGTCAAAATCTGCCTGAATGGATTTGTTTTAAATCATAAATACTTGTTATATATATAGTAAATGTTCAAGAACCTTGAAGAAAAAGAAGGTCATGGCCTTCTGAGTACTCAGAGCTCCTCAACTAAATATGAGTCTTGAAATGTTTGTTTTGGACAGTCTCACATATGGGGTCTCACTACTTGATTGGTTTATCTCATTGCTGTCTCTCTATCTATCTTAGCAGACTGACTTGGCTTTTAAAAAATTGCTGTGTTTCTCCCTGGCCCCCTGAAGTTCAGTTATTTTGGTTTCTGTTTACCATCTCATTCTTAGCTCTGGTGACAACTGTTAATTTTGCTCTTAAATATTTTGCCCTTCTGCTTTTATGCTGTTTTTATTGTACAGTTTTTTATTCCACACCACAAGCGTCTTAGTAGGGAGGATGGAGAAGGAAGTTCATATAAATAAATAATTGCAGTTAAATGCAGAGGACTGCCTAGCAACAAAATGCAGTGGAAAATGTTTTTCCTGCTAGAAGGTGGGCCTTCCTCCAAACAGTGAAATGTTTGGAGGACTCCCCCTGTGCTCAGGAAGGAGTGGAACATTTGAAGAAAGCCTCCTTCTGCTGTTTTGTTACCTGTTAATGAACACATTTTGTGGACCGTGCAAGTAAGCTGTGCCAGGAATGCAAATAAGCAATCTTGCCTGGGAAGGCTGCTATTTCTAATGCTTTATTTTTGCAGCTGCAGCAACAGGAGGGAACCAGCAGGTACTGGTTATAGATATTTTGGTTGGTGTCTCTCAAAGGAGGAGACCAAAGATGCTTGAATAGTTTGGCCATTAGCAGGGAACATGTTTCCTAATAAAGCTTCAATTTTTTCATGCCAGGTCTTTTAAGGACTCAACTTACCATTGGGTAAGCATTGCAACCACAGATTGCAGTGCTCAGTTCTGGTGCCTTGGGGTCAAGTGAGGTACTCTGCATGAGACGGCTGTGTGCTCAGTCACGGACACAGACACCAGCACGCCCGCTTTGCTTGCTTAGGGAGCTGGGTGTCCTGGAGAGAGAAGGATCTGTGCTTATCATCTGCCTAGTTTTTGTGCATGGGAAAATGCCTTCCTTCACCAGGGCTGCAGACTCGAACCCTCTCTTCAGGTACACCATGCAATCCTGACATTCTTACCAAGTATAGGTGTTAAAAAACTCAGCTTATAGACAGCACTTTTATTCAATATCCCACATGTTAATGTTTTCCTTCTGGATGTGACACTTGGGTTCTATTGCCCTCTCTGGCTCAGAAGATACAAACTTGTACCACCTTGAATAAAGTTTTACTGATTTGTCTCTAGGATGCCATAGCATGAGAGGTGTTCAGCCTCTTGTCCTGATATTGTTCCATTTCACATTGCTCCATTAAGCTGAAATAAATGGGTATGAATCCAAATACAGAGCAGTAGGAAAGGTATTGTACCCATTGGTTAGATTACGTATTGCTTAAAATGGGGTGACCTGGCTTTATAACTGCTTCAGTGAATGGTTAGGTTATTTTTAGGTATGAGCAGAAAGTAGCATATGGGCCTCAAGTGTTGTCACTGAAAAAACACGGCTTGAATTTGGTTGTTTTCCAGGTTAAATCATTCACTGTCAAGAGCTTTCCTCAGAAACCTGCTAATTGTTGCACTGAAGACAGGTGTGTTGTTTTGTCTAATCCCACTAAATTTTCAAAATAATAAAAAATTGGCTCCTCTGTGAGGTTTTTTTTCCTAACTCACAATTAATTTCTCTATAGTTAATGTATATATTTGAAATAAATGGCCATTATAATCACATAAAACAAACCCTAAGTTCCAGGGGAGGCATAGTTCAGCAAAACAAACTACAAGTCCTAGAGTTGTTCTGAGTATCTGAGTTCAAATCTTTAGGACCTGAAAAGACTTCATGTCACGTGAGGAAAAGGATTCAAGTTTTTAATGATAACTGAAAAAGACATTCAATATCAAAGATATGCCTGTCTAATGCAACCTTACATCCCAAGTGTTTTTGTGGTTTCTTTTTGAAAAAGGAAATGTCCATGTCAAACAATTAAGAATTCATTAATAAGTTTATTTGTGCATTTGGCAATGCAGTTTTCTGGAAAACCTGAATGTATGCAAAGGTTAGGAAATGCAATATTTGGAAGATGAGCTGTGCCTGTTATCCCTTAGGTATTGTACTATTGCTGATTGTTCAGGTGATGAGCAGCTAAACAGATTGTTGAGGTGTCATGAAACTTTGTTTTCCAGAGGAGGAGAATTTACTACCCTTAGTTTCTCCCAGTCAATAATTCCACATTGTGCAACCTGATTCCTCTTTCCTGCATCATTGTACTTCAGACTTCTCATCAACTGCTCAGTGACCTCCACAGACTCTTTTTTCAAGTCCACACTCAATTTCCTGAAAATATGCTTCAAGATTCATCTACTTTCCACTTCCATGCAGTGTTTCCAAAGGGAGATTTCTGTTCTGAGTTGTTCTGTTTAGTTGGTTGCCACCTACACGTGTTGAAGCTTTTGAAGACTGCTCTTTCAGAGTCGGGTATGTTGTTCTCAAACTCTTAAAGAAATATTCTTCCTGAGGTCTGTGATGAAGAGTTCTTCTGAGGCTCCTCTCAGTCCATCCAGCTCTGTTGCTGATACATTGCTTGAGATTGCTTTGTGACAGCTTGTATGCCTAATCTTGAGAGCAATGCTTTCCATTGCAGGACTTTTAAATTTTTCTTCTGTAATGGAAATGTCACCTGTCCATTAAGAACATGGAATGTGCTAATGTCTCTGTTACTTTCTATACCATCTTATTTCTGTGTTTCTGCATTTTTCAGGAGTTGCCTTAAATCCATGAAACATAACTTTTGTTCTAGGCCCATTTCTTTCCAAATCAGTTCAGTGTTCTAAAGTTCTTTGCTGCCTCTGAGACACCCAGTTTAAAATAGCAATAAATATTAAATTAGGCTAAATAGTTCTGAAGCTTTTTCCAGCTTGTTCTCCTCTATAGTATTTCAGAGTTGAAGGATGGGCTTTACATGGTCTGACAGGTTACTAGCTGCTGCCTGCACTTGAAAAAGAGGGAGTACTGAAAACTCAGAGTAGAACTTTGGAGTGGCTATTTGCAGTGCAGGGATTTTTTTTTTTAATTATTAATTTTAACTCTGAACATCACATTTAACCCTTTAGCCTGTGGAGGGAAGTAGGTACCTCTGGAGGGCAGCACTTATAACCGGCCTTAGGTGCCTGTAGAAGGATGATGTGGTTTGCCCTCTGCCTGCAGTGCTCCCCATTGAACACACGGAGCTTGGGCCGACTGTCTTGGAATTGAATGATTCACTTGTCTTCCCTAGCTCAGGTGTGTAGAACGTCTACTCCAGATTCCTAGTCCCAATAGAAATAGAAGGATTATAATATCAAAGCACCCTAGTTGAATGTGGTGAAGAGAGTGAATATAGAGAATGAGGCTTTCTCGCATACTGTGTGAAGGAGTGTTTATGGCTCATGGAGATGCCCTGTGAATCATTCTGCAATAAAGTGTATTTCAGGGCTGCTTAGGATTGCAGGAGACTGATGCTGATCAAGTTCTGTGTTGCTTTTCACAAAGCAGAAAACATTGGCACAGGTACACTCAAATTATGCTGCTGTTTTGGAATCAATATGCTTTAGAATCTGCATGAAAAGTAACTAACTTTTGAAAGAGAATCATGATTTTACAGGCAAAAAAATCAGAACAAATGCACCAAATCCATTTCTGTATTTAAGTGTATATGTATTCAAATATTTATACAAACGTGATTAATTTTATGGTGTTCTTTAAAAATCAGCTGGGTGGCATATGTGACTGAATGTCTTCCTACTAAGAAGAAAAATAGTGTTTCATTCCTATTTCCATAGTTCCTACTGTGGAGTGAATTTTGAGTTTGCAGATGTGGCTGGTTTCTTCTGGACTTCATTAATTCCCTGTAATGAATTAATTATGTTAATAACATAATTTGCTTGATATGATTAGCGTAGATTGAAGATTAATGTAGATCATGCCAGCAGAATATGTAACTCATTTTTACAATTCGTCCAATTACCAATAGCTTCAGTTTACCTAAAGCAGATTTATCAGACAGACATCCATTCTTCGTTAGGGAGCACTAGGACATGGAGTGTTCCCAGCACTTCTTCTGGAGGCTGGTCACGCCGTGCTCTCTGGCTTGTCCCCACTGCTGTTGTTGCTACAGGTGCATAAGCTGAAAATGAAAAGTCAATAGTTCCAGCAGAGATGTCTGCAGTAAAATAATCAGCACTGGCTGGATTGAGATGTCTGGCTGGTATTTTGTGGAGAGAGTTTTTCTAAATTGCTTGTTGTCAAAATAAATACCAACAAAAATTGTCCTGAGGAGGATAGCAGACAGTTCTGTCCTGCTCTTTGCTCTGGTTTAGCAGGGTATTTCAAAGTCCTGGTCTGTCCCTATTATCTTTTCCAAATAACCATCTTAATAGCTGATGTCAATAAAACTCCTGCCTTGACTCATGAACCTGCCAACATGTAGTTCAGAGAGAGCATGCAGCCAGAAGGGAGGCATTTCTGAAGAACCTAAACCATCAGATAGCTTTTTTTTCTCACAAAGTTTGTGTTAAATACTTCTCTGGCTTTGTTAGATGAAGATGAGGAGATAAGTATTTTTGGAACTCTGAATACTGCATGTTTTCTTTTCCCCAGGTAGGAGTCACTATTTGGAAATACTCAAATAACACCCCCCCCCCCCCCACCTTAACACTGTATATTTGTAGGGATTTCAGCTATAGTGACAAGATATAATAAGTCTATGTGAGTCTCTTTTATGACCAGTGTCTTGCATTAAGTATACTTGACAAATTGCTCTGAATAATTTATTATGTCTTGATTTAGCTGCAGCTCTTGCAAGATTTATTTTAATATAGACTACTTTACCATTATATTTTTAAAAGATTCCTTTTTCCTAAAATCAGAGACATGGTCTTAAAATGAATTGTTAGATTTTCCTTGGTTTTAATAAAGTAATGAAAATACCTACCCTTAAAACTATTATTAAAATGTGTCAGTGGTTTGGCAAATGAGGAGGGTGAGGAGATGTCAAGGTTTTTCCATTAGAGATGGTTCAGCTCGTTAAAATGTTTCTCTCTCTGCTTCTTTGGTTACCACATTCTTTTTAAGAAAAGATGATAGTAATGCACCCAATAAGCAAGTTTAGGGGTTTTTTTTCACATAGGAAGTAGGTAAACTAGGACATTCAGTTGACTGTTGTCATTTACCCGAGTGGCATGTCACATGGAAGAAAATGTATCTGAACAGATGAAAGAAGCAGTTGGATTATAAAAGTTAACTGGCGGAAGAAGAAAATATTTTAGAAGATATTTTGACTTTGCAGCTTCCTTTGATTTTCCACTTTTATAATTTCGCATCAGCATGAACAATTTTTGGTGTGCCTGTACATTGCCTAGATAAAACATTCTGATGAAATTATTTCTATTAATTTTGAATTGTGTTTTTTGAATGTAATGCAAACTATGAAAATAGAAGCTTTGAATGATTAAGGAGCTCAGCTTCTCCTCTGTATTTCACTTGTGTTTCTCTTCTCAGCCTTAATGTGCATGAGGCTGGAGCCCTGAATGCCCCATCTGCTCATCTTTGTTTTTAGTGTTGCTGCTGGCAGATCATGTCTAATAATCTTCACTCAAAACCTGACCATTTGCTTGATCAGGAAACCCACATTTTCATGTATCTTTCAGTATTTAACTGGAAAGTAATTGAAGATCTTTTCATATAAGTTTAAAAAGCATCAAATAAAAGCATGCAGAGCGTCAGTGCTATCTACACTGCTCTTAGCACTCTTTTTGAAGACAGGAAGCCAGATATTTTTTAAATATTTGGGTAGTTGCCTTTCAGTGAAGTTGATGGCTCCTGATTCCCTTGCTAGGCCCTAAGTGTCTTTAAAGTCAGATCAATGACTATGCATTAATTTTGTGCTTCAGGGCTGTGGTTGGCGACCTACGTTGAGTCAGGAAAAGCGTTTTGCTCTGTACACAGCTATGTGGATACTGGTAGGCTTTAAATTTTCAAACACAACAGTTACTGTTATGTTTAAAGAATCTTGTTTAAACACATTTTAAACTTTCTGAGGCAGTGTCATGATTTCAGTGGAAACTTCAGACCTCCAGCCAAGTCCACATCTGGCCAGTTTGAAGTGTCTGCATTGCTGAAATGAGCCAACTCTCAAGTCCTCGGGGACTGACTTCTGAGGCTGTTCAGGCTGCTTTTAGGGTAACTGTATTAAAGACTGTGAGGCTGTCAGGAGGGAGCCAACGTGTGTGAGGGATAGACATCTACCAAAGACAGAGAAATAAGTGGCACGTCAAAGCAGATGGGTAAGAAGGTCAGTTGGGCCAACCAAGCTCATTACTTTTTGGACTCCCTGAAAAGTATTTATTTGCTTCTTTTGCTTTATGGTAATGGTGAAGCAGAAGTACATTTGAGTGAAAACAGGGAAAGCATGGTGTGCAATTCTGACTCTATTTTCTCTTCTGCCTTACATGGGACATGATTAAAACTAACAGATTTTTTTTTTTCAGCCTGGATTTTTCAGTGTTAGGTAATTTGTTCACTGTGCTACACTTTGGCATGGTCTCAATGGAACTTCTGAGCCTCAGACCTTCTCCCTGTCTTGTACTGCTTCTACAGAAGCATCCAATAACCAGCAGTGGTCAGGAAGATACCTTTCTTGGACAAACATTTGCCCTTAAGGAACTGGACTTGCCACCTCCAGTACCTCAGTGCCTACAGCCCCTTAGACTGGAAGACGTCATACTTCCTGGCTGATCATGTTTTACCCTTTTAGTATCACCACTCCCTGGGCCTTGTATTTGAGAATTTTGAGAATTCCTTGTATTTGAGAATTTTGCAGCTGAAGTTAAATAGTTTATTCTATTGCAGTGAAAAGCTAAGCATGATCTCTGTGTTTGGAAATAGATGCAGAGAACATTTGTGATAATCAAGTGTTTCAAGGTGATTTCTGTTTCTCCTCGATTCCTCAGAGGGTTCCCACAGCAGCCTGTGGTAGAGGTCTAATCCTGTTGGTAATACTAGTTTTTATGCTTTTTTTTTCCCCCAGAGAGGGTGCAGACCTGGTGTGATGTCTTTCTTTGTATCTCTTTTCTCTTGTTGGTTGTGAATTGACACGTGGAATTGACACTCTTCAACCCGTAGCATTTATAACCAATTCAGCCAGGGCATCAGTTGATGTCTGTCATAAGCTAATGAACTGTTTTGTGACAAAGTTTTATCCTTTATTAGGAAAAAGTCCTGGATTGCTCTTCTCTACTGTGTGGACCTTGTTGGACATAAAAATTCATTTATTGTGATCAAATCTATCTACAAGAGTGCAAGCATGTCTCTTTTTAAAGCCGTTGTGGATTACATGTTGATTTTTTATTACTTGACTTTAGAATGCTATTCATTAGGCCAAAGCAAATAGGAACAGTGAAGCTCTATCATTAGTAAGGCTTAAGCAAAGGCTAGAATTTGTGGTGAATAAATGCATTTTCAAGCCACGTGTTCAATCAGGCCACTTATAAATAAATATTTCCAGAGCTGGTAGGATCTGTGGCATATCACTTTTTCTCTTTGAATTGGAGGAAATACATGACAGCATCTCGGAAACTGCATGGATGTTTATTTTCCTCAAAGTAACCTATTCAGGGGTGTCTTGTCAATAGTTAGTTGAGATCTCCCTTATGAACAGAGGAAGGAAAAAAAAGAGGGAAAGTAATTGAAGATATAGCCATAAAAAGGCATTCTAAGTATGCAGTCTTTTGTCAAACAGAAATGATTTTGAAGGTTCTATTTGCTTAATCTCCAGTGAAATCTCTCAGGAGGCTAAATGAGCTCCACTGTAAAATATGTGTTCCATAAAGAACATTAGAGTTCTGTTGTTACTGCCTGGTGGGGATGAATCCAAGTTGTAATAAAACCTAGTGATAGCAAAGCATTCTAATGAATCGGGTTCTAGAAGTCTGCCCTTTTATTCTGCACAGGTGCTGGTGGTTATACTGGGTCTTGGTCTTCCAAAAGACTTTACAGGCAAGACATGTCTTTGCTGAAAGACAGAGGTTTAATAGATATTTTATTAATAGATATTTTAAGATCAGTAATGAAGAAATCAGCAATATCTACAGTTGAAAGTATAGTGGGAGGGAAAAAAAGATTATAGTAGGTAGAATTTCAAGCTGGACTTTGTGTGGGTGATGAGGAAAAGGTTGTCTTCTTTTATGAAGAAACCCAGAAGATCTTACTTAAATGGCTGCAAGGATTTTGCCTGTGACATACATCTTACCTGAAATGCATTGCCCCCAGCAGCAGAGTGCTTTCAATGCTGTATACTGGGAAGTTGATTCAGTTCCAATTCAGAGGCAAGAATAAAACCTACTGAATAGTTACTGTGGTTTTGTGGAGCAAATGTGTGCTTTACAGAGGCATTGAGCTAATGATTCGGCACAGCTTGGCTTTAAAATTGTGAGATTTGCAAGGATAGCAGGGTTTGATGGTACTGTGTGCTCACAGGCCTATTATAGTAAGATGTAATGTCTTAAAAAGCACATGTGGTTTAAAAAAATGGGATGGAAATGGAAAGAAGTGTTCTTATAGTCAGCTGTTATCATACCTCTAAAATGTTGTGTGTAGCTGCACCGGAAATGTCTGTGGATAGTACAGGGCTGGGTGAGGAGCTGTGCGTTCGCTAATATTGAGGCAGATGATCTGAGCTGTGACTCATGTTTCGAGCAGTGGTATGTGGTGCCCGTAGTGTGCACAGGCTCATGAATGCCTTCATTCATCCCATCTGTTGAGATGGCAGTGTGCCCACATACAAGTGGATTGGTCCCTTTCCTAGGAAGCGTAGTGCCAGACTGCTAGGAGTTTGGATGGCAAGCTTATCTAACATTGCAAACAACATCTCTGCTGCAGGAAATCCCTTCTCGGTGTTAGGACTGAAGCATTAATAGGTGACTTGAGGTACCCTGGAGGATATTTGACGTGTTGAAAGAAACTACTGAAACCCGGCAGAAGAAGGAAGACTGCCCATCCCTCAGCACGGCAGGATACTGAGAGGAAGTATCTGATGGCTTGTTGCGTAGCAGAATTGCCTAGAGACAGCCTGAGACAGCTGTTGCAGTCAGGCAAGGGCAGATGGTGCTGGGCAGTGGAACAGATCAGATGGATCTCTTCACAGTATCTCCTAGATGCTCATTAATGGAATTAGCCCAAAAGGCATTATCTTGAATAGCTGTGTCATGTCCTGCATTGAACTGTGCAGAGTACTTGTAGAAAATTCTGAAGTTCAATTAAAAAGTCAATAGTTTTCCTGTAAAGTTTTTTTGGGTTAAGAGGGCACAATTTTAAGATGAATTTGGTTATTTGCAAATGAGAAAAAAAATCATTACTTTTGCATCAGTTTTGTCTAAAGTGGATGACTTGCACCTCAGATCCATAAGCAGATGATGCTTATGCTCAAATTCTAAGCTCTGAATTTCACTTCCATCTATAGAACATGGATAACATCCCTGTGCACAGCACTAGGAACTGGATGATCTCTAAAGGTCCACTCCAACCTAAACCTTAATATGATTCTACAGCTGAGGGCAAAAATAAGAAGAGTTCAAAAATTTTGAACACTTTGGGACTTTTGGAGTTAAGGTCCTGCTCAAAATTTTTCATGTTTAGCTTTAGGATTTTTAGCACTGACAATACACGTATTTTTTAAAGCTCTTTGACTTCTGATCTTTTGAGACATTATAGTGTTGCCCATTCCCTCTCAACGTGAAGTATAGCAATTTGATGATTGTAGATGAAAATGAGTTTTTGATCTATTCATGTGACTTCTGTGGCTTAAGAATTGAAGTAAAAAGTACTTGTCTTAAATACATTACAAAATTGTTACAGCTAGCTATAAAGTGCTTGGCTAAGTCCTCCTAGTGCATATTATTAATTGACATATAGTGAAGCAAATTCCCTAAAATAAATGCTGTAGTGCCTTTCTAGTTGATGGAGATGTGTATTTGAAACCTTTAGGCCAAGCTCCACAAAGCTGAAGCTGAGCTTCTTCAAGGTACTGGGTTATCTATGAAACTTGAATTAGTAGGCCTAATTTACTAGACCCCCTAAAACAGTGTAGGAAGAAATTATATGTTTGATTTAGCCAGACTGAATCCCAGTCAGTGCACCTTGGGGAAGTGCACAGTATAAAAATATTTTTACCTGCATCTGATGCAAGGTGAAGGGCAGAATTAACCATCTTTTAATGTGCACAGTGAAGTTAATCTGAAAGACAAAAGAGCATTTTGTGATGCACAGTTTTGCTCACTATTAACATTATAGGGCTCTAATAAGGTGTATTTTTTTTTTGAAGAATCTTTCTAAAATGCTGTTTATCTTTTAAGAAGCAATGGCACTGAGCCTATAAAACTCATTAATTCCCAATTTTTTGTGTAGACTAACTCTGTTATGTTTTTGAACATTCAATTGTTCCCTGTTAGTACTCTTCACACTTTTACTTTCCTACCTGTCCTGATAAGGAAAATTTGCTGTAATGTGTGATGTGCTTTTATTGACTTCAGCTGTTGTCTTTAGAGAGTGTGTGTCTGTTCATCATGTCAGATGAATAACTGAGCTGGCTGATCGCTGTGTCAGCAAGCTAAGTCCCTCTTCCGTGTCCGTAATTCTCCAGCTCTAAACACACTTGACAGTTAGCTGGTGACCTTAGGAAGTCTTTTCATCTCTGACTCCACAAGTGGTAGCGTGACTACTGGAACAATGTTTTGGCAAGGATAATAATAGCTTAAACCACGCTGAGTTTAAAAGCAAACATCTAAATGCATTTGTCCAAATGACAGAGATGAGCCACAGCTCATGAAATCTCACGCACAGCTGCAGTAACCAGGATGTGAACAGCCACTGCTTGACTTATCTTCTTCTGGTTTCCAAATAATTTTCACCTGATCTTTTTGTTTAAATAGCAGAAACTGATGTCTAGTATTTAAGTGGATGCCAGGAGCTGGCAAAACTGATGATAACACATTTCTTTATGTACAGTAAAGAGGTTTTGTTACATCCATCAGCAAAACCTCCCAGCATTTTTAAGGAGATCATGGTCTAATGCATCACAAATGCAAAAAGGGAAAATGACATATTGTCAGATTTTTGGTTGGCAGGGTAGTCTTTTAGAACTGAGGGATTCCCTTATTCTGCTGAGAGCAGCCTGGATATGTGGGTGAATCTGGTGCTCATCCTACCCTCCTCTCTTGGAGCTCAGCAACCCTTTGCAGCACATTTGTTGTCACTTGAAGAAGGCTTACGTCTGGAGATAACAGTAGGGAATGGGGGTTTTGATAAGGTGGAAGAGGCTGATACAAAACAAACTGGAGACTTCTCTGTATTGTGTTCCTCTTTTTTTTGGTTTGGGTATTTGGTTTATTTTTTTTAAACTAGGGAGAGTGAGGGATGGAGTGCAGCAGCCATACTTTGGACCAGATTCTTTGCAAGAATTGTATTCCACCTGGGTTAGAAAATTGAGCAACTTCCAGGACAGTGTTTCTATAGCCTCTTGGCTCCAGTCTATTAAAGATTGTTCAGTTTAAAAATTGTTCCTCTAAAATTCATGGTGCTTATAAGAGATGTAATGCTGACAAGAGCTTAGAGAGGGCAGTCACCTGAACATCCTGGTGAGCCCTGATGGGAACGGGAATGACATATTCTTAGAATAGCCTTCTGTGATGCCTAAGAAGAAAGCAAAATGTACATATAGCAATTCTTGCTCTTCAAAGCCTGGGTCCATGACAGACCATGTGCAAGAATAGGTAGAAATGGACTCTGGCCCTAGTTAAGGCACTGTTACGATTCTCCATCATATAAACACAGGAAGATCCAAAAGGGACTTAAACTTGGATGAAGTCTTACTTCTGCAACATTCATCACCACTGGGTGAAGGAGCAGTTAAAATGTGTCTATTTCAAATGGGAGCCTTGCCTCTGCAGCCTTCACGGTGAGCTCTCACACACCAGCTCACACTAGGCTGCATTTGAAGTGGTGGTTTCTTGGTAGCTATCTAGCCAAATGTCTTAGCTGCTCATACAAATGATTCAATGCAAATCAGTGAGATTTTCTAGACACAAGCAGTTAATGTTTCAACAAGCAGCGGCAGATGAAATTGCTGTGTCAGATTGCATGGCAAAGAGAGCTGTTGCCCTTGTTCAGAAAATTCTATACCTGGAGAGTTTTCAGACCTTCCCATTTCAATTATCTGAAAAATTCTGCTTTCAAATCAACTTTGAGATGTTCAGAGTCTCTGTGTGCCAGTCTTTTTTTGACATTGTTTTTCTTGTTTGGAAGAATCAAAGATGAAACATGGTGTTTTCTACCCCCAGCAAGCCTCAGGAGACAAGTTACTGCTGCAGACTTTGCTCAGGTTCTGTAACTGTCCTAATGTATATAACTGTGTATTAGGATAAGAGCTCATTGCTGCCACTCAGGTCTTTCTGAGGAACTTTTTGCTGGATGCTCTGTTTGCCCAAGCATGGTCATACATGTGTGGATGCATTTTGGTTTTCCAGCTGATTTCCCAAGGAGAAAAGCTGCATGTTGCTGCCTTTCCTACATGCACAATTTGTCAGAATCCTAGAAAATGTCTACGTTGAAGCATGTCATCAGGAAAAAGTTTTCACCCAGAGGATGGTTGGGCACTGGAACAGGCTTCACAGGGAAGTGGTCACAGCACCAAGCCTGACAGAGTTCAAGAAGCATTTGGAGAGTACTCTCAGGCACATGGTGTGACTCTTGGGATGTCCTGTGCAGTGCCAGGAGTTGGACTTGATGATCCTTGTGGGTCCCTTCCAACTCAGTATATTCTCTGATTCTATGTCAGTCCAATAACAGTGAACAAAAGGCAGATTAAATTTTGCAACACAGTTTGATTCAGCAAATCATATTTTTAAAAGAAATAGTTTGCTTCTGCTGTATAAAAAAGCATGCCAGTGAAGCACAGCAGCTTCCATCTCTCTCAGCCCACATCTGCCATTTTTGCCCCCACTCTCCTAAAGAATTCTATGTCACCCAAAGGATGTAGTCCTGGGCTTTTGGCCAATATCCTGAACTTGAATTCCCACATAGAGGAGCAATTACTTAGGAAAATAATATGTGGCAGCCAGTAGGCACAATACTACCTCTGCTGCCAGAATGTACTGACTGTAAATGAAGCTGTGACAGATGGCCTGAAATGTTTCAGTGCTTGCTTTCTCTAGACCAACATTACCTAATTAATTTGTACTATGGTGCATTGGGTTGTTTTACCAGGTTCTGGTCTGACACACTGAATGCATGGGTTCTAGGTTTGCTGGACCAAGCAGGGTCTACAGGTGGGGTAAGGGTAGCTTAGCAACAGATCCCTGGGACAGCAGGCTCCTGATGGGACCAGATGAGTGGGAAGGAATAGGAGATCAACTCTGAGGACATCAGGGACAATGTCTGTTGGAATGAGAAGAAATGGACTCCTGGTTCAAGTTGTGACTGAGTTCACTGAGCAACTCTGTTTTAGAGAAGAGTGCTATTTTACTTGATAATGAAGCTTCTATATGCACTATACCTACAGAAGTAGCTTTCTGTTACTGCTTATGGAGTGTTGTCCTTGGGCGTGGTCCTTGATAGATGGGGCAAAAGGCTGGTAAGACCTCTTTTGTTGTGATTAGAGAAATATGTAGGTGAACAAAAAGGTTATTTTCCTTAAGAAAGTGGTGATGCACAGGGAGATTTGGTATAGCTTAGGCAAAATACATGGGGAAGAAAGAGTTAAGTGTGTCATAAATATTTTGTGTTCTGGAGGCTAGTGAGAGAGGCTAGTGCAATCATTTTTAGTTTGTCAGAGAAAAATGAGCAGCTATCATTTTGCTAGGTTTATTAGGAGTGACTTTGAAGTGTAACCTAGTAAATACAGCCTATCAAACCAGAATTAAGCCAGCTGCATATTACTTGAATAGCTCAAGGAAAACGTCCTTGTCTGTTCTATCCTCTTTTCTGGGTACATGTTTTCACTCAGTTAAGAAAAGTCAGTGGAATTGCATTTAAAAGTGTTGTCACTTCACAGTCTGTCACAGGGCTTTTGCCAGCTCCCTTCAAAAAAGAGTTGGTGCCTAGAACTGTGCCAGCTGGTTGATCTGATCATCCCGACGCTTTACTAGAAAATCTGAATATACAGCAGTACGAGCTGAAATGTGTCTGCTGTCCTGTTTTGCAACTATTCTGCATTTGAATGAAGAACTACTTTCTCATGAGACCAGTACTGAAGCTCTCTCTATCTTTCTGTTCTATAGGTTGTCATTTTGTATTTTGAGCCAAGTATATTTCGCTGTGTTCTCCTAAGATGGGTTCGTCTTCTGGGCTTTGCTACTGTTTATGGAACTGTGACACTCAAGCTGCACAGGTATTTCACATATTAATTTCCATCTCTGTGGGAGTATGTGCAATCTGTGTGGGTACTTAGATGGAAGAGCTGCAAATATTATCATAAACAAGTGCCGTTTCTGATGTTAAACCCACTGTGTATTTCTCCTCAATTTTCCTGCTCAAATTATATGCTGCTAATCTGAGTTGAGAGCTATGAATGCTGACAGGATTTGATGAAAAATATATATACATCAACCGTAAAATTATGCAAGAACCCCTTTTCACAGGAGGTGAATGTGTTTTCCTTGAATATGAAAAATACAGAAGTGTTCATAGAGTGTTCAAAAGTTTTCCTGTGAAGTATTCATAGAGCGATGCTTTTGAAGTGTTTAGACACAGCAATGGTGGGTAAAACAATAGACTATGGTGTATGTATTTACTATGTTTTCTTATGGCTCTTAAGGGCTGTTTTCTTCAGGCAATCATAGCAGACAGGCTACACACTCACAAGCATCAGTACCTGCCAGCAAAAATGTGAAGCAAATTCTGGGTTCCACGGGGTTGGTTAGTGCATTCACATGTGAATCAGATTTAAGATTTAGAGGCCCTACTTCAATTCCCACTCCTACAGTCCCCTTAAAAATTGAAGCCTTTTCTGTCTATGCTGGGTAAAATCCTAATACTTTTTCCTCTTTAAACTTTAATGAAAAAAATTACTGATACATTCGGTAAGTATTTTTATTCAAGCAAAGAGATAAGCAGTATATTGGTACTTGGACATATTGAATGAAGTACACACTCATCTTTTTATCTTAGTTTCATTACTGTGTTGGCATGTTAGATAGAGGAGGTTTGATATTATGCTCATAAACTGAATGAGAACTAAAAATATCTTGTGTTTCATGATGCATTATTGACTTGTCACATTTTGGGTGGAAACCCCTGTTTTCCCATTAAAACAGAGTTCCTTCTTGCAGCTCCCTTTTATTTGTGTCCCTGGTTACAAGTGCACACTTAGGCTAGTAAACTCTAATTATAAAATGCTGTGTCTGGTCACATCTTTGCATTGAAATTGATCAAGAAAATCCCACACCCCGGTGGTATTTTCTGGGATTAACAATTTCTGATGCAAAAAGTAAAACAACCAGAGCAGTAGAGAAGAAAGGGAGCTGGTGACTTTGCTTGGATGCTTTGTTATCTATAGCTCAGATAGATAAAAAGCCTAAGACTGTGGGTGGCTCATGTTGTCACTGCAGTTCTGCTATCCTAACAGGTTGTTTATATGATTTTACATGATGTGAGGAAGCAGCTATCCTGACAGGACAGTTGATCTTCCATTCATATTAAGTGAGGATAGGCTGCAACATAGGGCAGAAAGTCTTCTGCTTTGCTCATTCAGCTGTTTGGTGTTACTTGGCACCTGTGCTGACAGGGTCAGCAAACAGGACAAAATTGAATAAGAAACCAAGAATACACTACATCATCATCCTTGATCATCACAAAGCAATGAAAGATAGCAGCAGACTGGACTGTATCAACAGGACAGTAGCCTAAAGGCTGAGGGAAGTGATTTTTCTTCTTTACTCAGACCATATCTCAGACCATATCTGCAATGATGGGTCCAGACATCAGTGAACTTAGATGAGTTCAGTGAAAGGCCATCAGAATGGTCAGGGCTTGAAGCACTTGTCCTGCAAGGAGAGGCTGAGGTAACAGGGTTTGTTCAACATGAAGAAAATAAAGCACTGGAGGGACCTGACATGGGCTATCCAACACCTACAGGGAGATGGAGCCATGTTCTTTACAGCAGTGAATAGTGGGAGAACAAAAGACAATGACAAATTGAAATAGGAGATTTCAGCTTCATACAATATGAGTTAATATTGAGGTCAGTGTTATACAAGGAAAGAATTTTCAGTGTCAGGTTGCTGGTTGCTCATGAGGTTATGAATTTCCATAATTGGAGGTTTTCAAGACCCAATTGGACAAAGCCCTGAGCAACCTGGTCTGGATTCACTGTTAAGCCTGCTGTGAGCATTGGATGGCCTTCTGAATAATTCTGTATTTGTGTAACACAAAGAGGGAAAAAACCTATTTAGTATATTAATCTAGAATTACTTTCTCTAGGAATCTATCTTCTGTTTTCCATCCAGATATCCTGACCATTCCTTTCCTAC
The DNA here is from genome assembly GCA_013397815.1 of Aleadryas rufinucha. Classification (NCBI taxonomy): domain Eukaryota; kingdom Metazoa; phylum Chordata; class Aves; order Passeriformes; genus Aleadryas; species Aleadryas rufinucha. Next base: position 156,030 of record VZTH01019643.1, read on the forward strand.
ATTTGTGATATCGTGGTCTTTTTTGGTACTGAATGTCTCAATCCCAGAGTGTGACTTGCAAAAAACTGAGTCAAGCTGGATATATATTTTATTATACACATTCACAGCAATTATGCTGTTAAGAACAATGTGATGTTAATAGAAATTTGGTAGAAAATTTTGGCAGATCTAATTCAATCCACAATTCTTACAGGGTTGAGGAATGGCTTACTGCAGACATCACAAATACCCATGACAAGCACTGGTTCCCTCCTGCAGCTAGCCTGTGTCCTGCCTGCGGGAAGAACCAATTGCCAGCAAGGAACTTGTGATTTTTCCGAGTTAAATGGGAAAACCAATATTGTGTAAAGGTAGCTATTAATGATAATGAGAAAGTCTAATGCTGTAGTTCTCAACAAATGAGGTGCTTTGAGTAGCACTGGAGCATGAAGGTTAACCAAAGCCAGGCAGGAGTCACTGGAAACACTTGGGGATTTTGTAGCTTTTTTAATTTTCCTGTAGCTCCTCATTTCCTAAGGAGGTCTCAGAGGTTTTGTTAGGGTCAAGCATCAAGGGGAAATCAGAAAAGAACTCAAAAGCAGATGCTTAAAGAAGAGTAAAAGAACAGGGAAGTAATGTACTGATTCATTCTTTGAACACCTGTCACAGTCAATTTCTACAGTGCCTCATCCTTAATTGTCTCTTTCTTATTCACTGTGCATTTTTAAAGTAACGAGCTGATGTTTATGGGGGTGGAAGGATGGGGGCATGGAAATGAGCTTAATTTAAGAAATCTAGCTGAAGAGCTATGAACACAAAATTAGATACTTTCCTTAACAATTAATTTTTCAAAATAACTCTTTCAAGAAATAGTGATATTTCAAATTTGACCTTTTGGGTTTAAAGGAGCTGCTGATGCTGCACCTTTCAGTATACTTGTGTAACTGAAGACTCTTTATGTCCTTTTACAAGCCATGTATTTTATGAACAGGTTATCTCATTATTTTTAATATTGTGTGAACTTCTGTCATCTTCATATCAGGATTAATATAGAATCCTTAATTCTGGACTAAAGCATAAGAATGAAACAAAGTTACATACATACAGACAAATGTATGCATATGCGTGTGTATACATAGGATAGCTTTCAGATATTTTAGGAAAAGGAAACCCAGGAGTGGGGTCCCTAGTTTGTGGGGATCTTCATTTCTTATATTACTAAGAGAAACAGAGGAGAGTGGGAAAGTTAGGAGAATGAGAAGGCTTGGGGAAGGTGATGTTTCAGGTATGGGAAACATGACAATGACATAATCCACACTTTTTTGTAAGTGGTGATGGTGGGATGGGAGTGTTAGTGGGAGAACAAGATGTTAACACTATGATGCAATTCTGCATTTCATCTAAATGCTGTGCTAAGATTATATTGCTGTGCTTTGCCATCTGGTACAGTTGGAGCAAGTAGTGGACCTTCCTACAGGTTTTGTAGGTGGTAAAGAACAGAGGAGAAATGCACTGTGGGTAATGTACAGGTGTTTAGAGGCATGTTTTAGTGGAGGACATGGTTTAGTGACTCTTTTGCTGGTGTTAGGTTTATGGTTGGACTTGATGATCTTAAGGGTCTTTTCCACCCTAAACAATTCAGTAACTGTGATTCTCTGGGTTGTCGTTCAGTATCCAACTGAAGAGGAGACTCATGCTAGCAGTGAACCCAAAGAAGATGTCAGTTTGCTTCTTGAAGCATCAGTGGTGAGGACATGTCCAGTTCCAGCTGGACAGAACATGTCCTGTTCCAGCCAGGACAGAGTTAAAGCTAGCATCAGCCAGGAGGGGCACGGCCAGGACCCCGGGGTTATTGGATATCACCTCACACCATGTGCAGGGGGGACCGAGGGTGGAGGGTGGGTGTGCGGGTGGGGAGCACTCGTGTGTGAATCGTTTGCCTAACTTGTACACTCTGTTATTAGTTTGATTTTTGTTACTGTTTCTTTTCTTTTTCATTGCTGTTTGTGCTAAATTGTTTTCATCCCGTGATCTTTACCTTTTTGTGCTTTCAGTTCTTCTCTTCATCCTGCCACAGGGGAAGGTGGGGGGAAGTCAGCAAGCAGCATGTGGTCTGGGGTGTTTCAGTGGCAACACTAAATTTGGGAATACCATTCCTAACCACAACACATGGCATATATGACCTCCCCTAGGTCAGCTAGGGCTGGGGAAGAGGATACAGATGCTGTTGTCTGAAAGTGTCTGGTGGGAATGTGATGCAGAAAGGGGCAGAAGGTGCTTTGGAAGTGGAACCTGTACAGCTGGATAATCCCATGCCCAGTATTTCACAGGCCATAGTGCCAACAGATAACAGCTCCACAGAGCCAAAATGTCACTACCCGATGGTTCCATGAAATGGGACAAGTGATGAAGCACTGCAGACAGAAGTTTTGTCTTGGAGAAGTGGTTACTCTGTAACTCAGCTTAAATTGGAAAGCAAAGTGAGATGAGCATGGGCTGTAGTGGTGAACCAGACTGCTTTTTGAAATGAGCCAGGGCCTCGTGGTTATGTTGGTTGAACACTCAAAAAAAGTGGAGGATTTACTTCCTATTGAATTTTTCTTTTTTCTTGTGGAAGGTAAGAGTGAAATAGCTCCAGACAGATGCATTCACTGTTGGATTTTGCCACTGGATGTGGTCCACAGTGATTTCTGTAGTAGTTGTTAATCTCACATGAAACGAAAGGAGGAAAAATTATTTTCAAGGCAGATGTTACTGTTGCAGAAATGCGGTGTCCAAAGTGCTGGTCTGATACTGCCTGGTTGAATAGTTTGGGGTTTTACTGCTTTAACTTGACCGACAGGATTTCAGTCTGTTTGCAATATAGGAAAAGGAGTGGTTTGATCAAGCTGTAGAAATTCTTACACTGTAGGGACTTTCTATAACTGTTCCAACAATTTGTCTATCTCTTCCCTAGGAGTGGTATATTTTAGCACCTGAGTTTGTATGCACTGAATCCTACAAAGCTTTGTGAAAAACAGTTCTGGGGCAGAAAACAGACCTTAACTACAGAATCTTCCAAGAGAGGAATCAGTCTTGTGTGTGTTCCCACAGAGCAAAGGCTGAAATCTGCACCACCAGCAGTCTGGTGTGCCCTGGGTGGTCAGTAGGCACACTGTGCTGGTGGCTGCCACACTGTGCTGGTGGCTCCCACACTGTGCCTTGGGCCTGGCTGCTGGAGACAGTGGCAGAGAAACAGGGGTTTTAAGGGCTGGGGACAGAGTGAAAGGCTGGGGGATGCAGGTTAGGGAGGGAAGAAGCTGGGCTTGCTGAAAAAGTGTCTGCACATACAGTAGGAGTTCATAAGGAATGACGTTTCACTAATTAGACCAGTCATGGAAAAATCTCTTTTCTTGTTAGCATGCCTTAACCTAATTAATTCATTTCAAGAGTATAATTCATGCCTCTTGTCTGCTGCAAATGTTTGCTACTTTGTTTACTTATTTTTATAGTATACAACAAAACAGAGCTTTAGACAGTAAACTCCAAATAGCATTCTTGCATGATGCACCTTCAAGATGAAATTCTCATTTTTGCAGTTCTTCTAGATTAAATGAGTCACATTCTGTTGTGCTGTAGCTTTTTTCTCAATAAAACCTGCATTATTAAAATCCTATTTAGCTTATTTGTATCCCTGCCATTCTCAAGAAATAACTAGCCTTAACTAGACAGTATAATAGTTGTTTCATATTTCTGAATAAAATATCTACTTTCTTATGTATAAACTAGTAAAATGTAGCACAGCTGTTAAAAACAGTGCAGAATTAATCTTGATGGAGCACCATGTAGAAGTGGGACTAATAAACATTCTCTTAAAGCAAAAAAATCAGCAGCATATAATGTATTTAAGATTATTAGAGCACTGGGATCCTGGAAAGTATTCTCATCCATATTCCTATTAATATTTAATTTATATAAAAATGTTGTAGATACAGCTGTACAGTTCCATGGGCTGGGTTTTTAATCACCTCAATGTAGCAAACAGCCTGCTTTATCATAGCAGACTGAGTTTGGCTAGGAAAGTTCAAAGAGAAGATAAAGAAATTATCTGATGTTTTAATATTCAATTACACTGTTATCATGATTAGAAAAAAAACAGCAGTGGGTTGGAAGGCACTTTGTAATGATCCATAGGTATCACAAGACCTCTCAGATGTCTTTTGATGGCATGCAAGAGCACCCTGGCAGATATTGTGAGAAAGGGCTGGTTTTGCGCATCAGGTAAACATGATAGCAGAAGGGCTTCAGAGCTGGAACTGGAACCTATCCTTTCCAAGACCTTATCCAAGCCCAGGACCTCTCTTGGGTAGCAAAACTTTGTGCTGTGATGCAATACCTTCCAGGTAGATGTGCATTTGTGCATGCATTTGCAATACAAGTAATAATAGCTCTACAGACTGGTTTTTTCTCTCATTATGTGGGAAGGATGGAATTGGTCAGTAGAACAAGGTATCTCTACAGGGTGGGATTATGGCGTAAAAGAGAAACCAGGCATTACACTGCAATACTTGAGTTGTAGCTATTTGTGGAGAAGCATGATGAGGGAGTGAAGGATGTGACTCAGACAGGCTGATCACAGTGGAAGCAGAGATTTGCAGATCACATACACTGATTGTCAGTGAAGAATCATGACTGGAAAGGAGGCTTCTGGTGGGCTACTGCGAAGGATGAGGAGTAAGCCTGATACTATTTAGCATTTTCAGTTGAAATGAACAACCAAGCACAAAATGATTACTCACAAAATTAGTGGATAACAAAGCTTGGCGAAATAGTAAATTCTGTTTCAGAAAGTATAGTAATGAAAAGTATTCTTTACTAGAATCATAGAATATCTTGACTTGGAAGGGATCCACAAGGATCATCCAAGTCCAACTCCTGCCCCGCACAGGGCAGCACCCTGTGGAATCCCACCATGGAATCTCACCATGAGCCTGACAGCATTGTCCAAACACTTCTTGAACTCAGACAGGCTTGTTGCCATGATCACTGCCCTGAGGAGCCTGTTCCACTGCCCAACCCCCCTCAGTGTTAAGAATGTTCTCCTAATATCCAGCCTAAACCTCCTTGACACAAACTCAGGGCATTCCCTTGGGTCCTGTCACTGGTCACCACAGAGAAGAGATCAGCGTCTGCCCCTCCCTTTCCCCTCACAAGGAAGTTGCAACTGCAGTGAGGTCTCCTCTTCTCCAGGCTGAACAGACCACGTGATCTCAGCTACTCCTCATACGGCTTCCCCTCAAGGCCCTTCACTGTCCTCATGGCCCTCCTTTGGACACTCTCTAATACTTTAATGTCTTTCCTATATTGTGGTGCCCAAAATTGCATGCAGGACTTGAGGTGAGGCCGCCCCAGTGCAGAGCAGAGTGGGACAATCCCCTCCCTTGCCCAGCTGGCGATGCTGTGCCTGATGCCCCTCAGGACACACTTGGCCCTCATGGCTGCCAGGGCACTGCTGGATCATGTTCAATTTGCCATGGACCAGGACCCCCAGGTTCCTTTCCACGGCACTGCTCTCCAGCCTCTCATTCCCCAGTCTGTCCATACATCATGGGTTGCCCCATCCCAGGTGCAGGATTTGGCAGTTGTCTTTCTTAAATGTCGTATGGTTGGTGATTGCTCAGCCCTCTGATTTGTCAGGGTCTCTCTGCAGGGCCTCTCTGCCTTTGAGGGAGTCAACAGCTCCTCACAATTTAGTATCACTGGCAAACTTACTTAGTATTACTTTGAGTCCTGTGTCCAAGTCATTATGAAGATCTTGAAGAGAACTCGCCTGAGGGTGGAGCCCTACAAAAGCCCTCTATTGACCAGCCAGCTGATGTAACGCATTTACTGTAAACCTTTGCACCTGACCCATGAGCCAGCTGCTCACCCATCCCATGATGTGTTTACCCAGCTGTGAGCTGGACATCTTGTGCAGAAGGACACTGTGAGAGACAGTATCAAACACTGCTGAAATCTAGAAAGATTACATCAACTGGCTTTCCTTGATCACCTAGGTGGGTTACCTTGTCATAAAAGGACATTAAGTTTGACAAGCAGGATTTTCCCCTCATGAAGCCATGTTGGCTGTGACCGATGACTGTGTTGTCCTTCAGGTGTCTTTCAATAGTTCCCAGAATAATCTTCTGAATTTTACCAGTCACTGAAGAGACACTCACAGGCCTCTAGTTCCTACGGTCATCCTTTTTGGGACATTGGGACAACATTAGCCATCTTCCAATCAACTGGGACCTCTCCAGATTCCCAAGACTGTTCAAAAAGCCTAAAAGAGGCCTTGTGATGAATCATCTGGCTGAGTGTTCTTGGATGAATCCCATCAGGCCCCATAGACTTAAAGGGATCCAGCAGGAACAGCAGATCCTGTAGAAGTTCAGGGTCAACTGGGAGTTTTTCATTCTCACAGCCATGGTTCTCCAGCTCAGGGCACTGGGACCCTCTTAGCCCATCATCAGTCTTGCAGACAGAGGCAATGAAAGCATTAAACATCTCTGCCTTGTCCATGTCCCTGTTGTTATTGTCTGGTAGCTTGGGCTTTGTCAGACAGCTGCATTTGAATGCAGGCAAAAGGCAAATTATAACTAGGGACTATTTAAAGACAAAAAGTTGTGGAGAATAGGAGGTTAATCAGTAGGGAATTGATTTTACAACAGGAAACAACATCTTGGAAACTCGTACAAATGCATTATGTCCTATTCTTGAGATGCAGTTTTAAAGGAGGTGTACAGTAGATGGTTGTGGTTCAGAAACTGTTTGAGGGCTGGGAAAATGCTTGATACTGTGAAAGCTAATCTGGTTTTTAGAGCCACAAGAAGATTGAGAGGTGACTTCTTCTGTGGTGTATAAACAAGCAGGGAGAGGAAAAGTAGTCACAAAAGACTCTTTAATCTATTGGACTGAGGTTTAATCAGGTCTGGTAGCTGGAAGCCGAAGCCAGAGAAATTCAAATGAACAATCTGGCATACATTTTTCTCAGAAGGGTGCTTAGCTATTGAAAAATCCAAATAGATTGGAGGAGAAATTTGAAATTTTTTGTGCTGCTTTCAGTTCAAGGCTGGTTCTTCTCTTGGAAGATTCTGTAGTTAAGTATTACTACAAATGGCAGGAGTTTCAATAGAAAAATGTAGTGGTCTGTGTTATACAACCAGTCAAGCTGTATAATTTAATGGTTAGTCCAATATTTGGCCTTTATTTTACAAACATGCAATAAAAATTAAATTAAGCATTCTTTTTAGTATAGCTCTATTAAGATATTAAGCATATTTATAAACTGAAATGACGTATAGTGGTACTGTTTGTTGGAGTGTACCAGCTGCTTTGACATTCATTATTCCTGATCACTTACTGTAATGTAGAGCTTAAGTACTGGGGAAACCAGTCCCTGGACCAAATATTCTCACATATTAGTTGCTCTTTTCTGGATTTCTATGAAGGCAAAAAATTGCTGTTACATTCTTGAAAATTGAGTATCTGATCAGTGGTAACCAACCACTAGTGACATAAAATGCTGTGTTGCTCTGCTGTAACATACACAGGGACAAAGCTCATTCAGCGCTGTACCGGTCTGCACATTGGTGAGTTGTCCTCATAGATGCTTTTCTGAAAGAGGCCTGAAGTGCTTTAAGAATTTTACATGCAATATATTGGATCTATGATCTGAGCTGGAAAGGCCAAGACAATGCTGATTTGACTGCTTGAAGCTTGTGAATTCATACACTGTAGGTCCTGTAGGAAGTTTCAGTATTAATTCAGTTGTAAGTATTAAGCTATTCCTTTTAGAACTAACCTGTAGTATTTTCAATTAATATTCACTACCAAAAAATTGTATTAAAAAATTAAAACTGTTTTTCTGCTGTAGAGTATTGCAGTACAGGACAAGTTTTGGATGTCCTTGAGTTCTACCTCCTTTGTGTGCACACTGTGAGTCTTTGTTCATACTTGCAGTTACTGTACATGGTTCAAGCTGGAGCCTCTGTTTCTGGCAAATCTAAAAATACTAGATGTTAATAATCAGTGTAAAATTTTGAGTGCCTGTTTCCAGTGTGTGAATTAAGTTAGCTGGGAGTGCTGAATTGCTCAGGGGTCTCTGAGTCTCTTCCCAACCATCAGCAGTACTATGCTCTGGCAGTTCAGGGCAACACAGCTGTGCTGGTGGAGCCATGTTCTGCTCTTGGCCTCTGCTACAGCAACATCTGTTCTTCTTCTGAGATCTTCTTGAACAAAGAAATCCTTCTCCTCCCTTGCTGGGCTTTTGGGGAGATGCCACCTGTTCCTCCCAGGTATGCCTAGGGGAGGTTACAATTTCATGTGAGTGTGGGGCTGCTGGTGGGGAGGCCCCTGCTCTTGGCAGCCTGTGCCTCAAGCACTGGCTTGCACAGAGCTGTTGGGAAGTGGCAGCCACTCTTGTGACTACAAATCTTACTAAGCTTTTTTTTCTCCTTGCCTATCTTTCTATACAACCATTAAGCCTCTCTGGTATCAGTCCTCACCAGTGCAGGTATTCTTGTTTTCACTATTCTATTCTAAAAAACGTCAGGCATTGGCAACCAGGGATTCACTAGTTCTGCCTTGTTGCTGTATGTGAATCAGGGTCATTGTCATAGACTTGTCATTTCTTTGATAATATTTTCTACTGTTCACTTGTGAATATTGCAAATAGGCATTTCATGTCTGAAATCATACTTCAGTTCAAACTACATAAATTCATGGCCTCTAAACAAGGAGGAATGTCAGAAGATGCTGTGGCAATTTCTCCAGGGCTAGTAACAAGAAAGTTGATATGTACAAGCAAGTATGGTACCATTGTCTTACTGAAACAAGGCTAAAAGTCTATGAACTGTTTAGTTCCAGATGTTGCAATCAAATTTGTAAGCACATTTTTGCAGATCTTCTATTCTTATCCTTGACTTGCTTTTCTAGTTTTTGCATGACACGCTTTTAGAACTTTTTTTCATGCTACTGTTTGTAAAGTTATGTATTAAACTTAATATTTTAAATTACTTTTTCTTAAACCATGTATTTTCTAGCTCTCCTATGGTTTCCTTCAGTCTATAAATTACCATCATGTATTCCTGAGATATTTCTCTAGCACCTCAGAAATCACTCTCTTGTTGGCTTTGAACAAAACTCCATATAGTGCTGAGAGGCTTGAAACTGATAAAAGAGCTGGAATTACACTGTCCCAGCCATCCCTTAGTAAAAGCCTTAATTGCTTTATGCAGGATCTTGCCTCAGCAATAAGTCTGCCTTCTATCTTAGACTGGAGAGGCTTTTTTTTCTTTTAAATCCGATTAACATAATCCAGCTCTGGACTTTGCTCCACGGCACTTTTTCAAATGCTTTGGAGAATGTGGCTGCAATGACCAAATTTCAGTTCTAAGTTTCTATTTAACTTGCAAATGATACTTTGCTAGTTGAGAAAATGGCCTGTGTGTTGCTCTGGGGTCCTTGTAGGGCGTGATTGCCAAACTTGTGTTAAAGTAGCAATTGATGGCTTCTGGTGAGTGTCAGCTACCATTGGCCTGTGAGGAGCAAAAGCCTATTTGTGTTGGTTGGTAAACCATGACACTTGTACCCAGGAAAAAGAGACATTGACTGTTTTACCATTTGAATGTATGAAAATGTAGGGGTTTGCAAGAATATATGCTATGTAATGTTCAGTTTTGTCTCTGGCTCAGTCTCATAAGAAAATCTTGTCAGTGTGTATCCTCAGAAATATTGGCTGGTGCTCAGTTTGCTTCCTAAGGTGTTGCCTCAGGTCTGGAAGCTCAGTGAACAAACTCCTACTGTTTTTGGCATTCTTTATTGGGATTTGCACTCACATGTGCTGCACAGCTGCAGCATCAGGGCCATGGATCTGAGCAAGGCACAAAATCCTTGTTGACCATTCTGTGTTTTCATACTCCTTTTAATTTGGGTGGCAAACATGATGGTGATGCCCACTGATTATTTATACTTGCCTTTGAACTTTGTTTCTGTGCTTGCTGTTTCTCTCATGCGGCGTTCTGGTATTTGTTTATCTTTGCTCAGAGCTCTTAGGTCTCATCAGAGATTCTCAGGATCTTGGACAACTATTATAACTGTCCTGGAGTTCTTTCTGAATGTTTTTTGTGCTAACAAATGGCTTTTGTGTTTCTGGCTGAAAATTTAGGTATGTCAAAGATAAACTATCTTGCCCAAAGGAGAATATGAGTATGTGCCATGCATAGAAGCATGGGGCAGGACTACCAAACAAATGCTATTACTTGATTTTTTTCCACAAGATACAACATCATGTGGATACCTAAAAGCCGTAGAGCCCTGCATCAGTGTGCCAAACACTGAATCAGAGAATCATTTAGGTTGAAAAAGACCTTTAAGATCATTGAGACCAACCATAAACTTAACACTGACAGGCTCACCACTAAACTCTGTCCCTGTGTGCCCCACTTACACATCTTTTAAATACCTCCAGTGTTAAATACCACCAGGCTGCCACTTCCCTGGGCAGCCTGTTCCAGTGCCTAATAATCTTTTCCAGGAAGAAATTTTTCCTAATATCCAATCTAAACCTCCCTTGGCACAGCTTGAGGCCAAACTGAACAAAAAAACTAACTCTCAACAAGTAGCTGAGGTGTGCATCTCACTAACATAGGGATGGTACTTCCAGTCCTGATACTAGTGTGCTTTTTTACTAATACAGCATTTCTGTGCCATATCCATAATGTCTCTTGAAGATGAGAGTATTGCACAGGTGCCTTAGCCTAGTCAGTGTCCTCCAGGTTTTCTGTGGTTAGGACACCCAAACATTTCTTTCAAATTCCTATTTGTATATAGCCTTACAGAGGCAGGGTTGCATATTTAGCTATCTTTATTTCCCTTCTGGAGAACCAGAACTACGTACTTCCTTGCTTTTTTGTCAGAGCACTGAGTTACTCTCTCCATTTAAGCTGTTGTCCTGTGGTAAGCAGCATAAATCATCATAACACTATAGGTCATTTGGACTCTTATGAATGTGCTGTGTTCTGCCAGGATGTTCCTCAGTTGCCTGTTCCTTGCCTTTCCAAAGCTGAGCAAGACCAAGAATGAGGCATGCTATTATCCTCTTAATTCATCCATGTTTTTGTTGGTAGAAGCTATAAACTGAGTAATTTCCAATTATCTCTTTATCTATATGTATATTTAACTAGTCAGCTCACGGGATGTTTGAGCACTAATTAACTCTGGAACTACACTTATGTTACATTAGCTGTGCATTTACTTTGAGCACTAGGCATTATTTCAGCTGCCATTTTGGCTTGTAAGCCCTAGATCACCTTAAGCTTGATCATATGGTACTTTGTTGGTTCATTCATCACTCCTGTGGAGCCAGCAGCATTGCTGGTTTAGTCCTGTGCAGGGTATAAGAGCAGGCAGGTTTGTGTCACTCTTCAGCCCTTCTTCAAACAGGCATAGCTCTAGGTAAGGCATTTTTTTCTTCAAACACTATGACTGGTGTTTGAAGAGTATAGATGTCTTGTTTGGCACCATCAGGTGCAGTGCAGTGTTTATTGTAGATTTTTTCACATGCCTTTTTGTCCCACAGGTCTTCTGATCCCAAGTTCTGTTTAGGTAATTTAATTGCTAGACAAATTCTAGTGGCTTTTTAAAGGGCTAGTTCTGGGATCCCAGTAATTCCCTTCTGAGTTTTTTTCGATCAGATGTCAGCCACAACTAGGTCTGTTGCTCAGTTTCTCTGCCTCAAATGACAAGACCATTTCTTTGTCATAGGTACACTACAAACTCTCTTATTCCCACCTTCTTTGGGGTGTCTGTTTGAAATACCACTTCTGTGAAGGAAGTCCTGCACTTTGAAATGTCAGTGCAGCAGTTCCATAGCTCGCTGCCACTGTCTGTGCCTGCTGCCCATGCCTCAGTGCTCCTGGTTGCACATGTATAGCTTGCCTGGTTTTAACTCCAGGCACCATGAAACACTTAACCTTCTGCTTGAGCTGAGAAAGGTAGATTGACCACAGAGAACTAAGAGTTGTCCG